>CARXXK010000001.1:17386362-17986362 GCA_949089665.1 Macrosiphum euphorbiae | reverse complement strand
CATAAAATAATTGAATGAGTAATATAACATTATAGTTAAAGCATTTAAGGTGTGGACAAAGGTTATTCCAGATTCGCTAATCTATGTATCTTATGTAACAGATGATTATGGCAGCAAGAAGTTGAGCCAGTTGGAATATAAAAAGGAGTTTGATTTCTCACTTATACATTTAAAAAAATATTTTTGTTATAAGATTAACAGTTTCAGTCATTCATTTATGATTTTAATTATAATATAATTAAACATTCTACAAAACCAAAAGGAAATACAAATATATTATATCTATATAATATATTTATATACTTACTGTTAAAGATGTTACCTTTTTTTTTGTTGTAAATACCTAACAAAAAATAAAATAAAATTTTATGTTGCTATTTAAATTAACATTGCTCACTTACTTCAATTACATTAATTAATTGATAGAGCTGCTGTTGTTCTAAACGGAGCTGTTGTGTGGCATGTTCTACTTCTTCTTTTTGAAACAAAAATTGACTATCTCGAGAATGAAAATGTGCAGCCAGCATTTGTTCTACATCAGCAACTTTCTCTACCATTTCCTTGTTCTGTCTTTCTAGTTTTTTTAGGTGTTCTTTGTACTTGGTTTCTTCTTGAGCATTTACATTTTGGTGGTACCTGGAAATTAAAATTGATAAAAATAATGCCTTACAATTTATTGTGTATTACCTATTACTTTTTTAATAATATTTTCAAAGTATTTTTCTGTCCTTCTTTTAAATTGAATGAGCACAGGATGTCATCGACACTTACCAGCCAACTATTTAATCTATGTTCAAAAGTATTACTCTCAATGTTATTAGATTTGTTTGTTTCTTTACAATTTTGATTGATTTTAACTTCATTGTCTTGACTGTAACAATGGAAATTATTAATAGACTGTAATTTAGTAGTTTACTTTTTATAAATGTGACTATAATTTAACTATCTGGCCAAATTGAAGAGAATTTACATTTTGAGTTTTTGATAAGGCTCTCGCCATTTTAAATTTTCAATAATTATACATCTACTGACCAGTTATTAAATTAAAACTGTCTTACATTTTATTAAAATATAATAATTATTATATTATTAGGATAGTTTGACACCTGAGATTATTTTTTATAGTAGTCATTGATTTGAATAGGCAAGCCAACAATGAATGAACTTGTTTTTCATTAAAATAGTATTGGCACGTCAATTCGGTGATATCAGAATTTGGTTGAATGCCTAATGCTTCTAAAATATCCTGAACATCATTTAATTGAAAACTAGGCTTGGTGACTGGAATTTTTCGAGTGCTATCACCCAAACGATTTACATAGGAAGAGAATTCATGTAAATTGCCCAATAACGGTACCTAGACAAAAATTGTACTTTTAGGCGAGATGTAACACAATTATTTTATAATGTAAGGTTTATAGTGTACGTGTGCAATATTACAAAAAAGTACAAAACAAAACCTACTTCCGTAATGAACACGGACAATGTGAACACATTTTCTTGGTTCATCAGAAAATCAGCAACTAAGAGGTTGATGGCCTGAATCTTTGGGGAGGTGACATTTCTTTTGTTAGTGTTCCATGTAGAGCTGTCTTCTAGAGTAGTGATCATCTGTTCTCTTATGTGTGCTCGCAGATTGTTGATGATCCCTTTATCTTTAAACCTTTAGAGGCGTAGAAACAAACAGAATAAACAAACATAAATACCAATCACATAGGTAGGTGGTAGTAATTCAGTGATAAAAATAGCATACCATGGGTAAAATTTACTTTGAATGTCTGCATTTTCCGCGTTGTTATTGAGAGAAGTTAAAAAATCGTTTTTCCACTTATCAACATCCATAGTGTGGTAGATAATATAGAGTAAGTTAAACAAGTATAATAATCTTAACAGTACCACTGCAAACTTGTAGATGAGGTTATAAATTTAATTTTTACCTCTCTGCCAGTATAGTACCTACTTATATAGCTACATCGTAAGACTTAATTTCATATAATGTAATATACTAGAAAATAGTAATATTTTTATTTAGATTGCCACTAGTTAGAAGTCGATACTCAATAGACATGAGCCGGTCAACCCAGTCACTCGCATCAGCAAGAGTAATCAGTATTCACTATTCGGTAATGAGCTCGTAAAGTTGTATTGTTGTAAGTTGTTTTAGAAACTGTAAAAAACCGTAAACAAAAACATATTCATATCGAAATGCGACTACTTAGTAGAGTGATAAGCACTTGTCCGAAAATGATTGTTGATGGTTGATAAACTGATAAGTATATTACGTTATCATATCATTTTATGGTTTGTTACTTGTTACTTGTTATATAGTTGTTACTTTGCAGTTGGTTATAAATTGACTCATGAGTAGTTAGTTACTTACTAGTTTAGCATGCAAGATCTATTAAGAAGATTTTTCATAATGTATTTATGCTTTTTAGATTCTTTATAGATCTCGACGAGCATGAACTATAATATAGGTCTTAGTTAATAGTCTAACCAATAGAGTAATTACTCTATGGTCTAACCGGATTACCGGAACAGGATTCAAGATTTGTCATAATGATGCCTAATAATTTATTGAATGATTTATTACGACACATCATGATAGTGGAGGGTGTTCGTTATTGCTATGGAAAAGGAATTATTCGTGAACAAATCGAACGGGCATAATGCAATTTTAAATATGATTGTACAGTTGATAAGCTCTATGAAGTATTACCGTACGATTTATAACGAATAGGGAAAATAAACCATATAAGTAGAAAATTTTGTAATGTAATAAAAGTAAAAATGAAATTATTAAATGTTGTAGTCAAATAATCTCATAATACACGAAGTTCGCAGATGTCCCTGTAGCGCAGAGGATAGCGCGTTGGACTTCTAATCCAAAGGTCGTGGGTTCGATCCCCACCAGGGATGGTTGATCAGAAATTTTTTTTGCAATTTTTTCCGTGTTTTTGTTCTCAAACTTTATAGGATTTATTTATTTATTAATTATTAATTTTTATATTAATGATATTGTTTTAATTATTTACAGTTGTAAAATTATGATCTTATGGTATAGTGCAACCACATTACACCTGCATCAGTCGGTCGGCCCAGTGTCCAGTAGGTACCTATTGTACCTAAATCAGTCGCTTATTTAGGTATACTCACAAGTCACGACAGAAACTTTACTATTATTATATTATAGGTAATTTAATAATTATTTTTTTGGAGTGTTTCGACAGTATTTACTATTTTGATGCGCACACGTGACCCACAATTATTATAATAATAATATTATAATCTACTAATCTAGTGGGGCGGCTTTTTGAGACTTGAGTATAGTTGAGTGGCGATGAATCATCGTGTGGGGCATCATATAATTTGTTTTTATTGAAAAAAATAAAGCATTTATGGGATTCTGATATATTGTATTGGTGTAAGAATTTTAAATATATATTTTAATTATCTATACTACTATAATATGAAATCGCTTTTTTTTTTTGTTCGGGATAAACTTCGAAACTACTTATTCAATCGTCGTATATTATAAGTTCAAAATTGTAATCTGATGTATAAAAATCTCGTATATTAGTGTACGAACTCCTACGTAACGGATCAATCGATTTTAGTGACATACCTATTGGATATTTGGTAGGTATGAAAATAAGTCATAAAGTATTTTCCATCCTCTTACATCCAACCGGGAATTTTGAGATTTACGGTTTACATTTTTGTTTATAAATGGTTGCTATTGGTTATAGGAGAAATAATTAGTAAAAATAATTATTTATTTATTATTGGTTGCCATTGGTTATTCGGTTATCAGATCAATACATTATTAAGATCAGGTACAAGCTTGCATCAAATCGAATTTTCGAACATTGCCTATACCAATGTGGACGACGTGGTTGGATTGCCTACCAGAGTGGCTGAGTTGCACTGAGACTGCAACAAGTAACACCCAAAAGGAGTTGAACAATCATAATTTTTTTTGAGAGTTGCCATTTTTACGGACAACAAAGCACATGAAATCAGTTATAGTATATTAATTATAAAACTATAAAATATGTATAGGTAGGTACCTATATAAGCGCAAGTGGTGTTTGACGTTGGTGTTAAAATTTACTCTAGTTAGTAATAGGTACCTACTTATATCTGTTTCTACTTTCTTCCAATATCGAAATATTGCTCGTAAAATCAATTACTGCAGCAACTATCATGAATATTATAATCGAAAAATCAAACATTAAATGTCGATAATTTGATGACTTACATCCTATAGACCTATATTATAATTTAATCCCATTTGATCGAATGTTGGTATCTTGAGCACGCCATATTGTTGATACGAGTTTTCCTAAGTCTAAGTTACGACCTATACAGTATACTTCATATTAAACTCGTACGACGTACTACATATCGTATAGCTTTTAGTGGATATTGCTATTTGCTATTTTATTTATGTGCGACTTAGGCGTAGACTGTTTTGCATTTGTTGCGCGAAAGTGAAACTCACGTAGCTAGTGCAAGTGTTCGAGTGAAAATAAAGTTTCTAAACAATATATATTATATAAGAACAGATAAAAAAGTTACAACTATTTTTATCCGTTTCAAAGTAAAATTCAATTTGGTGCTCAGATTTTCATTTTATATAACAT
This sequence comes from Macrosiphum euphorbiae, assembly GCA_949089665.1. Classification (NCBI taxonomy): domain Eukaryota; kingdom Metazoa; phylum Arthropoda; class Insecta; order Hemiptera; family Aphididae; genus Macrosiphum; species Macrosiphum euphorbiae. The sequence goes on along the minus strand of CARXXK010000001.1, from coordinate 17,981,716 downwards.
TATGGTTTCGAGTACCTGCCTACAATGAATTGGCCACTGCAGACAACTGTATTAAATCAGTTAAAGCAATATGAAGTTTTTGAGCTAATAAAGAATTTTGAAATTTAATTTCCTTTTTTAATTCTTTTGTTATACATTTAGAATTTAATTTTTAAAAACCGTAAGTAGAAATAATTTTTTATTTATTATGTAAAGTATGAATAATGTTCCATTTTTTAAATTATTACACACAGTATAAAGATAAAGTAAATAAATAGTAAACTATTGTTTTAATTTTTTAGATTTCATCTAAGTCAGATACCTATTAGCTAGAATGGTATTTTAGATTGCCTAACATTTTTATATTATAATTTTACATCGATGAACCACAGTAGTCACATTCAATCACAATATGTATGTATGTACTGTAAATATTCAAAGTTTTCCAACAGTTTTAGTTATATTTAAATTTAACCATCAATAAACAATGACTCAATGGAAATTATTAATGAACCATTATATTTATTTTGTGCGCCTAAAGTTTCGAAATTGAATAATTCACGAGCTCCGAAAACAAACCCATATTTTAATTTCCTATGTTATTTCACAAGATTAATAAAATAACATAACAGATTTATATTAATGATTTTTATGAATAATATTTCGTTGTGCAATAAAACTCACCGACTCCGTAAAGATTTACTCTTGCCGAATAGACAAAATTACAGACTTCAGTATAATATGTACAACAAAGATATGACATCGATATGGTCGATTAAAGGATACTATATTGACACTTAATACCGTAGAGAAAAAAAAAGAAATGAGCCTATTCATTAATTATAATTATACGATCTTACATATAGGTAATTATTTATTAGCTGGGGAATCGATGCACTTTTGACACTAAGAACAATATGGTGAGATCAGAATATTTTGTAGGGAAATGTAGTCTTTTATAGTAATGACTAATGACTGCAAAAATAAACTTTACCAGACGAACGTAAATTCATGAATCACGTAGTAAAATTTACCATTGAGTGCATATATAGTATTAGGTATAACAGTAACAAACTAAAAAAGGTGGGTAAGTGGATGTCGTTCTGCTGTACAGTAGGTTACAAGTGGGTCACTGTATGGATGGTGTCAAATTTGAATTCAATGATATAATATCATTGTATAAGAAAAACGATTCTGAGCGCAAACGGTCTGTCAGCCTATGATATTACCAAGTATATCTGTATATTTGATGATATTATTGTGAATAAAGTACCTACCTAATTTATATATTATAAAATAATCTTGTTTTAAATTTTCAATCTTAGATATTATAAAAGTTGAACATTTCATACAATTTTAACTACAAAATATTTTAAATTTGATAAATTTTGTCAAAACTCGATCTTTAAATTCTTATAAAAATAATTGTGAATATGCATTTTTAATATTTTTCAACTGCTATTGTAACAATATAATATTAGGAGCCTTGTATTACATTTTTACACTTTTTGGCATAACAGATAAAACTTTATTGATATTCAAAGAAAAAAAAAAAGAAAAAAATTGAAATATGAAATTGTCCGTAAACAGCTCAAAACAAGTCAAAATATTTTGAAAATTTTATCAAGTATAAGAATTGATAAAATAAACATTCAGTGAAATTTTCATGTATCTACAGTTCTTTGTTTTTAAATTACAACAAAATAAGAAAATCCCTACTTGAGAAATCGAGTGAATATCCAATGTTGTAAAAATTTGAATTTCAAACGCTCATAAAAATTTAATTTGACTTTCTTATAGTCATTTTTTTTTTATAAAGGTAGATAATCTTATAAGGAATCTTGTATATCATTTTAAAATTTTAGATTTAAAAAGGAAAATTTTTACGAATTCAAAAGAAAGAAAAGAAGAATTCAAAAGACGAATTCAAAAGAAAGAAGTCAAAAGAATTTGCTAATTTTCGTGATTTTTCCATATTTTGTCAATTTTTGAACTTTAAATAATTGTAAAAAAAAACGGTGACTAAGGATTTTTAATATTTTTCATCTGCCTTTGAAACAATATACTAGGAGCCTTCTATTAAATTTTCAAGCTTTTTTAACCAACAAATAATATTTTATTGATATTTTTAGAAAAAAAACTAAAAATGTCCCTAAACAGTTCAAAATATTTTGAAAATGTTATCGTGTATAGAAAATGCAAATATAAACAACCAGTGAAAATTTGATGTATTTACGGTCATTTGTTTTAAAGTTACACCAAAAACAGAAGTCGTTTTTATGAAGACGATTTTGAGTAAAAATTCCCGTTTTTCCTTAATTTTTCTTTTGTTTTTCTTGGTGCTTTTGAAAATTACTAGGAATTTTGAATTTTTACCTCCCCAATGCACCAACTATATTCACTTTCCAATTGAAAAAAATGCTGAAGTTGAAAATCGAAGCATTATTTCGACTACTTATCGTGTACACAGACACAAAAGAAAAAATATAAAACACTACATCATTGTAGAATCAATAATACATTCATCGTTCCACTCAGAATCTAAAAGAGGGCCTAGAGTAAAGGCCAATTATATTCATGCACGGACATTATAGAAGACAGAATTGCAACATAGTAATATTGTAAAAACAATTTATAATATTTGGGGAAGACTGGTATTTGGCCCAGTATTCTACCACAATAAACTTCAAACCCATTTATTATTCCAGAATTTGTTTATCTATTTCAATTTCTATTTTAGATTCTGAGGGGAACGATGAATATATTGATTTTACAATGTGTGTTTTAATTTTAATTTTAATTTTTTTGGATTCTGAATGAGACGATTAAAGTATTGATTTTACAATGATGTGTGTTTTTTTTATTTATTTTTTAATTTTTTAATTTTTAATTTTTGTGTCTGTGTACACGTTAAGTAGTCGAAATAATGCTTCAATTTTCAACTTCAGTATCTTGATAGATTGGAAAGTGAATACTGAATATCGTTGATGCATTGGGGAGTTCAAAATATAAAATTCTCAGTAATTTTCAAAATCGCCAAGAAAAACAAAAGAAAAATGAAGGAAAAACAGGAATTTTTACTCAAAATTGTTTTCATAAAATCGACTTCTGTTTTTGGTGTAACTTTAAAACAAATGACCGTAGATACATGACATTTTCACTGGTTGCTTATATTTGCATTTTCTATACACGATAACATTTTCAAAATATTTTGATTTATTTTGAACTGTTTAGGGATATTTTTAGTTTTTTTTCTAAAAATATCAATAAAATTTTATTTGTTGGTTAAAAAAGCTTGAAAATTTAATAGAAGGCTCCTAGTATATTGTTTCAAAGGCAGATGAAAAATCCTTAGTCACAGTTTTTTTTATAAGCATTTAAAGTTCAAAAATAGACAAAATATGGAAAAATCACGAAAATTAGCAAATTATTTTGAGTTAATAATTTCGTAAATATTTTTCTTTTTAAATCTAAGATTTTAAAATGTAATACAAGATTCCTTATAAGATTATCTACCTTTATCAAAAAAAAAAAAATGTCTATAAGAAAGTCAAATTAAATTTTTATGAGCGTTTGAAATTAAAATTTTTACAACATTTTATATTCACTCGATTTCTCATGTAGCGATTTCTTTATTTTGTTGTACATCAAAAACGAATAACTGTAGATACATGAACATTTTACCATACAATTTTGAAAATATTTTGACTCTTTTTGAACTGTTTACGGACATTTTCAGTTTTAAATTCTTTTAGTGTTTTTTTTATAAATATCAATAACGTTTTATCTGTTGTGCCAAAAAGTGTAAAAATGTAATACAAGGCTCCTGATATATTGTTATAATATCAGTTGAAAAATATTAAAAATGCATAGGCACAATTTTTTTTATAAGCATTAAAGATTGAATTTTGTCAAAATGTATCTTGTTGAATGTATTTTGTTAAAATTGAATAATTATTTTGTAGTTAAAAATTTATGAAATGTTCAACTTTAAATCTAAGAATTGAAAATTTAAAAGAAGATTCCACGTAAGTATTTAATTCTGTTACCAAAAAATCTAAAAAATACATAAGCACAGTTTATTTTTATAGTCATTTTAAGTTCAAATTTGGACAAAATTACATAATAAAAAACCTAGAATAACTATTTTAGTTATTATGTTGTGGTTGTATAATATTATTCGGTTGTACTTGAAACTTCTAAAGTACATTATTATATATCTATGATAGTATCAGGGTTTGTTGTTGATGTATAACGCGTTATAAGTACCTGATGGATATTGTGATATGATTAATTTTTAATTTATTATTGGTACCTATATTATAGGTCAATTTTTTTTAATACCATAGATAAGTATATAATTTGTCTTATACCTAGACCGACATACCGTCTCGGCTCAGAATCGGTTTTCTTATACAATGATATTATATCATTGAATTAAAATTTGATACCATCCTTTATACAGTGACCCACTTGTAACCTACTGTACAGCAGAGCAACTTTTTTCTCTGTACCTTTTTTTGGGTAATACCAATATCCGTATAATATACTCGTACCGTATGTCTTGTAAGACTTTTTAAAATATACTAAATACCGCATTGCGATTATAACAGTGGTTAAAACCATATACACACCTATAGGTACCTAAAATCTTAGTTGTTGATAACAATCATATTGTAAAATAAAAATAATATTACTCATTGTACTTATGAACCAAATAAAACTTATATTAACAATTTTAGTATCCTTTTTATAAGACATAAATAACTGAAGAAAACTCAATACTGTAATATCATTATGTACTAATGTGCTAAATACTTAACTATTCAAATTTTAAACTTTGCAATACGTATATTTTAAGTAAGATTTTTTTTCATTTTATCTAGTGTCCACTCTGGTGCATATTTTGATCACATTGCTATTATTATTTGTTATAGATTAATATTTAAACATGGAATATGGATGTATTCTCGATTAATTTATAATACATACCTAGGTATTTCACACTAGTTGTTTCTTTTCATAGAAGTGATGTAGGTACTCTGTTAATACCTTTTTTGAAGAAATTGTTATTAAATTAAACTAAAAATAAATATAAAATGTATAGGTATGCAGTATAGTATTATACTTTTACTTTGTTTTTAACCTACAGCATTCAGCAACTGAATGACTAAAACACCAGGTTTATCTTTAGTTTTTTGAGAGTTTCTGCCTAAACAAAATGTTCGATTTTCGTTTCTGTCAAATCTAGTTTTTACTAAATTATACTTTGATAATAATTTAGAATTACCCAGGTACCACCACGACTACGAGGAGGTGGTTCCATAGGCGCAATTTGGGCTTAATTTATGGGGGTGCTAGATTTATGTGGACCAAAGTAACCCGTGGGGGGCTTCGCCCCCCCCCACTCCCCTCATAACACCATTCATGCATTCATAATACTACCTGATTAATCAATAATTATTAATATTGAAAAATAAATATATAATACAGGTAAATACGTTTTTTATTTTCATTTGAATATTATAATAAAGATATATGCCTTTGAGACATAGCAAAATTATTTATTATTTCATTTAATAAATATCAAAACTTACTTCTTGGTGTTTATCATTATCATTTTTTGACTTTTTTTCAAAATTGAAAATACTAAAAATATTTTTAGTATTTTCCAGAATAAAATTTAAAAACAATAACAACTTGAGTAGGTAATTAAAATAAAATTAAATATAATTTAAATTAAATTAAATATAGGAAGTTAATGAGGATAAACAATAAAACACGTTACATGTACGTCGCACAGTCGCACAGACTTAACGATTCGAAAAATACGAGTGAAATATTATTATTATTATATAAGTCAAATCTTAGAAATTAATTTATCCTGTTGTCTATGACATAATACGTGTATAACCAATAACAATTAAATGATGCTGTTGAAAATTTGGGGGTGCTAATATGAATTTTGGGGGTGCTAAGCACCCCCAAGCACCCCCCAAATTGCGCCTATGGGTGGTTCTCATAATCAATAATTGTGTTCTAATATCTACATGTACCTACCTAATTAATACAAAAAGTACAAAGGATAAATATAATATTTAAATCCTATGAAATCAAATAAAACTAACATACTCGTTTTACTAAAACATTATTGTCATCAACATGAATAGTAAGTTGTGGTTTTGACAAAATAGAGATACTATAAAATATTTATTTGTATCGATTTGTATGCAAAATTAAATTAAAAGCCTTCAATTAAAATCATTAGTTTTCCATGGTTACTATTTACAAATTCCTTTAAAAAAAAAATATATTACCCATGTACCTATTTATTTTCAATTTACACGATTGTACCCCGATTACATATCATGCGTATAATGTATAATAATATACATTAGGTATCACCGCTAACTAAGCGCCCGATAGTGTACATGTGCAAAAATAATGTTTTTTTTTTAATTACAAAATGCTTAGATTTTAATAGATTTTATATTTATAAAAAAATCTATTAATATCAAGGTAACATACATTTCACATATTATAATGCATGCATTAATTTCGTGATAACTGGCAATATTTGAATTTGATATTATAGATTGTTCAACTATTATAGGTACCAGGTATATCTTATATAGTATATAATTATTATATAGTATATTATACACAAGATAACAACGTGTAGAAAATACATTCAATTCCTGATCTCACCAACATTTGTTAAAACATAATATATAAGAAAAGTTTCGTAACAATTACTTTGAATATTCCTGGAATCACGAACAATATTAACAGTCGTTTTAATTGGAAATTGGAATACATTTTTTTATTTAAAATATGGTCCGTAAATTAATTTTATATTAAATTTTTTTCTAAAATATGGTTCGTATAACTAAAAACCTAAATAGTTTTTCTTTGTTATGAACAGACAATTAATAAAACATTTAAATTTCTCTCATCATCATGCATATACCTATCAAAGAAGTTAAATATTCTGGGTCAACTGTTTTTTTCACGTATTTTGAAGCTCAAAGTATTTTAGGATTCGTTTTATATTAAATTGGGTTCCCTCTAGAAAAGTACCATAACAAGATTTTGTAGGGATTTAAAAAGTGTACAAAGCATAGTATAGGTTTTGAATACTTCTCAATTACTTGTTAGTTTGAAAAAGGTTATTTTATTCTAATATTATACAAGGGTTTTGTGCTATATGTATAAAGCTCTTGTGAAATAGATACATATTTAATTTTCTGTTCAGTACATAATATAAAGTAAGTGCTATAAAGTAATTACCTAAATATAAGCATGCGTACAGACTACAAGTTGTCATAAATACATTTTAAATCCGAGCAATTAGAACTTGAATATAATATGTCATTAAAAACTTTTAACATGTCTTAAAAATATTATTTTTTTCTAATATATACTTACTTTTTATTTTTATTTGCTCTTTCTAAGTTTGTTTCAAGTATTATGGACTTGTCACAAAAACAAACACTTAAAACATTTTTTTTTTATTTAATCCGTAGTTTATAAATAATTTTTTAGTTCTACAATTACTTGAGTCCTTGGCATAAAACATGAAAATAATGAACACCATTAAAGAAATTATTGGTTCCTCACTCCGTTAAATAACAATTATCATTCCCGATTTTATATAGAATTCAAATTCTTGAAATTTTAAGAGGCTGCCTGTTACAAATAAATGTTTTAAAACTTTTTTTTAAAATATAGAATGTATACGACATACCTATAGACAGGATTGGGCAGTAATCAGTTACATGTATCAAAGTTACGTAACCCTGTTACTTTTGTAACTTGTAACTTGTAATCGGTTACACAATTTTTAAGCATCTTTTAAATGTAACGAGTTACAATTCGTTTTGTAACTTGTAACAATAGATACATGTAACTTCAGTTAAATGTAGACGATGAAGACTTTTTGATATTTTCTTCTCAGGAACAATGTTTTGATTCTAGGGCTAATTTAGAAGTAGTTCAGTTTTTTAATAATAAAAATAAGGCATTAACATGTTTAGACAGTTACCCTACTATAAAAAAATTATTCATCAGATACAATACAAGTTTACGTTTACCATCATCAGCTCCAGTTGAAAGATTGTTTTCATTTGCTGGATTTATTCATGCTCCAAATAGAAGTAACAGGCACCACTAACATAATAGAGTAAATAATTGGCCCTCCATTAATGCTCCTATGCGCCGATATGATTACTATTCAAAATTAATAAAATATGCATGAATGTAATATATATTTATTTTTTTTTTATCAGCTTTATCATCAAATTTATCCCTATTTGATAACAGTGTGAAGCGAGTTTCATTATATAAGATAGTTCGCGCCAGCCTGCTGGTATCAGCTATAGTGGTGTAAGCATCATAGCATACATAATATATTAGAACTCGTAGATATCCACTGATTTAAATTTAAAAATAATAAATAATTTTTTATTTTGTATGAATATTGAATAGTGATTAGTTTTTTAAATACATTTATTAAAAAAAAATTCCTTTAAACAATTATACCGCATTTGCTTTTTATTTCTCCAAATAGTAGTAAAATGGCTTCTGTTGGCCGCTAGTTGCTACTTGTTTTAGTTGCTTATAAACTTTTAATACATTGAACTGCTTTTTGAAAATTACAATATACATTAGTTGATATGATTAATTTTAATTAGGATTATAAAAGGGAAGAAGATAATATTAACATACTTTAAACAGCATGGTTATTGTTTAAATATTAAATGTTAAAACTGGCCTGCTTAAAATCTTGCACACCCGGAAAAAAAAACTTAACTGACGCCCCTGATTATACTCTAAAAATTTAAAGTTAATATTGGAAAAAATAGTAACTTAACTTGGTTAAAAATAAATTATAACTTATCATACATACAATTTTAACCATTATTATTATTATTTTATCTAACCAAAATCTACACAACAAAAAGAAAAAAAAATTATTTTAAGCAATTTTCAGAACATTTTTACTCTGTCAAATTGTTGTTTCTGTCTCAAAGTCACAGATGAATTAAACACTTTTTGAAGCATAAAAGGATAAGATAACTCCATTTTGCCCTCACTTTACAATAATTTTCGCATGTAGTCATAGGTTTAAAATTCTCATCAGGCTTCAGGTTATAGTTTCTTTATTTATACTAATAGATTTTAACGTACTTATAAAATTAAACGTTTATGTAAATGGCATAGGTATAAACCATAAGCTTCAAGAGATCTTTGTTTTGGGAGCTTTGATTCATAATAAAACCGTTCGGTAACTCATAATCTAAAACACAATATGTAATTTAGTGGCTCGGAGAATACTCTTCTCGTGGGATTCGAATTACCTCACCATGCGTGATTGTAAAAATGATGTGTGCTCTTGGCAAACTAATTTTAGGAACAGATAAAAGCTCAACAAGTTGAATGCAGAATTCTGAGATAAAAATTGAGTTAAAACTGTTTTATCGACATATTATTTAAAAACGATCCTCATAAATCATTTTTGTGCGATATAATATATTGTAATTTGCTTATGGCTAATTAACGATATCAGCTTAATTAAAATGTTTGGTATGAATAATGAAAAACCAAGGAACTCACTTCTGCTGCATCATAGTGTAGTTTGTCTTTGATTAGGTCACTGCAATTATGTGTACAATTTAAATTGAATGATAAATCATTACATACGAAAAACAATAAATTCTGATCGGAGACGGTCTAAGGCTATTTTATCATACATTTATAATCCAATTAATCATTTATTTTTATTAGGAATACAGTAGTTTGAACGAATTGTTGCCAAAATAAATACCATATTATATTATATAATTACGGTGATTATTATAATAATATTTCATATTATAATACATTACTATAGCTGTTATTAATTTAAAAGTCAATATCAACGTATCGTATAATGTCATGGATAGGTTTATGGTATTTTAAATAAAAAAGAATTTAACTATCTTGAACATTTCATTGTCCAATTGTCTATAGTAAATTAGTAAATAATAATATACTTAGTAACGAAAGTTTTCAAATCCCTACCCATAATATTTTTAGAATTACAACAAAATAACTAAATTTGTTTGAGGAAAAGATCTTTATTTTTCGTTTAATATCTAATTTAAAATTTAAAATAATTATAACATGGAATTGCGTCCATTTATTTTTGATATTTTTTTAACTGCTGCAAAAAGAACACATATGAGGAAACTTTTATACATTTTTCATATTATATAATGAAAAACGTTACCTAGTTTAAAACGAAAAAATGTGTTGTTGATTTTATGTATGCAATATATACCTATATATTTCATATGCTCAAAAGAATTCCAAATTATTTTGAATATTCTATAGCAACGAACAAAAACACTATACTTCGACTAAGCTTTATAGTTTATTGATTAAGTATCACTATAATATTACAATAGTCGGTGGCTTACTTGAGTAAAAATCCTATTGATGTAGACGATCTAAAGATATTTCATAGACTATAGATATTTCAAGTGCTCCAGCTGCACCTGTTTGATTAAACAGATAGAATTAAATACTTCTTGTAAATGGATATCTCATTCAATCCTATCTATAATCAGTCTAAACCTAGCTAAATGTCTATCTATTTTTTTAATGGATTACAATTAATAGAACGTGCTACCTGCATTGAAGATCTAGGCTTTAAGTTTTCAACAAATCTTAGTTTTAGTCCTCACTTCGACGTAACTGTTTTAGAGCATTACAAATTCTCGGATTTATCAAACTTAACACAACATTATTTTAGTCAGCCAAATGCTTCATCTGTTCCTTATATTTTTCCGTTGCTGGAAAACGGATCTGTAGTCTAGTACATGTACATAGCCGAGGACTACAGCTACTTCTTCAAAAATACTTTTTTGAACCACACTCCTTTAATATTCAATACTCAGCACGAATTCCATGAGTCATGATTATACCATCATAAGACTACAGATTCTTAACATTCCTATACGCTATAGCCTCAACTCGCCGCGACAAAGGAGACTTATCAGCAACGTTAAATGGGTAACTTGACGTTCCTCGTCTACTGCCATACTATGTAGATTGCCTCCCTATATTCTTCTAGGAATCAATCCGAATTGTTAGCCCATGGAATATCATATTGGCATAATCAAACCTCGCATATCATGCTTAGATATGCAGTTAATAGCTTTAAATTATCATGTCACCCTTAAATATCTTAATTAATTATAAATAATAATTATCTTATAGTTCACTATGTTTTTTCTTATATTTTGCTTATCTATACTAACATAATATTATCATATGTATAGTTAGTAATACGCTTCGTTTTTGTGTATTAATTTATCATATACCTATGTATAATTTTATTAATTCTTATTCCTGTAAGTATATCACATTAATAATTATCAACCATGTTAAATATCCGTTGAAATTAATATTAAATAATAATATAATAATGTTAATAATATTTAAGGATTAGAAATGTAATTTATTATAATGGAAAATTGTACGGAATTTTAAGAACTTTAGTTTTTGAATTTTAGTTCAGTTTATTTAGTTATTGTAGCCCATTGTCCATCGAGTGTAATTAATAAAATTAAGATTTTACCATAATCTTGTTAAAATTTATTGAAATACATTTTTTTAGACTGTTATGTAGTAAAAACACAGTTGTTTATTTCAATACAAACATTTTATGTTGATTATCAATTTATGTAATTTAAATTAATAAATACATAAAAGTTTTCTCGTCAAAAAGTACGAGTTGAAAAGTATAGAAAAAAATATTTGGTTGAATTAAATTCATAAAAGTTAAAAATTATGAAAATTATTTTTCAATTTTAGAATAAATTAATTATTCTTATTGTCTAATATGTTAATTAGTATTAAAACCACTTAAATGTGTAGGGTTGTGTTTACGATCAGAAAATTACGTTCAGACAATATTTAATATTACATTTTCCATCTTTAATATTGTAATTGTTTTTTAACAAATGTTATTATACAATAAATTATTTTTACAGCCCGACCGTCGTTTATTTTTTTTAGCACTACAAATTTCTTTACGCGTACAATGGTACCATGGTTGTTTAAAAATTATAAAAACACGGTGTAGAACTGTAGAATTTAGTTATTATTGTTATTAACGATAATTCAGTTACGGGGGGATTTAAAAGTAATAACATTAAAAACCATAAATGAAAATCGCAAACTACAATATAATATAAATTATGTCACATCTGTATAGTAATAACAGTTCTATAATAATATAAATTAAACGGCTCAACATTTTCTAGATAACTACTTATGCTTACAAAGAGAAGTCCAAATTAATATGTCTTGTCTATTGTGTACCATCTGTGTTCCGATCTATTAGAAATTTGAACCTTTTGACGTAAAAATAAAAACATTAAAATCAATCAAAATCACTTGTATAAACCGCAATAGTTTAGATCAATATAGAATTACAACGTACCCTATTTATAGTGATCTAATGAATTTTGAACTCGAATCCCATTATAATAGATTACTAAGTCGAGAAGACATTATTTTTATAATATATTTATACATGTATAATATGTGTAGAATAATATACAACTGGTGTAGGTACCTATAAATAATGTTTTATATCAGGGACTTGCAATTAGTTTCCAAAAGGGGCTGTATAATTTGAAAAATAATTTTCGAATTAAAAAAAAAAAAATCGAAACAATATAGTTGCTAAGTTTGTTTATTTTTATTTAAAACTCAATTTACGACGTACAATTAATTAAATGTTATAAAAATGTTATAGTACAACTAAATGTTCATGTTGACCACAATTTCTATACATTTATTTATAACTTCCTAGAATTATTAAAAATTTAATTATACGTATATCATTATGGTCAGATAAATGGCATCTCTTCTTGTCCTGAGCAAGTTTTTTAAAATTTGGCATTTTTAGTGAATAACTAATATGCATAATGCTTTCAAGGTGGCATCACATAATCTTGAACGATATTAAATAAAAAGGATATTTTTGAGAACGACATTTCACATAATATAATAAATGTTATGGAGCCAAAAGCATGATGGCTAATTTGACGCCTGAATGTTTACAGTTCGTACCTATATTTTTCCAAGACATGCTTACTGCTTAGTGCTTAAATCAAAAATTGTTGATAGGTACAGTTTTATATATCTTCTTAAAAGTCAATAATCTCCGATTGAAGTGAAGATTTTAGATTTAAAAATGTTACATATTTACGTCAGTCTATTCTCCCGTCGGAGAAACTATTCATAAGTATTTTTACAACAGCTTTTAAATCTTGTTGTAAATTCTTTTCTAAGATTTAATATGAAACTTAAAACACATCGCAGTCTATTTCAAAGTTTAATTTATTTTCAAGTACTGTTGAAAAATGAATTAATTCTTGATTTTCAATATTTTGTTCAAATATAATATCAAGCTCTCGGTGGAAAGCTGATACACATTTTGTTATAACATGGCATAGGTATTAACAAAACTTTGGAAACAACAGTAGGTACCACATTTTGTAGTCACTATAGACTCGTATTACTTGTACGAAATGCTTTATACTGAGTTTTATCAATATATGCAGCAATTTAGTTTAAATATATTATCTCGTATACGACTATATTACGCTATTATTACAGTATATTTTCGGAGCTAAGATTGTGGTAAAATGCTAATCCCGTATAATATTATAGTAGAACAGTGGTACCGGGGATGACTGCAGAAGAGTGCCTATAGGTATAAAATAAATTAAAAGAATTCGAGTCGAGGTAGTGTCGGCGTTGGATTCGGAGGACGAGGACGAGAGGGTAAACGGGCGAGGATGTGGATGAATAGGAGGAGCTTCGTCGGGGACGCAAAACAGACAGCGCGTTATCGTTCGCTGCCGCCGCCCGGTATGAATGAGCAGTATACAAACTAACCGTTTTATACGCGAGCCAACGTGCCGCCGACTCAGTGCAAGGCATGCGATTAACATGGTCACACAAACGGTACTGTCGTCAACGTGCGCAGCATTCGACGACGAATTCGTCATCGGCGAATACCACTTCGACACGTGTGTTCCGCACAAGGTAAGTGGTGACGTATATATACATATATATATAATACAATATACACTGAATTGATTATACCATCAATTGTATTGTAATATTAATTTTATTTGCGTATTGCGTATTTTTTAAAATCCGAATTTTTTTTGAAATTTAAAAATTGGTGCAATTATTTGGTACACTACCTATGTCGTGTGGTCTGAGAAATCGAGCGTGTTGGGAAACCGGACGAATTGTTCAATCGATATAACAAATTATAATATTATTATTGTGTGATCGACATTTTGATTTATTTTCGACATTAAATTGTTATTTTGACATTACCATTGCGGTTATGTGAGTCGCTCTTGATATCAAGATGCCACAAAAATCGTTTTTATTTCAAGAAAGTATATTACCTATCCACTCGTGTGCCAATAGTGTGTATATAAATATTATATTTCTCTCGGTTGTATACAAACTGCAATTTATAAACGACCGGTGCATGACGCATGTTTAAAAAAACATTAGTTTGTTACACACAGATTGGTGATAAAAATGCAGTTGGTGTCATTTATTTTATCGAGAGTTCTAATATATGGCGTACACGTATAATTTTCAATTAAAATTCAAAGTTTATGTTTTAATTTAGTTTTTGAATAAATGTTTTTGTTTAAATATCGTATCTTATGAATGCGAATTTGTACCGATTTATTCAGTGTACATGCATAGGTATAACATGCACGATTAGCATATATTTATATGCATGGACGGGCCAACGCGTCGTTTTTATTTTTGGATGATTAAACTTGCGATAAAATATATCTACAATTAAAATCAGATTATCCGATTTTGATCATGGCGTGATCGACGGTTGACAGTTTTTTTTAAATATTATGATTTATTTCTTCATTGAAAAAAGTTCTGGTGGTTATAAAACCAGATTTAAAATTTAGACTCTTATACAAAGTCATAATTGATCAATGATTAGTTATTATTAAGTAACATAGCTGTATTTTTTTGGCATTTCGGAATATTTAATATCACACCGATTTAGATGAAATAAATATCAAATGCAACACGTGTCTTGCAATACTATAAGTACTTGTATATTATAGAAAAGCATATTATGAACAACTTTAAATTTAAGCCGAAATTCTTGAATATATTATCAATATATTTGTTTCGGTTAGCCTAAATTAAGTATCAAATTAATAAATATAGGAGTGGATTTAAAAGTTTAAAGTTGTTAATAATTAATAACGAACTTATAATATTGTAGAATTGTTGTGCAATTAAAAATGTCTATAAAGAATATTTAAAATACTTATGGTGAGTGATGGGCGCTACAAATCATCCGTTTTCCGAACATAAAAATAATATTATGTCTTTGCATGTATTTATCTTATATGAACTAAACTTGAGACTAAAATATTTATATTTATCATGATATAATTAAAACTGAAATTGTTTTAAAGAAAGTTCCGTATACTCATTGTACATTTGAATTTATTTTAATTATAAGCGAAATCTTTGTAGACAATATAGTACATTTTACACATAAACTAATATTTTGTTTGAGCACAATTATATTATTATTTAATTTCATTGCGATCAATAATTTTTAAATTTTAAAACAACGTTTTTTGTTGTTTATTAATAATCATAACAATAATAATCATAATTATGTATCTATGCAATAATATAAATTCTTCCGTTATTGTAGTTTAATTGTTTGGGAGTAAAAAAAATAAAATAAAAATATGAAAATGTTCAACTGTGCAATTGTACGATGAAAGCAAATAATAGATGTATTTATAATTTTATAATAATTATTTGTACATAGGTACTTTTGAAGTATTTTTATTTTATTAAAATGTTTTATATTTTTATCATTGTTCAATTTTATTCGAATAATTAATAGTAATATATATAAATAAATCTTGTGAGGGTGATTATTTGCATATCCAGGGAGTAGGTATGTTATGTTATTATATATTAATACACTGTATTTTTTATTGTTGTATTGGAAAAAATTTGAATTTTGGTAAAATTATAAAATACTTGTAAATTGTATTTATTGTGGGTACATTTTAAATGTACGAACACTAATTCCTTATGAGTAAATTAATTGTCTTATCATTATTCTATTTTATTAAAGAAAATCACTATAATATTCAAAAAAGATTTTGGTAGTGTTTATATTGCCCAAAACTTTTGGTAGACGAAACATAGTATTTGGTTAATTACTATGTACAAACCACGACTGATCAAAGTTTAGTATATTACGTCCTTTACGCAATGGCCCTCGAAAGTTATGAGGCATGGACACATTTAAACAAAAACAAAAAGTTATAGATAAAAGGTATAACACTATTAAGTATGAAGTGAATATTGAATAATTTATTTGTAAGATTTAGAATTTAGATTTAATGTTCTTTAAAAAGTCGTACTATTGTACTTGTATTGCCTATTCATTGCGCCGTCATACAATTATACTGGTAATGTACAATTCGTCAGTCACAGACTGAGTATTCGCTTACCTTGGCGCAGCCTATTAGACAATGGTGTATTACTAATTATTATTGGATGTGTAAACATAGAATTTCAAAATATGATTTAAAGCAGAGTTTGATTCGAAACAGCATATTTTTTTGAATTTGAAGTTGCCCAAAATCATAAAAAAAAACTGTCGAAATTAATTGAAATAAGTTATACAAATCGTATTATATTTTTATAATATAATAATAACGAATTGTTTTTTTTTCACATACAAATTAAGTTGGTACAATGTATTCAACTTAAATCAATTAAAATTAATTTAAAAAATGTAGGTAGGTATTTAAAAATGATTGTAATTTACTGTCTCCTGTAATTCACTATGTGTGGATATTTTTAAGATCAGTACTTTAAACTACAAAATATGTTGTATTTGCTTTATTGAGCTCATAATTTCAGAAATGGTTTTAAAAATTTCATATAAAATAACTGTCCAAAAAAATGAAAAATAATATGATTGTTAATGTTATCGGATTACACATTTCTTCCTCACCAATTAAAAAAACACAAATATAATTTGATGTTTTTACTAAACATTATTTTTTTATTATATAAAAAAAGATTATATTTAGAACAGATTTAAATGTCAAATAGAAAGATCACAACAAGTAAATAAATGTACAGATTCAATAAATCAATTTAAAATACCATTGCATAATATATTATACTCGTGCATTATACCTAATTTATATTACCAGAGAAGCTAGTGTAATAAATTATATTGTTATTTAAACTTTTGCACATAAATAGTTATTGAATTTAGTAATATAAAATTAAAGATACTGTGGACTACTTTAGACTTTAAGATAATATAATTCATATTATAATTTTATTTTATCACATTCATGTAAGTTTATAGCATAATTATTTGTACTAGAACGCGATATTTTTCCATAATATTTTGTACACGTGTCGCATAGCCATTAGACATTGTGTACAATATCGAACGGGGAAACTGTAATCCCTTATAATCATATTGTATGTCTATTTATATACATACATTTATGTATAAAAAGTGTAACATGAATAACTGACAAACGTAATCAACTAACTTTATAATATTATAACTGCTCCAATCTATTTTATTTTATATATTTTAAAGGCTGAGCCCTAGTTAGTAGTTACATAGTTAAAAATATACAATTTGTATTTAGATTTATTCTAAATATATGTACAATGACAACAACCGGTCAATAATAGAAGACATTAAGAAAGAGAAAAATAAAATAAAAAATATAATATAAAAAAAAAACATCAAAATTAGGTATCAAAAGAATATGAAATTTGTGTGGCGTTTGACATTAATCTCTTTAGTGGTTCGTTTGCTAAATAATTCGTGGTTGCATGTGGGACTTAAAGAGGAGCGGTGGATCAGGTTGAACTCTGAGGTACCTTAAAATAAATTAAGTATTCAATTTCAGAAAATTCTACTTTGTCATTCAATAAGACTTCAATGAACCTAATACCCGGAGTATCTCTTCTTTCAGCTAAATAAGATAGGTCAAGTACATTAGTTACCGGAGTATAATCAAGTGGAGGGCAAGGATTTTTTAATATGTAACATGCAAAACGCAAAAACTTATGTTGGACTCGCTTCAGCTGCCTGCTTGAGTCGTTAGGTGAATGGGGATCCTCTAAAACACCACCATATTCAAGCACTGGCTCAACAAGGGCACGATATTATAACGCTTTAACAGACATACCAAGCTGAAAGTCTTTGGACAACCTCATAACAAAGCCTAGTGTTTTTAAATGCCTTACAGTATACGTGTTTAGCTAGGTATGTACTAAGGTTATAGCTTAATTTGAAGCCATAATTTGATACACGCGGAATATTGTTCTCACCCAGGCAATAAGAAAATAATAACAGAGATTTCATCCAACTAAAAGTAAAAACACGACACTTAGAAGTTAGAGAGATTGAGTGATAGTTCCATCTACATATACAACAATTGAAATATAATTATTACGATTATTAATTAGTAATAACCATAGTAAACTAACAACTAAAAAAGAAAACAATATTGAATGGAACTAAAGATATTTCATAGTTAGTTAGTAGCATTAATCGTCAGTTGCAAAATAAGTGTATCTAAGTAGCAGTTTCTCACTCTTTAACAATTATTAATTAGCAATACAGTGTACAATCTAATAATATGCATAGAATAGTATTACAGTAACATAGGTAAAATACGTAGGTAATATAATTATTTCTTACAGTTCACATTTTCAACAATACAGTTTGTATTAGTATAAGCTTAACTTATAAGTCATAATCATTGACTTTTAAAAAAAATATATCACCAAGACTAAGAAAAATTGGTTTTAAAAATTATAAATGAAGGTAATATTGTAACTTGTAAGTATAGGTTGGGGGGCTGAAAATATTTTTTCCTAACTACGAAAAAGGCAACGTATAATTAATAATAAAACCACCCATATGGCACCTAGCTACATGTTATGTGTATAATAATTAAGCATGAATGTAAAATAATAAGAATATAGTGATTGGTCCAACGTATTAAGTGTTTTTTCCAAGTAATTTGAACACGTTTTTATAATATTAATATGCTTTTAATTATTCATCATATTGTATCATAACTCATGTTATTATGATTTTTTTTTGTACGAATTTAAAGCTGTACTTATAATATTTACTATAAATGCATCACGAATGAAACCGCAATTATAACCACGTACCTAATGGGTAAACAGATTGTACACGATGTTGTTGATGGTGAGTACTATTTCTGAATATTTTTGACGGCTGTCGTTTGTGGCTATTTTATTTTTTACATCGAACCTTTAAATTGGTGCTATATCCAATGATTTTGGTAGACAAAACGGTAATAGTTAAAAAATTCGGTAATCAAATGGCTTAATAATACGCCGATTGTAAAAAATTGGAACATAACGTTACAAGCACCAAATTGTATAAAATAGCTGTATTAAGTTTTCCAACTTTTTAAAGCATTTCACAATACCTTGGTTTAATATTTTTATGACACATTTTTTTTCTACAGTCATAATCGTCTTATGATATAAATGGTACAATTTTTCATGTTGGTACGATGTATTAATACGACGTAGGTACAAGATTTGGATGGACATAATATTACACAAGACTGTTAACCCACTTGTTTACTACAAGTCTACAACTATAAAATGTTAATAGTAATAAGTAATTTTTAAAAAACCATTTACGAAAAATGAAAATAGAACAAAGCTTAATCCAATGTGATAATAATACATACCATTTGTAGAAAATCGACAATGGCGCACGGCTTATAAATCACGGGGTTCTAAAATCGTCAGAAGCAGCTCGTGTAATCGTTTTATGTAATACGATGGTAAGATCATAGGTAGGTAAATACTAATATTATATAGGAATATTTAATAATTACGTCATAACAATTTGCACGGTATAATAAATTACATACCGCGCCATAGTATCTACATAGCGGCTGGTGTAGCTGCGGAAAGAAAACAATAAAATGATTCGAAAAGCAATTAACCGGCGGCACGTCGACGAAAGTGCATAATGCGAGCAGAATACACGTCATAATATACGGTTTATCGTCTCAACGCACCGCAAAACAAAAACCGTGTGCTCGAGAATCCGGATTACAAGACTATAGATCGCCCAGAGTCGTTAATTCACATGTACCCGCTACCAGGCTGTTGATAAGTCGAGTGTAACCTACGATGATGAAGACGTCGAGTTTGTAGTGTGTTAAGCTAATGTACCCCGTGTAATCATTATGTAATGAGATGGTAAGAGTATAGATACTAGGTAGGTAAATAATAATATTATATAGGCATATTTAATGATTACGTATTTACGTCATAATCAGTGCTCTAATTGGGAAAAATTAAGTAGAGAATCTCAATCTAATGATTTAAAAACTGCGTTCCAAGGGTGCAATTATTCAACACAGACCCGTGGGGGGTCTTGCACACCACACCCCCCACTCTCCTAACAAACATGCATTTTGAATTCCAAATAAGTACAATATATTTGATAGCAATATCGCCAATATCTATATCTTACATTGTTACAGTAGAAAAAAAAAACTAAGTAATAATAATCTACCTGTTTATTCAATATACTAAATAGATAAAAAAATTAATAATTATTGTTTTCGATTCAAAAGAGACCACATATTATGATATTTTGATAAGTATAATTGTATAAAATAATTTAAGAATTTAATAATTCAAAAACGCCTATGCGTGATAACCATAACTGAAACTGATAACATTTCATTCGTAACACGATTTAAGATAGTACTACCAGTTACCACACACCAGTATCTGAACCTTAGATAATATACTTGCATATTATGATCTATGATCTGTGAACTACTGACTATATAGGCAAAACATATTGTGATATTATAATTAATTAGTAAACTAATATCAAAAATAATTTTGATATAAAAAATAGTAAAACTCGTTATATAATTGACATCAATTGAAATCCACATTTTAATAAAAATTATTTCGTGCATTAGTTAGTCCAAGTAAAAAAAAATAGTATGGGTACGCAAAAAAAAAATAAAAATAGTACGGGAGCTCCATCCCCCTGCGCAACCCCCCCCCCATTATTATGACTCATAATAATGTGCACGGTATAATAAATTACATACCTCACCATAGTATATCTAAATAGCTGGTGTGCCGTGGAAAGAAAACAATAAAATAATTCGAAAAGCAATTAACCGGCGGCGGCGGCGGCACGTCGACGAAATAGTGCATAATGCGAGCAGAATACACATAATATTATACGGTTTATCGTCTCACCGCGCCGCATAACAATAACCGTATGCGCGAGTATCACAAGACCATATAGGTGGTTTATACCACTGTCGCCCGGGGTCTTTAATTCACATGCACCCAAGGTATTATTATTACCTTGCATGTACCTACCGGCTGTAGTTGATGAGTCGAGTGTAACCTACGATGATGACGACGGGTTGTAGTGCTAAGTCGATACGGCGCGCACACACACACACACACACACCAGACACCAACACAATGTAATATATTATTTAATTATGTTATTTTACTTATTTTTCGGAGTGTATAACAATAATAATAATAATAATAATAAATACAGCGAACAGTTCATATTATAATATTATATTATTATATAAACACTCGCACGTGGGTACTATTATTATTGTAATGTGCGGTGTAAAACCTCACCGAGTACGAGAGTTTCCGACTAAACGAAATTGTATTGTTTAAAATTTATCACCGAGGTGGGCAAGACCCCGTTCGCCCAAAAATTACCCTTCGCTTTTTTCCCACGTCTCTTTTTGCCCAAATATTTTAAAACTACTTTCCCTTTTCGCCCAAAAATATTTAATAGCACTTTCCGACCAAATTTTTATAATACACACTTTGGGAAACACTTACTTTAAATTATTTATATCTCACTATCTTAGTATCCGACATAATAATAAATTTGTCGGAACAATTGCAGTTTAGCTACCACGAGATTTTTTCAATTTTTTTTTTCGAAACCTAGGTAAATCAACGTTTTAAAAATGATGGTGCCAAAAAAAAATTGCGCAAACTCTTAGTTTTTGAGTTATAACTGTTAGAAATTCAAAAACTCCCAAATTTTGAATTTTGAATTTTTTTTTGTGGTAGACTTATGTATTTTGACTATTTAAAAACGATGGTGCAATCAGAATTTGTCGATCGAATTTAGTTTGAAAGTTATAGCGGTTTTAAGTTATGAAAGTTAAAAGTTGCAGTGATTACGAGTGTATTGGCACTCGTCTCTACGCTCCTCGGCGCCGTCGCTCCGCTCCGCAAATCGAAAATATCCCCCGATTTGTTGTGTAAAACCACCTCAGGTGAACCTCGGAATTAAACAAAGTTGTTTTTTGCCAATTACAGAAACATTTATATTTACGATATTTGGATTCAAAGAAATTATATATCTGAAAAATATAACCGTAGCAGGTAAGGCGCAACTACCTCACTTGGCGACTTGGTTCAACAAAAAAAATTTTTCTTTAAAAATCCAAAATTTTTAACTTAAAACCGCTATAACTTTCAAACTCAATTCGATCGACAAATTCTGATTGCACCATCGTTTTTAAATAGTCAAAAATCAAAATACATAAGTCTACCACAAAAAAAATTCAAAATTCAAAATGCAATATTTGGGAATTTTTGAATTTCTAACAGTTATAACTCAAAAACTAAGAGTTTGCGCAATTTTTTTTTGGCACCATCATTTTTAAAACGTTGATTAACCTAGGTTTCGAAAAAAAAATTTGAAAAAATCTCGTGGTAGCTAAACTGCAATTATACCAATTTGTCATATTTAAATTTATTTATTTTTGTTAATTAGTTTTATAAAGCTATTTACACCCAGAGGGTACCAGGCGACTTCTCTTACTCTCCAAAAATGTATTGTGTTTTTGTACATTAAAATAATTTAAGTAAATGACAAATTAACAAATTACTGTGACTATTTAACCGATACTTACATCTCTGAAGATAGGTAGTTTATTTCCACCGAGTATTTGGGCATCTAATACGTCGGAATTAATAAGAACAACTAACGCGTGTGAATCTTTTCATTCTTTTTTTAACAAAAGTTTTAATCATATTTCTCCACCAATAAGTGCCTGGTTAAGTGTTATTAATGAAATTCAAACTGAAGTCTACATTAAATTAAATAGTTTACATTTACAAAGGTGTCCCAAAGATAAAAAAATTATAGATCGACAGCAAAAAAATGAAGAAAAAATACAAAAATATAAAGCAGGAACAATTAATCGGTATGATTTTATTAAATCAATGTCATTTAACTATTCTATTTAATATTATACTATCAAAATTTTGACGATTTATACTTTTGATAAAAACTTACTCTTGTATTATATAAAAATTATATTGATGTACAAAAACTGTACAAAAACACAATACATTTTTGGAGAGTAACAGAAGCCGCCTCCTCGTGGTACTCTCTGGGTAATGCTAAATGGCTTTATAAAACTAATTAACACAAATAAATAATTTAAATATAACAAATTTATAATATATTATAAATAATTAAATAATTTAAAGTAAGTGTTTCCCAAAGTGTGTATTATAAAAATATGGTCGGAAAGTGCTATTAAATATTCTTGGGCGAAAAGGGAAAGTAGTTTTAAAATATTTGGGCAAAAAGAGACGTGGGCAAATAGCGAAGGGTCATTTTTGGGCGAAAAGAGTACCGCCCACCGAGGTATTATAATAATATATTAATACTCTATATCAATGTTATAACCGCATATAATAGGTATATAACGTATGCCGTGTAATGACAATAAAATGCGAGGCGTGGCGTAAGCGTATTCACCCGCGGTTTTACGTATGGTCCTCGCGCGCACGTATCACTATAATTATTATTATATTACTGTTGCCGAATTAGACAAATCCGTTTAACCGCGCGCTTAACGGACGGCAGGTGCAGTATTACAACAACAACAATAATAATATTATTATTATATACAATACCTGCACAACATATTATTATAATAATATGCGAACCCCGGACAGAAGAATAAATTAGCGGACCATTGCGAAATATAATACGACCGGGCACCGCCACCGCCGCCGCCGCACCAGCCGCAGCCGAAACACATCGCAGCGACAATAGTGCCTCCGGATCTAATCCTATTAATTGCAGCAGGTCGACTGGCCGGTACACTGCACCACTACAACCAATTTAGGTATATTATGGTATACTACACGGCACTACGGGCTATATAATACACACTGAGCTATATAGAAGATAATACAGTAATACAACCACTGCTGCAGCTACTGCTACTGCGATTATAATATATCCGCGTGGCAGATCCCATTGAACAATAATAACCGGCAAACACAGGTAGGTAATTAATTAACGATATAGGGGTCCGCGGCTCTTGTATACCTACATAATACTAATAATATAATATAATATACATTATACACAAGCGTATAGACTGTATTATTAATTATTATTATAAATTGTTATACTGCTGCAGTGCTGCGAAGACCGCGGTCCGATCGCCGGCCCACCGCTATTATAATAATAATTATAACACTTTGATAATATTTTACAACACGTGGCTGTTGTAGTTGTTGCTCTAAAAGTATTTAAAAACCGTACGCCGGTGTAGGGGTGTTTGTGTACCCGAATATTTTAATGCCATATGAGAGCGCGTGACCGAAACCATGATAATGTTCCATGCTGTAATCGTATAATATCTCTATTAGGTATACCTATGCACACTGCGCTGCAATAACGGTATAATCGTATAATAACTTAATATTATAATAATATTATGTTATAGGTATTAAAATGTACACACGATAATAATAATTATAGCAACCGATGTGGTATAACATTATAATGACACAATAATATGCCTAATCGTTTTACCATACTACCGAAACTATAGGATAATAATGATGATAATACATTTCTACCGCGAGCTGTACAGACGTATCTGAAGCTTAGGGCATTAACCTAATAAGATCGTCTTAAGAGGTCCGTTCATCCTGGACCATAGTACCATCCACTGTATTGATACGGAATGCACTCCACAACTTCTTGAATGGTTTTTTTTTTTTAAAAGTAATATTAATTTTTCATTTTATTTAACACTTGTTTTACAGTACTAATATTGAAGACTGAAGTGACGGAATTATTGGATAGGTATTCCTTATTATCATCGAATTTTAAAATCAGTCGTGTCACCAACGCAACGTGTTTTTATGTACTCGCCTCATGATTATATTATATGATTATATAACTCAATGCGTCTTACGTTCTTCTATTTATTTTGTATCTAAAAGGTTCTATGTGGATTTAAAATATATTAGGTAACGAAAAACAGCGTAGGTACCTACATACAGACATAAAATATTTCACGTTGAAAGACAAAAGGTCGTAATAATGGTGGTACGCAATGATACTGAAGACAAAAGAAAGTCGCCAGACTTGAAAAAACTGGTTCAAAACAATAGAGGGTTTAAAAAAATTTTTCGAATGTTCCACACTTGATTAACGAAACTAATGAAGTTAGAAAGCATTCGCGCGAACAGCGTTTCTTCTCACCGGATGGTAGTCAAAAGACGTCATTATTATTATCATCACCATCATTATCATCGTCATCATCCGAGAGTCATTATATGGTATACGATTAACGTTTTCATCAAAATATTTCACGTTTGTAATGCAATGTAATGTAATATAATATCATAAAAGCACTGATCACAATTATTGTGTTATTATATTGGTGTGCGGCTGTGCTGTATCTTATATTGTTTCCACGCCTTATATTATTTTCGACCATTACTATTGTACGACGGCCGACAATTCGTCGAAAATTCCAAAAGCACTGAAAATGCTTTGACCACGATGATCACGTAACCATGGTTGAAACAAAAATCACGACTTTCGGTTAGTGCACCTTGGTTAATTCTTAAATGCAGCGCTGTAGCATATTATATGCACAAACCGCTGCAGGTGGTTAGCAAACACATATGGGTGAAATTCCGAATTTTCACCTGAACTATCATAAATGGTTATTACTTATTAATAATCTATTATGTTTCCACGGACAATAATTACTTATTGTACATTTTAGATTCTGAGTGGATCGACGAATATATTGATTTTACAATGATGTGTGTTTTTAATTTTTTAATTTTTTTTCGTATCCGTGTATTCGAAATAATGCTTCGATTTTCCACTTCTGTATATTTATGGAGATGTCTTCTTATGTAGGTAGTAGGTACCAAAACATATGGCGGTTACCAAAAAACCTACATAATTTATATTTTTTTGTCATTATAGTATAATATGCAGGATGTATTCCGAGTATTGTTGATACATATTATTTCCACCAAACGGTTACGTATAATATCAAAGTTATCAGTAATATATTTACAGTATTTGGTGAGTTGAGTATTGATATTCGGTGACCTGGGCCGGGGAGGGAACGCAGACTGAGTTTTGTTTGATGTCTGTGACCGGATGTACCCGAATTTTCACTACTCATTTGTTAAAAAGTTTTCAAAAATCGGACGACGGTCAACCGATAGGTTGGCGGGGTTAGAGGTGATCTGTGCAGGATATTTCCTGGCGAAGTGATCAGGTAGATTTTTAATTCTGGTTACGTATTTCAGTATACGTACTACGGATTTGACGCTTCCGAGGCGGAGAGGGTGGTTCTCCCTCGTCGCACAGGACACTGTTCATATTACATCATGATACACGTACAACACAACAATATACTTAAACACTGCGATATTATTACCTACGCGCCGGCACCATCTTTTCCACCCGCTCCCCCTTGGACTCGCCGTTAAAAGAGCGCGATACTAACGTGATATCGTATTTGCGCCGTGCGATTTCATAATCTAGATTTATGTACAGGATTTCCCAGGGCGTACTGTAATAATGTTATGCGTATCGCGAGTCGCCGCCGCCGTGTTTTCGCGGTAAATTCCATATCGCGTAATAGTGTACAGTGTAGAGGAGTATTATACACACTCGCGAGTGCACACACACCCACGCCCACCCACTCACCCACACGCATACGAGCGCCCGTTGCAGAGATTTCGGTCTAACGAATAATATCATATAATATGCATTTACGGGTGTGTGTGAAAATCAGACCGCACTGTACGTGTATAATGGTGGGTAGTTGTGCTGGCGACGAGCGTGTGCGTGTGCGTTTCTCCCTAAAGCCGTAAAATAAACAAGCACCGCGCACGATGCGACTTAATACAATTAACTCTCGTTTTGTATATAATATATACTATAACCCTCCATAATAATATGTAGCCGGCCAGGTATATTGCCAGGCACTATACTTATATACCTATACTAAATATAACTGCAGTCCTCTTGGCCATTCTAATTTGTTTAATGTTTCCGCGCTAATAATATAATATGCTAAAATATCACGTGGGTCGCAGCGGGGCTCCTCGGCGCCGGCGGCCGGACTTTTCTATGTACTTTCTAAATACACAACTACTCAAAAACGGTCCGATAAGTTAACTTGACCTCCTCTATACCAGCGTTTCTCCACCCGTGGTAGGTACGGGTTTCACTCGTGATGCGTAGAAATGTCGAAAGGTGGTACCCTGAGAAAATCTCCCTTTTAAAAAAAAATGGAATGGATCATTTACCAATCAATTACTCACAATAAATATAATTTGGTTTATTTGATATTATAATATAATAATATAAATAATAATTGTACATAATATTATATTTAATTTTCTTGTCATGCATCAAATGCTTATAATATTATCATATTTTTTAATTCCCAATAAAATAAATTTCATTGCGATGTGTAAAATAACGTATCTATTTTTGAAAACAACAAAAAAACGTTATTTGTTTAAGTGCAGGGTTGGAGAAAATACGTTTTTTAAAAATAAAATATTTTTAAATTTTATTTAAATTTAACTTTTTTGATGAAACCCTGTAAATATAATAGTAAATTATAGATAGGTTATAGGTAGCAACCCCCTCATAACTTATCAGTCATCATGTCATTGTGTTATTATTATTATTTTTTATAAATATATGGATTAGGCCCTCCTTACGGGACACCTTTTTTAAAACTTATTTTTTATTCATACTTATGTAGTTTTTTACGCTGGAAAAGGTGGGGCAATCAAAATATGGGAGGGGGGTTGGGGGTCGTGTTTATTTTCAGTTATGGAGTTTTGTCTACAACAATTAGCCCAATTTTTAATACAAAATTAATATGTCTTTTTCCTACTGTCCTATACGTATTATAATTATATATTTGCGGCGGATCAGGTACCTATGTATACTTATACAGGTATCTGGTATTGTATGTCATTACTCATTAATCGTTGTTATTATACAATATCGTCGTACACGATTTTGCTTGAATTGTTTTTGTTGTTTTTTTCGTTCTTGTCGAACGTCATTTCAGGACGAATTACGCAATCAATAATATGGTTTTGATTCTATCTGAAAAATAGGATTTAATTTCACTTTTGTATTACGTCACTATAATTGTCACAATATTGTGAGTTGTATTATATAGTATATACTATAGCAGTGGCGCTAAATGAAATCGAAACTGGCAGTTCAAATAATTTGATTGATCCACCCTTCAAATAACTGTTAAACGGGCTTAACTAATTATATATAAATAATTGTATGACATTCCCATGTTCAATAAAACTATAGTAAAAAAACTCATTATTTTACCCAACTTCAAAGTTACTCACCGAAGTACGTGTTCGGCGCCACTGCCCATTGTAGTATATAATATTATGAATAATACTAGAATTATACTTCTTATTTTATTATAGATATCTGCATAAATGCCCAACAACGGTGACTTTGTTGCGTTCTGTGATGTGTTTAACCATACACAATTATAGCATTCTTCATAAATATGAATAGCGCCAAAATCCGATTACGAAAATCTCTCGATTGCTGACGTATAAAAAATAAATCAAAAACTTCTTTAGTCACTTGGCTGCAGTAGGTATATTATGTAGTTGTTATTATTTTCGTGAATTCGTGTCAAAATATGTATGTGACGTAGAGCACAAATCTCGATCGGTTTTTTTTTTTTTTATCCAAATCTGAAGATTAGGCGATATTAAACGTGAGAAATTACGGACACAATTTTTTTTTGATATTTAAGCGCTGTTGCGATTTCCATTAATTTGTGATATATTACTATCGCACTTGCAACTATATATATTTTCATATGCAGCGTGTGGCCACTGTGTATATCGAAGCAAAATCATATTATATTTTAATTTTGAGCCATCTCGCGTGGAGTTGCCCGTGAGTCTCGCTTATGGTAATGCGAACAGTATATTATATTATCAGGTAAGCAATCTACCTGCGTTAGATTACAGACTCCGTGAAGTTGGTGATAAGGCAAATGAATCAGTCAGGGCATCAGTCTATCAATTTTTTCCATGTTTACCCCTTTTAACCCTCTAAAGGTTGAATTTTGAAAAATCATTTCTTAGGGTTTTTTTGAATCATAAAATGAAAATACTGTCCAAATTTCATACCCAAAGCTTCAGAGGTTCCGGCTAGGCGATGATGAATCACTCAGGACAAGTCATTTTATATACTATAAAGATTATAAATAGATGTAACAGAGAGACTTGACGAATGAAATAACTTTTTGTTTTAATTAATATTAAAAATATTTTTTATATAATATTATGTTATTGGAGCTTGCGCTACACATCTAATACACAATTTTTTTTTATTTTAAAAAGTAAAAAGTAAAAAGTTTAAAATTCGATAAAATATTTTTTTATAAATTTAAAATAGCTTATTTGTAAATCTGGATTTTAGAAAACTTTTGATGGTAAAACATTAATCTAGGTTAAGTGGTTTATTTTTACTATATTTTAAAATGCAAAATTATTTGAAGGAGCATTATAATATGAAAAGTAAAAACTTTTAAAAAAAATATTTATTTTTTAACAACTGTCTATTTAAAAACTTGTAGTCAATCACGTAAATGGTAAATCGCGAATATTAAACGTTTCAAATTAGACAAGTATCAGCTGCAAGTTCTAAGTCCGGCACATATTGCACATATAAAACAGAAAATACTTCCCAATACTATTGTTCATATAAAATTATATAAAAATAAATAAAACTGAAAAATATTGATTTGAACAAGTAATTGAGTAAGTAATTTTATATTATTTTTCCAGTTATTTCTGATACATCATCCCTTAATATTGTATATTATACGGCGTCAATATAATTGTGGATAGAGTGTCGACTATTATACAGGGTGATTCGCTTAGCATGGTCACCCCTATTTTTTCCTTCAATAATATATTGTATTTAATCAAATTCTGATTCTAGTATTTCATACTACACACAATTTTAATCCCTAGACTGAACATTATAGTAATTAATATTAATAAATCAACATATTTCATAATTTGTAAACATTTTCCAAATATAATAAATATAGTATATTAGTATATACTATTTTTAACATCACATCTGATATAATATATATTTTTACAAATCATTTTTAGTTTATATATTTGAATAACTGATAAACTGCAAGTTCCAATTTTGATTTGGATAAATATAAACAGTTTAAAAAAATAACCTGATTATAAATTAACAGAAAAAAAGATGGTTCTCATTTGAAAAACAGAATTTTGTTTCGGCACAACAGGATAATCTTCAAACGGAATAGAAAATTTGAATAATTGAAAATATTATGCTCATTAAGTAGGCATACACTTCAACGTTTCTAAAAATCAGAATTTGAATGAATTCATTGTTAAAGGAAAAAAATGGGACTGATTGTGCTTGGTGAATCACCTTGTAATATAATACAGGCCTTGCCGGAGGCTGACCGTCGTAAACGACGAATATTCACTATTTATATTTTATTAGAATTAATGTCTTCCAGAATTCGCGATCCGTTTCATTTTGGACGTCAGTCTTAAACAATATTGTATATAACAACGTTAACATGAATTTTCGAAAACTGTAATGAAATTTGTAACTGGATCTGAGTGGGTAGGTATCGAATTCACGACGGCGGCGGTATGATGTCATAAAAATGTTTCACGTTAGTGACACTGTCTCAAAAGGCAGCGACGTCTTTCGAATACTGTGCAGAGTCTTTCATAATATTATAATGCAAGCATCACATCCTATCCTTGGGATATCCATTACAGGTAACTTAGATATAGTTTACAGAAGCTGGTTGGGATAATTCGTTTAGCTGAAGTCGATTCGAAGCAACATTATTAAACGGTATAGCCGGTATAGAAATGCCGCAGCATATTATGGCTTTTAGCTGTTGTATCGCTTAGAGAAAAATGTAACTTCAAGAGAAGCCTAGACTGTTAAGAGACACGTGGATCTAACTGCATAATACTGTTACGTGAAAACATCTTAAAGAAAATAATATAACAAACCACCATACGATATCAAATATTAATTATATAAATTATAAACAATATAGTTATATGATTATTATCATTAATTATCTTATATTTTGTAAAACAATTTTTGCCTTTAGGACTATCATTCTTAGTATATACATATTTTTAATAATGCAAAAAATATACCTACTTGTTTAGATTTAGATTTGAATACCTCAGCATTTGCAAAAAAAATAATCTGTTTAACAAATTAACAATAAAAAAAAGGTGGGCAAGTGGGTGTCGCTCTGCTGTACAGTAGGTTACAAGTGGGTCACTGTAATGGATTGTGTTAAATTTGAATACAATGATATAATATCATTGTATAAGAAAAACAATTCTGAGCGAAGACGGTCAGTCAGCCTATGATTACTAAGTATACTTGATGAGTATATTATCTCTGCTCAGAATCTAAAAGTAAGGTCTTATTTGAAAAATGAATATTTTTATCGCTATGGTACACTCATTAAATGGTATAAAAAGTGTTAAAAAATTAAGTTCTTAAGTATACTTGAAAAATGAAAATCTCAATAAATAA
Organism: Macrosiphum euphorbiae; assembly: GCA_949089665.1. Classification (NCBI taxonomy): domain Eukaryota; kingdom Metazoa; phylum Arthropoda; class Insecta; order Hemiptera; family Aphididae; genus Macrosiphum; species Macrosiphum euphorbiae. Next base: position 17,949,588 of record CARXXK010000001.1, on the reverse strand, counting down.
ATTATTAAATAAACAAATATATATACTTAACCAGAATCACCTTTTATAATGTTTAGATGTTATCATGTTAAATTATTATACTTACCGGATACATATTTTTATAATTTGGTGTTACCATTGATTAGCAAAAATAGTAAATTTTTATTTTATTTGTATATATATTATAATCATATCAGACAGACTAATAATACTGATTTCAAAAAAAAAAAAAAAATCATGTTGATACAATGACTGTACAATAAATTGGTACTAAAAGTTAAATGTTATGAATAATAAAAATATATTTTTAAAATAGCATGTAATTAACTTTTGATAAAAGCTTTTAAAATCGAAATAAATCTCCTGCGATTTCAGTACGTGATTAATTATTTGAATTCTACTCGAGCCATATAATTTCACATGATTTCCTGGAAATGTATGAATTACATAGTGTTTGAATATTTTAATGATCTCATCTAGTAAATTATAAAGTTTGAAATTATTAGATTTCTTTGTATCATATCAAAATAATTATACGTAACTGTAATATGTTTGGAATAATTTGAAAAAAATAACAATCGAAAATAACGGGTATATTTTTTTTTATTAAATAATAATTTTCTGTCAGGCATCTGCATAAAAAAAAATGACACCTTGTGTTGGGTTAAATATATAATATAATAATTATAACATAATATTGCTTTATTGATTGTCAATCAACTTCAATAAGAGATAAAAAAAAAAAAAAATATAAGGACACTTATGTAAAGTGTGAGTTGGTCAGACTGCTCTAGCTGGACACTAGTCCTGAGCGGAATGCCAGTACTGTCTAGGAGTCTCGACTCTCGACTAGACGTTCACCGTAGTCATTAGTCAGTAACAGTTGTTTCATGTAAAAATGTTTTCTTGTTTGTACAATAAATAGCGAATGGTTAAAGAAGAAATTGGTTGTACTTCTTTTAATTATATATTTAACAAATTTAGAAGTGGGATGGTGGATTCGGTACCACAAAGTGGATTCGTGAGTGAACGTGTCGATAAGTGTTGTTAAGTGTGGTTCGATCGGTGTCGAACACGTGGATTGCGACGACTTGCAGGAAGACTTCGAACGTGTCGATTGTAGTCGAACGTTGAAGCCAGCGTTGTCTCTAACAAAATCATCGAAGACGGTACTTCGGTAGTTGCGAAAATTCTGTTGGTGCGGAATATCGGACACGAGGTCTTGTCGGTTAAGACGAACGTCGAGTGGTACAAGTGTCGTGTACGGGAAGTGTCGCGAATTTGGAGGTTAAGTTCGAGTGTCGCGCCGGAGTAAGTGTCGTAACCCAACCAGTTACCGCGACAAATTATCAACTGTACCGATAGTGATAACAATGGTTAATGATAAGGAGACAAGTTCACAACAACAACAACAACAGCCGGTAAAAGCGCCGACGTATAATGAGTTGATGATGTTGATCGGAGAATTACGCGAACGGTTACAAGTTGCCGAAAAAGCAGCGGAACAAACGAAAAGTGACAATGCGTCGGTTACGAGCGTGAGTACGGGTAAATGCAACGAGATTCGCATGTTCGCAAATTTAGACAACTCCGTAAAAGTGTTTACGGGTAGCGAGTCAAATTATGATGCTGCAGACTGGATACAATCCGTTGAAAGCATGGCTGACCTGAATGCATGGCCGGTTGCGTACAGAATGCAGTTCGTAAGGTGCAATGTGACGGAAGCGGCCAGAGACTGGTTTCTGTACAAAGAGTTCGCGGACTGGGGCGATTTCGTCAAACAATTTCGGGCTACATTCGTGCGTAAAATGTTAGTCTCAGACTGTTGGGATGCCCTGAAAAATCGGAAACAAGGGAAAGAAGAACCTGTCATGAAATATTTCCAAGAAAAGGTACGTTGGTGTAGAGAACTATCACTTGGTTTTTCCGAAACACGAGACTATGTAATTCGGGGACTGAACAAGTGGGAACTCGCGCAATATGCGTTAGGAAGAGATCACAAAGATCTAGACGATTTATTACATGATTTACTAGACTGGACTCGCATGTATACGGTCCGTGGTGAACAAACGAGGTATGTAAAACCAGATAAAGACGTGAAAAAAGATTTTGGACCACGAAGCTACAAATTTGTACCGAAATCGAACGACGATGCGGGTGCAAAGGCGGCGGAAACGGCTGACATCGCCGGGGGATCGTCAGAACACGAGCCAAGTTGTTGGAAATGTCATAAAGTGGGACATGTTCCGAAGGACTGTCCTGTGAAACACAAAAGTGCCGTGAAGTGTTATTCATGTCAAGGAGAAGGACATTTTGCGAGACAATGTCCAAAGCGGCGGACGACGAATTCGGTGACGGAACCTAAAGAAATCGCTTCACATCCTTATGAAAAATGTGGGACGGTCAACGGGCAGAGTGTGAAAGTTTTGATTGATACGGGCAGTCATTATTCATTAATTAAGACTTCAATCGCAGAAAAATGTAGACTTCCGATAACTGAAATCAACACTAGTTTGTATGGAATTGGTGACGTGAACAATCCCTCAGTGACTATTAGTGGTAGGATAGTGTCCACAATTGTCGTTGATGAAGTAGAGGCGGGTCCTGTACAATTGCTGATAGTTCTGGATAATGCACAACAATCAGATGTAATCGTCGGACGGAATTGGCTTGACGATCCAGCAGTACTTTATTGGAAAGAAGATGGACAAATGAAATTAGCAAAGTCAAAAGACCAAATTGGGATACGAGACACCACAGCTACGAGTGTAGACGGACATATCGATGTATTACAAGTGATCGCGTTGGACAGTGGAGTGGATAGACGACCATTGACCATTGATGATTTCAAGTATGTAAATGCTGAAGTAAAACCAAATGAGCAACGCTCACTGATAGATTTAGTTAACGAGTACAGAGACTGTTTCGCGCTTAATTTAAAAGAATTAGGTTGTACTAGTTTGACTAAGATGGAACTACATGAGGTAGAAGGCAGTGCGCCTGTGGTCTGTCGTCCCTATAAGACTACAGCGACCGATCGGGAAGCAATCGCTGAGATTGTACGAGACTGGAAGGAACATGGAATAGTAGTTGAAACAGAGTCGCAGTATGCAAGTCCAGTCATATTAGTGAAACAAGGTGACAAAAATCGACTGTGTGTTGACTACAGACAACTGAATAAACAGGTGAAGAGGCACAACTTCCCACTACCGGATATGCATGAACAAGTCGAGGCATTGGCGACAGGCAAGTACTTCGTGCAGTTGGATTTGGCGACTGGTTATCTTCAATTACCATTAACCGAAGACGCTCAGGAGAAGACTGCGTTCGTCACGCCTGACGACACAGGACAGTTCACACGCATGCCGTTTGGGTTGGCGGGAGCACCTGGAGAGTTTACAAGACTAATGCATCGTGTATTAGGTAAGCTACGCAATACTGTTGTTAAAAACTACCTAGATGATTGGGTCATTGACGCAACCAGTTGGTCAGAAATGTTGGAAAAACTGAAAGAGGTGTTGATTCGATTGCGTTTTGCCAATCTGACTCTAAAACCAGGCAAGTGTTCACTGGGTGCTAATCACATAGAATTTTTGGGTTTTGTCATTGGTGGAGGAACAATATGTCCGGGAAATGCGAAGACGAGAGCGGTGCAAGAGTTTCCGACTCCGAATGACGTTCATGCAGTACGCAGGTTCCTAGGGTTAACAGGTTTCTTCCGGAGGTTCGTGGAGAACTATGCCACAATAGCGCTACCACTGTCGAATCTGACAAAGGCCGGGACAACATTTGTGTGGAATGAGCCACAGCGGGAAGCATTTGATAAACTAAAAAGTGTTCTGGTAAGTAAACCGGTGATGAAAATGTTTAACCAAAATGCTTTTTCAACAGAAGTACACACAGATGCCAGTTCGGTGGGAATAGGAGCAATGCTGTTACAACGGGACAAAGATGGTGAAGCACCGAAGTTGGTGTACTGTATCAGTAAGAAGTTAACTGAGGCGGAGTCAAAATACCACTCAGGAAAATTGGAATTAATGGCTGTGATATGGGCGGTGAATAAGTGGCGTAATTTTTTACTAGGCATTAAATTCACAATACTTACAGACTGTCAAGCCTTGGTTTACCTGAGGGCTCACCGAGCTCTGAGACCTCAAATCGCTAGATGGCATGATCTGCTACAAGAATATGAATATGACATTCAACATCGGCCGGGGAATAAGATGGCACATGTGGATGCATTGTCAAGAGCGCCAGTGACGGAGAGCGACGGCACAACTTTGAATGATGTACTCGCGGAGAGACTGGACGTTTATGTGACCATTACTCAGGAGGAAAGAGTGCTGATGGCACAAACTGCTGATGAGGACATCAAAGATATAATCAAGATACTGAAGAAGCCCGAAGAAGCCCGAAGAAGAGAGAACTAAGTCGGAAAAAGCTCAGGCACGTGGATTTGAACTACAAGGGCAACTACTGTATCGATTCCACAACGGGAAGAAACTATTTGTTATGCCAAAGAGTATGCGAAAGAGCATAACGGTTGTGGCACATGATCTGTGTGGTCATTTATCAGTAGAGAAGACAGTGAGCCAAATCTTGCAAGATTATTGGTTCTCAAAGTTGAGAAGATATGTGCGAAGACATGTGAAGATGTGCATAGAATGTTTAATGTCTAAGAAACCAAGAGGAAAACAACCAGGACCACTACATCCTATTCCAGTGGGAAGACGTCCATTCGATACGGTTCACATGGATCATATAGGACCATTTGTGACTACTCCAACAGGAAATAAGTATATACTAGTCATTGTTGACAATCTCACAAAGTTTACATGTTTGTTTGCAGCAAAAGACACAAGTACTAATGGTACGATCGACAACTTGACAACGTTAGTGCAAATGTTTGGACTGCCCAACCGTTTGGTCACTGACAGAGGAACATGCTTTACGGCCAGAAAGTTTGAAGAGTTCTGCGAAGAGAAAGGGGTACACCATACGTTAACCTCAACGCGAAGACCACAAGCAAACGGGCAAGTAGAACGTACAAATAGTATTGTGCTATCTATGTTGGTGACGCAGGTTACGAAAGAAGATGAATGGGACCAGTGGCTGCCAGTAGTACAGATGCAGATCAATAACAGTGAGAGCAAGGTAACTCAGAGGACGCCATTCGAACTGTTACATGGGTACCGACCTCGGTTTAGAATGGGGAAGACAAGAGAACTATCAGAAACAGTAGACACTTGGACGTGTCCAATTGAACTGTGGGAGGAGGCCAGGGAAGCTTCTGAGAGGTCAAAAGCAAAGATGAAAGAAGACTATGATTTGCACCGACACAACAACACTAAGTATACGGTTGGAGAAATTGTTGTGATGACGACAGTGCCTACTCATACAGGGCAATCAACCAAATTGCAAAATAAATACAGGGGACCACTGACAATCACAGAAGTATTGCCAGGAGATGTCTATCGAGTTGCTCAACTACAAGAAGATCAGAAAAGACTGTTTACAACAACAGCACATGTATCTCAGCTCAAATCCTGGAGGTTGGAGGATGAACCAGACGAAGCGAGTGATACCAGCGAGGAAGAAGGACGAGGGCCAAATGGTGCGACTAGTTGTGAAGATGATGCTGATCCACCACCTGCAGAACACCAGAAGAATGGCAAAGAGGTCAGGAAATCGGACAGGGTCAGGAAGAAGCCTACAAGACTAGACGATTATGTCTAACGACACTTATGACAACTAAGATAATTAATAATGTTTTGTTTGTTTGTTTTTTTTTTTTTTTTTTGTTTTGTTTATTTATATTTTGTATATCATGTAATATGCTATGAGGACATAGCAAGGCAGGAAGGCCGAGTGTAAAGTGTGAGTTGGTCAGACTGCTCTAGCTGGACACTAGTCCTGAGCGGAATGCCAGTACTGTCTAGGAGTCTCGACTAGACGTTCATCGTAGTCATTAGTCAGTAACAGTTGTTTCATGTAAAAATGTTTTCTTGTTTGTACAATAAATAGCGAATGGTTAAAGAAGAAATTGGTTGTACTTCTTTTAATTATATATTTAACACTTATTTCTATGAACCGCAGATTATTTAATGGGATAGAAAAAAATAATAATAACTAATAAGCTCGGTGAAAAAAAATAAACTAAATATTCACAGGAAAAAGATTGCATGACCTCCATAATTTATAAAACATGAACAAATAGGATATTTCTAATTGCACAGGTCTAATTAATGTATATATCATGGTAGCGTTTAACTCCCCCAAGAGTAATACTGTCCCGTGGACTGTATCATTTTTCAACGTTTTAAACCGCGGCATTTATAATACTATACAAACGTGCAACGTTGTAATTGTACAATATAAATAAAGCGTACCGACTTTTCACACTTATTTTATATGAAATAATCTGGAATTTAAGTCGAAACTAAAATTTAACAGGGGCGGTATCCATTTGACGAGTTCTCAAATACGTTTATAAATGCCTCAGAAAAATACGATTAGACTTCTATACCATTCGAGCAAGCCGAGTGTTAACGACTATTAATTACATGCCTGAAAATTAAAATAAAATAGTATTATATTATATTGGTAGGCAATTACTTTTGCCAGTTGACTGCGATCAGTGACAAAAAAAAAAACTCTATGAAAAAATAGTTATATTATAAAGATTACTTCTATGATTTAAAATTGATAAATTTAATTAAATATGTATTTAGAGGAGACCGGGGTACAATGATAAATATTTTTCATATTCAGTATAACATTATAAATATTTATTTTGTTAATAATATTTGGTTGTACTCAAACTTTTTCAGGTATAATAATTATAATGATAGTAATAATAATAATAATAATAACAAAAATAACAAAAATAATAATGTAGATTGGTGAACCCAAGCCGACCAGTGATTTGATATGGCGACTGTATCAGTCATACAAGGAGTATCCACACTGGATGGAGGTACAAACTTGTTCTACCCTAGGGTACGTGTATATGTCTTGTAAATTTAATCGTTACTTTCAGAATCTAAAAAAGTAGGTATAATTTTACACATAGGTTGCTATGGTACCTAACCTAATTATATAAATCATTGGTTGCTAGGTGAAACCTAAGACATTTATAATTTCATAACATTGATTTCATCTTTGTTATTGTTTGGTTGTCATGGCAACTGTAACTTGTAACGGTCAGAAAAATACAATAAATATTTTAGGCTCCCAGCCTCAATACGGTGCCACACAAAATTAAAGAATGTCCCCACAGCGGCACAGCCGTTGATCCGTACGACATAATCTATACATAATATATATGTCAATAACAATTACGCAACAGTATAATATAACTTGTTACGGGTAATTGTCTATACTCGATAGCCTATATTGTACTATCCTAATGCCATATTTGTGTTTTGATTGTCATCAGAGTACACAGTAAGTCACTATAATATAATTATTAATTTAGTAGATATAATATGCATATTATTAGATTATAAACGGGCTCATTTATATCAATGAAAATTTAACCACGTCAGTTGAACCTTCACATCTTGGATTTGTCTGGATAATGGTTCAATTATCAACTTATTGTATATGCACTTTGTTTCCGGTGTCGCAGGTTTCTAATACCCTCTAATATTTTTAGAGGGGCGGGGGGGGGGGGGGTAAATTATCCTGGGATAACTTTACTGGGGGTAAAATTAAACTAGGTAGTATATTTTTACCGGGGGTAAAATAAACCTAGGATATTTATACCACCAGTAAAATTTTATGGGGGATAAAATTATACTAGGTTAATTTTACCCCCGCTAATATATAGTATATTATTATCCTAGGATATTTTTACCAGGGGGGGGGGGGGTAAAAATCGACTGTTACATAATATTCCTGGTCAACGCTGCCGCCGGATTATGTTTAATAAGTAATAATAATAAAATATCATAGAGAAAATAAAAAAATGATCGTTTTATTCAGTAATTCGTGATCTTCAGTTATGATAATATACGCTACTCTGTATTGTCCACTCAGAAGAAAATGTATGAATTAAATATATGTATTAATAAGTAGGTAACCATTATAATTGTATATAATATTATAATATACCTAGTGGGAATTAGATAATGGTTACATTTGTATTCGTTTCAATGGTGATAAACAAAGCATTACGCAATATCGGTTAGAACATAAAAATATCTGTACCCAGCCTAAAAATTCAATTATGTTAAAACAATAATATTTATGTCAGCATCTAGCAATAAATAGGTTAAATGTCAACGTTATCAATTAATTATGTATAAGTGTACTTATCACATACGTACCTACCTATTATATTATTTAAATTTTTGTCAAAATAATAAATTATTCGTAAGTCGGCGTGCCACATAAACAATTTCATTGTTATCAAAAATGTTATCAATGTTGGGTTAGGTTATAATATTATAAGTGTATATGTAAATATATTAATGTTATAGAAATATATATTAAATTTATTTCTACTTTTTTATTATAGGTTGACGCGTAGAAATGTGTGGGGTTGATAAATAGATACGTTCTTCCACAAATGCGCACATATGATACTTTCAAAATATAATATACCTATTAATATTGATATCGTGGCGGAAAGCGTAGTTTAAAATACAGTTTTTGTATACACATTATTTTTACCTTTAGTTAAAGATGTGAAAATAATTTGTTTCAACGGAGCACCGACAATATTATGCTTATGTATTATATAGTATATACCTATATAATATATAAAATAAACCTTGTTGTACATAAATCAAACAGCTTTCTGCTTTTTGAAGTTCAAGTCCTGTCTTTTTCCTAGCTAGTCTCTTCGGTGTAAATTTATAGCGCCACAGTCACACCCATGCATTATACCTAGTGCACTTGCAACTTAAGAGCACTTAAAGCTGTTAGCAAAGACGTTAAATTATTCGTCAAATGTATCTGCCTTTGGACATGACACATATATGTAGGGTATGCTACACATTATTTTAAGGTATCCATACATTTTAAGACTTGAAAGGATTTTATCCAGGAGATGGAAACCAACAGCTCGGGGGAGAAAGGAAGAGTCACACAAATATTGGGATCCAGATTTCACTTTTGGAAAATTACTTTTTTCATTTATTTGATTGAAATACCTAAGTGCCTAGATTGTGATGGATTTAATTTCAATATATAAAAGCCCAATAAAATATTTTTCTCTGTCCAGACCATTTGGACGGTTTGATAGTGTTAAACATAATATTATATATACTAAAATATATTTTACATGACTATGTTGTATAGTATGATTTATTTAAGAAATGTTACGAAAACAAAATAAAATAGCTATTTTATTTTAGACCATCTAAAATTATTAACTGTGTCTAGATCTTCATTTTTTCATACTTGGATCCATGACTAAACCTATCAATACACATTTTTCAAAGTTGGATTTTTTCAAAAACTGACAATTATTCTGATTTTACTTCCGTGACATTTTTCTGTCAATTTTATCAATTATAACAATAATAATGTGTATTTTATTATATTAAATCATACCCAACAGTCTTATTTTGTAATTTTTTTTAATTTTTAATCGATGAATATGAAATGCTATAGTTGATCCAGTAAGGTGTTGCCCCGTGATAAGTTAGATAATACCAGTGGATTTAACGTCTTGCACCCCGGTAAATGTAAACTACACATATTTTTAACATTTGGGTGGTTTTGACCAAATATAAAATACAGGAATACAATTGTATGCAATTATAGCGTTATAATTTTCGTTTGCTATGAGCCAAAAAATCCATGTTAAAGCCTTATTTTAAAATGCAATATTGGAAAATTTGGCTTGAAGGTGAATATCCTCAGATATAAGATTACCTATGTACCAATGTTAGAACCATGGGTGCGATATAATTTGCTGTGGATCGCTATCACACACACACACACACACATACAATTTCCTAAAACTAATATTGATACTTATAGATAAAAAGATTATGATTGGTCACCATTGACTACTTTTAATTAACAAATGTAAAATGCTAATAATCGTTACTCAATAATAATATCTTACATATATCTTACAGGGTGGTTCACAAACTATAATCACCTCCATTTATTTCCTTTAATAATAAAATTATTCAAATTATGATTTTCGGAATTTTTAAATAAAAGACCTATTTTTAAAATTCTTGATTTAATTTGTAATAATTACGATAAACATTTGTTTTTAAAATGAAAACGCCCTTTTTTACTGTAAAATATTTAGTGGATTTATTGTTTGTACATTTTAATGTACCCGACTCAAAATTCGGACGAGTAGTTTTTAACTTATTTAAACGTTTATTCTAAGGATAATAGTCCTTAAAAGTGATTTTACAAAAACATGAAACAGATGTAGTATTAAATCTAATATATATTACAAATTATCAATGTTGATAAATTAATATTAATCACCAACATTTTTAAACCACCATAGCCTCCATATCTTCCAAATCCATTATCATGGACAAAAAGTTAAATAACTAAAAAACTACTTTTTTACATTTTGATTCTGATACGTCAACATTTTCAGAAAAATTATCTAGTAAGTAAATTAATTTGAAAAGTGGTGTTTTCATTTGAAAATAGAAGTTAGTACTACAAAAAAATTAAGAGTTAAAAAAAAGTTCTTTAAGTGTATTTGAAAATTCCAAAAATCAGAATTTTAATAATTTTTGAAAAATGAAAAAATGGGGGGGGGGTGAGCACGCTTGGTAAATCAACCTGTATATTATATGCACGAGAACCGAGGACAGTTATTAGTGAATGTGATACTTATAAATTGTTATAATAAAATGAAGAAAAAAAGACATTTTCCAGGATAAAGATTTAATTATCACTAGAGCACGAGCTTACTTCAGCACGAGCTAATCAATTGTTGTTAATTTAAATATAGTGAGAAATATATTAAAAATTAGATGCAATTATTTATCAAGCTGACCCATAAGGTAATTGTTTATTTACTATAATATAGTTTCTATGGTAACATATTGGACGTCGATGGTTTAATATTATAATTTGTCAAATATGTTAAGTAGATATTCAACTGCTAATTAAATTTAATCAATATATTTTATTGTATGTTGTATATACATATTTTATTTTGCTTTATTTAATTACTTAATATTCACAACATATTTGTGTAGATTTAATAACATACATAAATGTAATTAACTTATTGAGATTTGGTTAAATCAATATAAATATAATTGTGTATATTATATTTTCTAACGGAATAAAATTGTGTGTAAAAAGATCAAAAAATAAAAAGTTATTAAAGATCTATTTACAGAAAGCGTACTGAAATTGAATTCTTTCACATTAAAATTAAAAGTAAATAAAAAACAAAATTGAGAAAAAAAATTGTCAAGTAAATAAAACAATTGCAATTAGTTTTTTTTTTTTGATTTTACAGTCATATTCTAATTTGCTTTATAGTTTTTAATATTATATTCTTTTCCATGTCGAAATAATGAGTAAGAAAAAATCGTTTCGATAATGGTATTAAAATTTAAAATATGGCTATAAGTGGGCAATAAATATAAATTAAAATCTCTGTATCCATATGACCAAATTAAGCTTCTACAACAATTGAATTAGAATCATATACATAAATACAATTGTAGATAATAAATTCATATATTAAGATCGATTGGTTAGTATTATTCACATGTTATACAGAGTGATTCCCCAAGAATGCTCATTGCACACGTTATTTTCTTCTTCAATAATGAGTTTTTCAAAGTATGATTTTTGGAATTTTCTAATATTCTTAAGTCTTCAAGACAATAGTTTAAAATTCTTGAAATTTGTTGTACTAAGGAGTGTCATATGGAGATACATACTTCTATTTTTAAAATGACAAACCCCCTTTTATACAGTTAGTAAATTATTTAGCGGATAATTTTTTTGAAAATGTATAAATATCAAAATCAAAATTAGAACAATTAGTATTTACTATTTGAGTTATTTAACTTTGTGTACCTACTAAGGAATAAGGATAATAGGTCCATGGTAATGGATTCGGATGATATAGGGGTTACGGTGATTTAAAATTTATATTAATAGGTACATCAATATTTATAATAAAAAAAATAATACAAGTATAATAAATTTGATTTTATATCTTTTTATATTTTTGTAAAACCATTTTGAAGGACTATTATTTGAAAAACTACTCGTTCAAATTTTAAAATAGGTACATCAAATTTAAAAAAAAATATCCACCAAATAGTTTACAATAACAGAAGTTTGTACTTTGTATTGCCACAGGACACTTCAAGTACCTAGTACAGCAAATCTCAAGAATTTAAAAATGTGGTCTTTAAGTAGGTATATTATATTAAAAAATTCCAAAACTCAGAATTTTAATACATTTATTATTAAATGAAAACGGGGGTGAGCATGCTTGAATTACCCTGTGTGGTAAAGAAATATGGTAATCCTAAAATTTATAGGTTCGTTCAGAACAGTAAATTACGCTTTAACTTTTACCATAATATGGCCAACAGCTGTCTATTTCACTGTTCCTTGTTGATAAGACGATAAGTATATGAAGTGACTTTATTGTATTGGGCATTAAAACCATTGAAGTCATCATGCATGAGCGTACAACTCCTATAACACTATAAAGCGAACAAAGGATAACAAACGAGGTTTTCCTGGAAAAATTCGTCTCCATAATGCCATATTTGGGTTATAACCGTTATGCTTGAACAAATCTTATTCGTTCTCATAAGGTGATTGATGTAGGTGATTTATCCTGTCACCCCAAGGTCGAAATGTCGTCATGAATATTGATTGTTGTTTATATGTATATTATTATGTAGCAATTATTTGTATCCTTAACAATTTTGTAACCACATCGGGGCCCCGGAAAACGGGGATTCCTGGGGTAACGTTATCAAGTTTGACATAAAAGTCGAAATGTTGACCTTGGTGTGCCAGGGCATGGCACCAGTTTAGTTAACGGTAGTTTTCTTTTGAAAATTCTTTAATATGACTTCAAATCGTATAAACAAAATGTTGTAAGGAAAAACACAAATTGTCTGTGAGAACGACCGAGTTTACTGATAACAGAATCTCTATATACTGTATAAATATAGCTATACCTATCTAATATCTATATTATAATTTTAGATTTTTATTCGTCTACATTCGTTAGTTTACACTGAGAAAAAAAACTTTATACATATTACTATAATACTGTATATACGTTATGCAATGACATGACGTACACAACATAAGAAAGCCGTGCAATAGTTACTCACGAAAAATATAAAAAACAAAAACGAGTTTATTGAATCATCTGAAGTAAGACAAGTGTACACACACACACACACACACACACACACACACACACACACACACATATATTATTATATATACCTATATACACTTATAATGTATACAGACCAATATATATTCATACCCAAGCGCGTCTCGACGTCTATAACAAATCGCATGCGATTAGTTTTGTGATCGCTATCACTTTTGATCGCGGCAACAATTCAGCTGCGTGCGCGTTACATTTGATTCGGCGACGGCGGCGGAGTAGAGAAAAAGTTTACTCCACCTCCACCGCCACCGCCACCGCCACCGCTACCACCACCACCACCACCACCACCACCAACATCGCCTTATATATATATACGAGAGCACACACTACACTTTTCCATAGGTCTGAATTTCAGGTAAACCGAAGTTTGTGAGTTATATTCCCAGAAGTGGACAAAAACAAGAGACACATGCAAATTGAAACGGAGACTATATATACATGCGCGTGTTCGCCTCTCTCGGGCGGCATAGGCGAGTGCGGCGTGTGTGTGTGTGTGTCTGTACAAAGCCTCTTGGGGCCCCCCTCCGAGAGAACGCTGAACAGTTTTTTAAGTAGTTCTAGAGTCTATACGTATATATTATACATGTATATAGGTACGAATACGTCGTGTGTTTATAAGAACGGCGCGCACCCCGCGAATGTCGTATAGAAATAACACAACCCATTCTGACGTGTTTTCTTTCGGGCCGGAAAACGCTCATATATAGGTACACTGCAGAGTATATATTGTATATACCTACCTCGTAAACATAGACGTACGAGGGCCACCGCGAAAAGTTGCCATTCCACGTCCGTTATTATTTCACGCGTACTCGGTCATCGACACTCGACCGAGCAACTTGTTATTATTTCATCCGATAAAGTCGTGACGGTTTTGCCCACGTGCACACATAATCGAAACACGAGAGACTATTTCTTTTCGGCGAATTCTACCCCCCCCCCCTCCACGACGACCATCGGCAACGACGACAAATCCCGCCTCGAGGTCTTCACGGTATACCTATATGATACGGGAAAAGCACATATTTTGAACAACTTACTGAATGATAAAATAAATATCAACCGATAAATCTATTACTATACCTAACTAAATTAACTAACCTTAAATGTACTCAAAAACGAGTGACATTTTAGACATAAATATAATGTTTCAAACTAAGTATGTTAAAAATACGTGTATAGAACTCAAGGAACATATAACTATAAAAGTGTAAGCAATTGACATAATATCTTTATGTTTTGTCACGATTGACATGCAAATAATACCTGAACGAAATTAACTTTTTTTTTATCAGTTTAATAATTATTATAGTTCAATATTTAACTTTAATAGTTAAAAGCAGACTTTGTGAAAAACCCTATTGATGTTCGACGATCCCAAGCACGGGGAAATTGCTGAAAATAAAACAAATATTGGTCTGATTGGGTAAATTAACATTCGTACAGAGAATGTAGTCAAATACTCAAATGGATGATGGTAGGTATTTTGTGCAGAGGGAGTGAGTTGTTTTTATAAAATTGGTCCAAACGGTTTACACCTATCTATATAATATTCATCGTGAATGTAGACGCGTATACAATATGCCCATTATAATATGTACAAAATAATATTATGTATAACCGTCGGTTTCACAAAGGACGCATTTTAAGTGAAATTCTAAACATTCGAACTATAATCCCGAGTTACACGAAGTTTACGAGGATATGTTGTAGTGTAGGTACTGACTTTTGGTGGTAATTAGTGCTTTACACCTACACGATAACTTCAACCTAATCGTTTGTTATTTTTCCAATCACGTTAAGAGTATTAAAATTACTTAAGCACCTATAGTCATATTTGTTTATGGATCAAAGACTCAAATTGAATTACTATAATATAGGTAATCGTTGGGCGGAAGACAGAAAAAATAAACGTTTTAACACGTGTCATTAGGTTGTTAGGTGTATTTTATTGATATAATTTTTAATTCGTTTTGAATACCGAATAGGGTTAATGTGTACAAATCTAATGTGGGCAACGAAAATATTAAATAATAATATGAGTATAAGTTTCTTTTAAAGTACCATCGAATAAAATAGTAATTTATTGATATTCAACCAATTCAAAATATGTTTAAGGGGTTAAACAATTTGTATTAAGCGTATATTGCAGTATTATGAAAGTTCCAAGCTTTTCATATGGTTATAATATAATAATTAACAGAAAAGGTAGGGTTTCGGTCGTTATAATAATAATTAGTAAAAAAGGTTGGTAAAAAAAAATAAATAATAATATACAAATAAAAGACGTCGTCTTGGCCGTTTTAACACCTTATATAAAGTTTAATTTTACATACACATAATATATATATATAAAATATATGCTCTTTTGAAACTTGTTTGGAGAGACTCGAGCACATAATCTCTCGGGGAGCAGCGATAAAAGTATAAAACTACATAATATACGATTTGAACGTCTTCAATATTTTACTACTCGTTTTCAAATATATACCTATATAATATGTGTTATCAAAGAAACAAATAAGAGAAGAGCGAAAATTGTTTTCGTTTATCCGTATGCTCGACGAATGTATTATATTATATATAATACAATAGGAAGTTGCAGCAAGGGCGGTGTATGTCGCGGTGTCTCAGGTTTTAATTGGCTATGAAACGTTTGCCAAAGGAAATACGTAGAATGAGAGACGAAAAATAAAAAAAAATAAAAAAATTGTAAGAATGTACATAAATTATTACTATATTATATTATTATATATACGACATACTTGTCTGCTGACAAAACTCTAAATTGTTAATAAATAATAATAAACTAGGTATTCAAAGCAGCGTTTCCCAAACTTTTCCTTCCCCGGACCCGTTGGATTATAGTAAAAATGATTGCGGCCCCGTAATCATAGATGAGGTCTCCTAAAAAAATATTATGTACCTAAACAATATTGCTGTATTCAGGTAAATGCTGAGAGTTATCGACAAAAACGCATCCATAATAATTAGCAAAATATATTATGTGTAGGACGTAGGTAATCATATTAATATGTAATCGAAGCCACGTTAA
Source organism: Macrosiphum euphorbiae (assembly GCA_949089665.1). Taxonomy (NCBI): domain Eukaryota; kingdom Metazoa; phylum Arthropoda; class Insecta; order Hemiptera; family Aphididae; genus Macrosiphum; species Macrosiphum euphorbiae. The sequence continues at coordinate 17,933,167 of CARXXK010000001.1, read as the reverse complement.
TGCTTAAGGGTTAAGAGTAATGAATAATTAGTTTTCATATATTTCAGTTTACTTCAGCAAATATAATATTAAACAATATATATCTATACACTTGATAGTACAAATACCAGCTATTTCACGTACATAGGTTATATTATATAACATTATAATCGTTATAATGTTATTATTAACTCTTGAAAATTCAAAATGTCTTTATTGGACATGGACATCAATGAACTCTTGGTTTTTTAATCAAAATCTATATTTATAATAATAAATCTTAACAGATCGAAGCAGAATAATATACTATTATAAACATTTTAATGCGTACACTGTGTATAAATAATTTTGAATCGATCTAAGACCATCCAATACGGCAACACACACATATATGTGTATATTGTTTTGCTAAATAAATTATTATTATTTTAATACAATTTTTAATTAATTAATTAATATTCTATTGTAGTTTTTAATTAATAAGTGATTAAAAATTGGACGAGCTTGTGCCCTGCGAATTTCACTCGGTGATCGGGTGCCCTTAATATTTATAAATTAATTGTTTAATAATATTGCATCCACGTCAGAAATATTAATACGATTTCGTTTAAAAAAAATTATCCTTCTCGTTCGTGTTCTATTAGAGTGTGGCTATCGTGAATCTCGTACACATCTCGTAGGTGGTATCCTTTATGCGGAAACTGAACATTGTTCGAATCGGTTTAGCAACAACGCAAAAAAACATAATAACGTCCGCAAAGGAGATTGATAATTATTATTATTAAATCGCACGACCGAGCTTTGTTACGATATTATTAAATCGCAATCCGTGGTCGGATTAACTTTGCAATAATAACGTGCGGTTTACGTATATAATATAATAGTCGAGCAAACGTTTTACAAATCAAATATCTTCATGACGTACAACAATAATATTACGGTATACTATCAACTGCAATTATTATTGATGTTACTATTATTATTACAATTATAAGCCAACACCACCACCACCCCCACCACCGAGAAGACGATTGCACCCCGACCGGATCGGCAGTCGTGCCAGTCGGTACATCTCCTCCGATATATTATTATTATTAATTACTATATCATCATACACGTCGGATAATATTATTATTATATAGGAATAAACGCGCATCGGAATATTATAATGTCTGATTAAATTTACACAGTACCTACGGAGATTGTAACGCGAGTACCGCTCCGGGGAATCCGATGACAAGCTTCCCGAAAACGTATTCCAATTCCCAGTCTGCTTTAATAAATTAATATCGGTGCGTTATTATATTAAATTTTGTTGTTCCGCTTTTGTACGCCTCCGACATTCCGGGGTCACCTGTCATACCTATTACTGCGTATATTTTGCACGTACAATACTGTAGCAATAATAATAATATTATGCACTATGGAGTGTTATTACCTCATATAATAATACAGAGCGAGTGTTGGAATAATGTCGTGTGTGGTGCGCATAGGTATACCCATGTGTGTATTTTACATTATAATATTTGCTCGATACGCGTACAGCGAAAATTATGCATAAAGTATATACCAATAATGTGTGTATTAAAACCTCAATAATAATTACCTAGTTTTCTAAAATTCCCTTTAAACTGTTGTAAACAAATTTGTGTGTGTTACAAATTAATTTTACATTGTACTTATCGTTACCACCGAGTCACTCGTAATATTATGATCAAAATATGTTTTGAAAAACCATACTAATAATATGTCGGAAAAAATTGGTGTACCACCTACGACCTACTCAAAAATCCACAATTTCGTATGTAATAAAACGTATGTAACAATGTACATAATATATTATTATCTATGTATTATTTTATAGCATATTATTATCTATTCTTGTAAGATGGATACAGGATGATCGATTTATCTTTCTTGTAAATCCTCAATAACTAAGGATGTTTTCAAAATTTAATTTGAATTTTTCTTTTACTTTTAAAAATTCGTATTAAATCTTGTGTAGGTATTAATATGACTTTGTAGATACCTAATTTAGATTTATAGATTCAATTTATTAGTCACAGGTTATAACTTTGATGAATATTTACGTAAATTATACCTAAATAAATCATGAATGTCGAAGTGTGTTGCACAAAAATCTGCTAAAAAACACATTCATCCTATCGATATTTTCGTAAGGATAAGTTGTAGGTACAGCTAAAATATAAATACTCGCAGTACTAAAAAAATAGAGAATACCTAGTTGAGTATGATTGAAACTTTGGGTGCGTAAAGGTTACATTAGAAAAATGCATACCTAGTATATAATATTGAAATGGAACTATTTATACTATTTAATCATTGTAATATTATGCAACTCAAAACCCGAACACGGAACAAATTAAAACTATAGTTTTAGAATTTTTATCGATTCTGATTATTCAAATATAATTTTGTAATATAAATTGTAATTATTATATTAATGATATATGACGTATTATAGGTATATGGTATACCTAAATTAAATGATGTATAAATACGCAATTAAGTAAATTTCATATTGTATTATGACCAACATAACCATATGCCATATTGGTTCTACATAGTCTAGGGATACAAACTGGGTTTAAACTAGAACTATTTATGTACCTACCTGTTTTGAATCCTTGGACTTAAAGTTCCACACAGACACGAAACGTTTGTAAGATAGCCTCGTATTTATTCACTTAATTAATTGTTAGACTAAGAATAATAATACCTTTTGGTCTTACAAAGGTTCAAAATATTGTTATGCAAGCATTCCATGTTTGTTTTTCAATTAAATTGTAACGGCCCTTAATATAATCTGGGCTTAACTTATTAAATACATTTAAAATGCTGAATTCCGCAGCGCTGAAATTGTTTTAAACAAATTTTATTTGTATTACAAGTATGTACTTGCCTAAACTTTAATCTTTAAAAAGTAGGTATACAGTTTTAGGCAATTTTTGATCGTAAAAATTTGCAATTATATGTTACATATTATCTTGTATTTGACTAAAGAAAACAAAAGTCAAAAAGTAGCATAGCGTCAAAAGTGTGAATAAAAAATACTGTTCAAAGAGTTGTTTTTAGTATAAAACTTATTTTGTGTACAATACTATAAACATACTTTAATTAAACAAGAAAAAAAGTTGAATTACACTATACCGTATACCACTATACCACTACCACTCTTTTTTTTTTAATTTGAGTATAACTTTTCTTTTCGTTTGTTTAATTTGTATTATTAAAAAAAAAAAAATCCCGATGGATTAATCTTAATTTAGTCTTAATACACTTAATATACTTAATGGTATTTGTACAATTCGAATCAAAAATAATAAATGATTGATTCAATATTTTGATTTATCCATTTTTAATGTATATTTGGTATTATTGAAGACAAGAAATTACAACATAATCGTATTTACTGACATGTTTCCACTGTATGGATAAGTATAAGTAGTACATACACCGCGGGTACACCGCAGTTTCCAGTCTGTTAATTTTGTTAATTTTGAGTAAGAAGGAAATGTTCCAATTTATTCTTTTGTCGCATAAAATACGAGTTATTGGCGAGTTCACTCTGTACACAAAACCCCGTACAAACAAGCACGGATGAGGGATCAGTTTACTTCTAGTTATTATACCTCTACTTGAGTTCGAAGCGATAGTATTAGTTCACTACTTCACGGCGACTTCCTTAGGAGAACCGTTAATATTTTATTTTATTGTTTTTAGCAAATATTGCTCTGGGATATTTACAGCTATTTCACGATTTGTAAAAGAGCCGTAAGTATAATATGTGTTGATATTGCATATTTACATATCTGTTAAATTTTATTGTGTTAACCAAATAGCTCTCGCTCTCTACGACTCACGAAAATATAAAATATAAAGGGTTTTCTTTAACGTCATATGTGGAGTTTAATTTAGACATTGTACCTATACAGTTTATTATTATGTATTATACTTACGTCGTTAATAATATTTCAAATATTAATATTAATATTTTTAATATTTTTAAATTTTTCGTTACTTATGGTTCAATCGACATGTAGTAAATATAATATTAGGACGTTTAATTTTTAACACAACAGGTTACAGATACATTCAATTTGATGTTATCGACCTTTACCGAGAAAGATTTTATAGAATATAAATTTGATCATTATTGTATTATTGATTGAAGTTGATAAATAAATTAGATAAAGTATTTTATTTATATAATAATATTAAAAGTTTAACCTTTATGGCTTTATCACGATTATTAATTTTCAAATAACTAAACTATGCACTGCTTGGACTTCTATTAGTTCAATTCTTTACGTAATTTAATAATTAATCGATTTAAACTATTTTTTAGAAAATATTTCTCACCAAAAATAATATTCGAAATAACATGGATTGAAATGTATGTATTGTTTGAGTTAATTTTAGAATGGACACACAAAGGTTTCATACACTTAGGAAATAATATCTGTTACTATTTTATATTTAAAAGTGTTATTTTTAATTTTCTTTTAAAAATTTAGTAAAGATTAACCATTTAATATATACAACAAAATTAAGTAACCTTTTCCAATAGTTAATTTTTTTTCTATTATTAAAAATGCTTTAACTACAGTAATAAGTAAATCATATTTATTTTATGAAAGTTATTTTCTGCTTATGAATTTATGGAAATAAATACATAGTATATTGTTTTGTTAAGCTTAAGTTATACATTTTAATGTATTCAAATAAGTTATTTGCAAGACAATGTTTTATAGATGAACATTGCATAACTGATCCATTTAATGCTTATTTAAATATTAAAGTATAATTAAATACTTAAGAATATTGAATATCTAAAGAATCTAAATAGAAAACGTAAAAATATATTGAAATGGTTCTTTTTCTTTATTTCAATAATTGTTGGATCTCAGAAATACTTATTGTGGTGCACAACGTAAAATAAACTATATTTATGAACTAAATATAGTTAGAAAATATATATGGTTATAAATTGATAAGGTAGAATAAGTTTCACTTCTGTTTTTTTTATGCTATTCAAACAATATGTGTATAACATTTTAAGATATTCCGAGAGTACCTAGGTATCTACACATGCAGTATAACATTAAAAATAGACTTTCGACTTTTTTAGTTTAAAAACCGTTTTTAATGGTAACAGTTGACGTCAACAATAATTTAATTTGAATGTTACTCATGCATAAAATATTTTAAAGCACAATTATTTTACACTTTACATCAAACTTAATTTACCATTAACCTTTTTATAGATATGCCATATAATATGTTGGAGATAAATAACAATATTGAATTCTGGAACATATTATTATGCAGCATTTACAATTTCATATCGTCTGGCGAAAATTCCTCTTTTTTATTTCTATATAAAATTAATTGGTAAAATAAAATAATTGTTTTTAAATCTGTTCATGATAGTTAATTATTTTTGCCTCATAGAGTTCATCTCAGATAAAAGGTCTGTAAAAGCAAAAAAATGATTTTTTCGAAGCAAACATTTTATTTTGAGCATCTACTGATTTGTAATCGCCATACAACCGGGTGACCATTTTACTATAATAATTTAGAAATAAGTAGGTAAGAGTAAATAGTCATAATAATAATAAATTGGTTAGAATTAATAGTAACGTAGTTAAAAGTTAATGTTTTATAATTATACGTAAAAAAATAAGACCGGTCTTCAAATATCACACATTTTATTTGTTTTAACATTATTATAATTTTGTTGTAAAAATGTAATGCTAATATTGAATATTGCTGGTAAAAACTCATCAATTATTTTAATAGTATTTTAAAATATTCTTATAAGATTTGTAAGATATTAGATAGGTATACGCTTTTAATTGCACCTACAATATATAGGGACAAGCCAATAACATAATATTAACAAGGTTAAAATATAATAAAATAGGTACAATTTAAAATATTTTAAGAAGTATTTACCCATTTTCTGTAAGTAGATCACACACTAGACGAACTCCTATACGTTAAATATTTTAGGTATAAGGACAGAGAAATACATCGATCACGAGTATCGAAATTTTAGAATTTTGGTGGTGGGGTGACATATTTTATACGGCTCGGTGGCACCCAAACATTTATTTTGTTATAACTTAACGTAAAAAACGTATAAATTGTTATTTCTAATGTTGATATTATTTTAACAAAAAGTTGTGTTTTTAATTTTAATTGTATTCAGATTAAGATAATATTTTAGAGACTGCTATTCATTTATTTGATATTTCAATATACTTAATACTTATCATTATAATATTATCATATTATATTTTATGTAGGTACCTATATAGTTATATATATATTAAATTGTATAATTCCACTTATATTATATACACTTATAATACAGTTGTAGCTGGTTGACGTTATATTTTATTTAAAAATGATAAAATATAATCATATAATTTAAACTAAAGTAGTACAGATTCAGTTTTGACGCATTTTTTTTTTTTTTTTGACTGCGCTGTTTTGAAATTAACACGACTATATACGAGTATAACATTCACATTTATTGTGGCTGTTACTTGTTACTGTAGGATATTAAATTACAGAAATTAAATCCGTTATGTTGAATGAATATCATAATGCATTGTGTTTTTATAAATACCAATGTATAATAATTACTTTTTCAATCATTTTTTGAAGTGGTTTTTATATTTAAAAAAATAAACATAGGTAGGTACATGTTATTTATTTAGCGATGCCTTCGGGTTATACTACTACTGTACGGTTATCGAATAACGACGGAATTCATTATTACTTTTGATTTTACTAACCTTTTATTTATATTTTTAAATATTGACGTGTACAATGTAATTATTTTATTTAGAATTGAATGTGCTATCCATACAACCTAATTCTACAATGAAACAATATTAAAAATATTATTAATTTTTTTTTTTTGAAATCCCTTATCGATAAAAAATATAATATAAATACATGAATATTATTGCATATCGTAGATATAAATCATGCAGACAAAATTAGGGCATAGTTCATAAAATTGTATCAGTTACATTTTGATGGAGGTTAGGTGAATCATAAGTACCAATTCTATAAGCTGTATAATTAAAAGGGTATTTACATTATTTTTTTCCTTTTAAACCACACGTTTTTGGTGTGTGTTTTTAATTTTAAAATAATTTTCAATGTTTCTATTAGCTTCAGAATAGTTTATTTTGTTTTTCAAACTTAAAAGTTTTATAAGTATTTAGAATAGTAACTCATGACAATGGGATAAATTTCAAGCTCATATGTACTATAAAACGTCAACAACAACTTCTTCAAATGATATAAGTCAGTAAATAAAAATTGTTTATACGGCTTTTAAGCCTTATAAGTATGATTAAACTTCATACAAGTATGACAGTTACTGAGTTACTATATAATAAAGTTATTAATTTCAGAACCCTCACCTGGCTACTAGAATATTTGTTTTTTCCAAGGTATTCTTTGATCATTTTATTATGCCTAAGTGAGTTACTTAGAAAATTGTATCAACAATTAGTTTTTTTTTATTTATAAAGTGTTCCTGATAAGGTCATCTAACTTATTGATAATATTAATTAACATTTTTAACAGTTTAACAAGTGATAATACATAATTGTTTACAACCGATAAATATATAATGGTACAATAAAATATAAAATAAAATAAATTATATATGATATTTTAAATTTAGATATTGGTGTTGAGGTATAGGACGTCATGAGGACAAACCACATTTAGTAAATCATAAAGTAAACTATACAACTCTTAACAAAAATATATTTTTAAATTTAAATATTGTATTTTACCTCAAATTTAAAGCAATTTGTATTTCTTGATAATATGTACCGTATTTAAATTCTCTAAGGAATTTCATCTTGAACTCCTACTTCCATTGTAAGTTTCTACCATCTATTGTGCCACTCCTTATCTTAGACTTTTATTACGATATTTTCAATTACTCTTGTGAAAATGAAATTGTTTTATATTATTTTCAATCTGCCATTTTATCAAAGTTATATGTTCATTTAGTTGGTAAATAAAATAACAAGATATGATAACAAAAAATGATATATTTGAACTACTCAGTATTCACAGGTATAGGTATTTATGTACTGTAAAATCGTCGATAGGTAATTTCGTAAAAAATTTTTATTTTAATAGCTTTACAGAAACTTAAAGTTTATATGTCTCAGAGAACTTTTCAATTTCACCGAGACTGAGTCGAACATGTACGATAACTGGTGGTGTAATCTATCCATATAATTCCCGGGTCAGTGGTCACCTGTTGTGTGATATTATTATGCAATTTTAATTTCGGGGATGAAAATTGACAATGTCGACGACGATGGTATAATTGTTGTAATTGTATGCCAGAGAACCAGTAATTGACAGCCATAATTTGTTTCGCAACAGCTTGAGATTATATACACCCTGGTATTATACCATGGTATACCAATACCATGGTTAAAGTGCTGCAGATGGAGTAGTAATATAAGAGTAATATACTAAAATAGTTACTATTTAACCACAACATAGAATATTGAAAATTATATACAGTTTTTTAATATTTTTTTGTCTATTAAATAGTATGGTGAGCGTATGTTGTTTTTGAGTCAATTAAACTATTTATTAGTTAGGATAATAGGTCAGAATATTTTCTCAGTGTATGTCGTTTCAATATGTATAATTGTTATTAATGCACAAGCATTTCCATTCCAAACTCTTTTATAGGGAATGTAACAACTATTATTTATCTTAGTATATATACAGGATTTACTTTTTTGATACCTTTTTTTTCATATATAGGTACTACAAATACAAGTAAATACTAAAATAATTTATGTATTACACCTTTATTTAGGTTCCAATTTTTTTAATCTTAATATGCTAAAAATAAAAGTGGGAGGATATTTACTTGGTGTCCGAGAATCTGCAGTCTCGTAAGGCAACTTAATACATCTTACTGTAAACATCATAGATAGACGTGGGGCAGTACTTCCCGAATCAATTTTTTTCAAAATAATACACTGGGATTAGAGTTGTTAAATTTGTTTCCTGGTTTATGGGGTTTTTTGGTAATTTTAACTAGTACAAGATATTTTTGAACCAAATGTACCCAAAATATCAAGGTCATCGATACTTTCGTTCAGCTCTTCATATCGAATTGTTTTTGAAAAATACCGAACATTATTAAACGAACAATAGTAAAAACAAAATAATATTGTTCCTGTATCATGCGCGTATTTTTGGACGGAACTAACTATACCTACGAATCAATGTCAACGTCCTTCCGACAGCGGAAGGATGATGCTGATAATTGAGTTTCATCTTTAAGGCCATGACGATTTGTACAAATATTATACTTGCTTAAACATACGGACCCCCGCCCGGGAGTGCGACGACTTGATCGCAGCCACCAGTTTCCCAGGGAGACGCTGATAAAACGGACTTTGAAACCGGAATTTCCCAGCTCACAACCGCCCACGAATTTATTTAATATACATTATATTATATGTGTATATTATAGTGTAGGTATTATTATTTGTGTTGAACGTGGTATGCCATCGGTGTTGTGGTCCACAGTGGTCCGGCGCAGTTTGCCTCTAATCAGTCCGTTGCGGTCACTGATTACATGCGCGACTGCGGCGAGTCCATTGTGAGCGGGGCCGTGTCCTTCTCTAGCCCAGGCCACTAACCACCGCTTTCCCAGAATATCGGGTTAGCCCCATCCACTATTGCCGGAACCACCCTCATCTATAATACTTGAAGGTATACAGCTTTAAGTGCACAATATTAATATTATATAGATGCACAAATCATTCGTGCCCATTTTCTCGGTATTTCGCTCTCCGAGTTGTACTTTAATATTGCCTTTTTACAAATCCAATTACACAACATGACATAATTATTTTGAAACTCACATTTTACACGATGTCAACCTATACAGGGTGATTCTTTTATCGTTGAACACTCATTATTTTAAGAAGTCGAATTTATAAAAATTGAATTTAGGGCGAGTATTTTATGAATTATAAGTATTTAAAGTTTTGATGAGCGGAGTAGTGGACAATCATTTCGTCGATTTCGCGGGGTAACCCCGTACCACTCCACTCCACTCATCAAAACTTTAAATACTTATAACTCATAGACTACTCGCCCTAAATTCGATTTTTATGTTTCGAAATACTTAGACAAATATTCTGCTTTGGAATATGATATTAAAACTCTATGTTATCATTCAAAAAAGTAAAAAGTAAAAAAATTATAATGATAAAAAATATAATTTTTTTAATAAAAACGTTGTTTTGTAAACGACTTGATACAATGTAAAATAATATTTTCAAAAACATTTACTCTTCTTGAAATAATGAGTGTTCAATGATAAAAGAATCATCCTGTATACTATTAGTATAAGTTACTGAACCAATTATCAAAATAAAACTGTGCAAGGATGCGTCAGTCTATGTAGGTGTAATAACTGTAATCTACGCCATTGTCAACTCTTGTTTTGTTAATTTATTATTGTGTATGTAGGGTGAGGTTGGCAATACCACCATCCTACCACCTCCGACGAAATAAAGAATAAAATTAAGAACATAATACGTAATTAATAATTAATAAATATTATTTGACGAGTAGTCGCAATACATGTTGAAAAAATATCTTCTGACCGTATGACGTATGGCCTATAGTAATAACCTATTCAGTATTTATGACGACCCCAAATGCAACAATATAACGCGCTCCGTTGAACTTTTCCCAAGAATCACTTACACACACTCACACACATACACAATGTAAGTACATTTAGACTTGATATGTTTCAGCTTTTCTCTTAATTAACTTGTGGAAAGCATACAGTGGGTAAATAAATTGTCGTGCGTTTTTAATATAAAATACTTATAAAACAGCAACAACCCACGGCAGCGCAATATAAAATAAAAAGGAAAACGACCATCAATTCGATTTAGTATACATATATAGAGACGACAGACAGGGCACGGTAAATATGACATGGTCTGTCGGTGGGGTGGGAAGGGTGTAAGGTGTGCAGGTACGGTTACGAGTAAAATGCTCTCGTAATGAAGACAATAAAACGAGTCGGGTATTACCTTAATAATATTGTAAACGTTTTTCTGTTTCTGTTTATTTTTTTCCGGAACAGAGGTAAAACGTATTTCCATCTCTATTGCTTTCTCCGTCTAATTTTTTTCTGCGCCGCGTGCCGTTTTCGAGCACGACGGAATATAAAACAATCAAATTTGTACATAAAGGAGCTTCTGCTAATTCCGGAACTGGTACAAGATTAAACTTCGCTGACAACAAACGGCCGGCCCGAGAGAGGGGATGCAAAAAAATGAAAATATGTGTATTATTACGTTGGCAAACTCTAGACGGTTTTTTTTTTTTTTTTAGAAGCTGTTACTGTAATAAAAGATCGAGTGTGTAGCCGTTCTCTTACAGCTGATAAGAACTCGGAAAAAAAAAGAAAAAATTTATCGGATCATGTTTACCAATACTAAAACATAAATTCCCTGTACCATTATGTACCATAAAGACATTACCAACATTATCATAAATTCTATTATTGTTAAAGTTTCGATCATATAAAAATATTACAAAGTACTAACTACTAAGCAGTAAGTAACAATAATGCAATAATTGCAATATTGTATAATTTTTCTATAAAGATATTATTTAATGCAAGACATAATATTATTTAAATGTTATAACTGTTAATTAGTGTCATAATTGGTATGAAATGCCACAAAACATTTATCATTCATGCAATGTTCAGTTATTATTGTTGTATTGGAATAATCTTGTTTATGCGTTTAAAAATACTCTATAGTTTATTTATAAGTTCAAAAATAAACCCAAGTCCCAAATAATTATAATAATATCTCATTAGTTATTAGCACGATTAAAGATAACTTTAATCGTGGTCGTTAGTCATTATTTATTATAGATATAAGTATTGGATTTCTGTTTCGCCATTTTTTTGTAATTTGGCGGTTGAATTTTAATTTTAATTAATTAATCCTAATTACTCATTAGATTAATCAACAGGTGTTAGAGAAAAGTACATTAATACCATAGATAATAAAGATGATACAATTGATACATTAATACACTTAGATCATATACTAGTATTCTAGTATAATATGATCTAAGTTAATACATTAATAAAAAAGTACATTTACTACAGGCTGGCCCTAAAACTGATATTAAATTATTATTTTGAACATTGACATTTTTATCGGTTGGTAATGTTGGTATGAGATTATTATTTTTTTTTCCCCTTATCATTTGTAAGAGAACGGCTTTTGGCCCTAAAAGATCTCGCAAATATGATTACCTACCGGCTACCACCTATTTAGCCCATCCCCCCACTCCCTTTGTATTTGAATAATTAGGCTGGAGCTTTCTAATATTATTGTTTTCCACCCACCAATCTAGCAATTCGAAATTATTTTGACTTAACTTAAACCTCGTTAATATGTTATTCGAAAGTCGGCAAGCGAATGTATACACATTGAGGTACGATAGTTCATTATACGTAATATTATGTATACAAAATTAATATAGACTAAAAACAAAATATCAGGGAAACGGGTTTTTTTATATATTAGTCACTTTCGATGCGGCTAACTTGACAACAGCGTAATTATAATTTACAATAAAATACGATTAGACAATAATAGACTATATTGGACGGAGGTGTAACAAAAATCTTCACAATGAAACACTCGAGTTATGTTGTTATAATAGTTATAATTTCGAGAGAACTGAACTTTGTCCTCGGAGTGATATTAAAACTTTTACTACGAATTGTAATTATAGAGAGCATATAGCAGTTAAACAATAACATCTGCAATTGACCTTATTGGATAGAACTTACTCACGAAGGTATTAGGTTACATGGTTTTTAAAACGTTTAAATCAAAACAAGGAGGGACTTACACAGTTCATGAATTATAAGTTGTAAATATCAAAGTTAAAATGGATATTTTTGTAACTGAATATTTTTTAAAATAACTCATATTAAATATATGCAATATAATGCAATACTGTGTTAGCAGCTGTGAGTGTAATTAAAATGTGGCAACAAAAATTTGCAGGAACTAAAGATTTACCAATAAATGATTTCGACACTCTTTAAAAATGTATAACAATTCTCCTTTCTATTTTCAAACTTCTACAGATTTTAGCAGCCCGCCATATGTTACAACTACTATCAGTGAACTATCTATTTTGCGATACATGACGTGTGAAAGTTGATTCAATGGTTTGCCAATGATGAATATACAGAGTGATATAATGATAGACCCCTATGATGACCTAAATAAACTTGCGACCAAAACAAGAAAAATTCGGTTAATGTATTGTAGTTAAAATATTGTTTGACTTTTTAAATGTTTTATATAAAGTATAAAAAAAAAATAACCTATTGTATAGATCTAAATAGTAACACCCCCCCCCCCCTCATTGAAAAATCCTGGCTACGATACTGGAGATTTAAAATCACTAAAATGACTCTACACGAAACCATTAATAATTATAATAAAAGGAAAAAAATATTTCTTACGTCTATGTATTTTAATATATTCATAATAATATGTACAATATAGAGTACGAGTGGTTTTCACCTTACGCGAGTTTTATAAAGAGTGGATCTCAAGTACGCATAGATCTGACGAGTATAACCCTCACTCATGTCACCAGAGTACCTACGCAGCCGTGTGCTTTCCGTCTCGGCATTCCACAATGTTAGTGAACGATTATTTTACCGTGTACTAGGTAATGTCTTATGAAAAATGTTATTTTAAACTTTAAGAACTGCAAATACGGTCGTGTAATAATATAAAAATGAAAATGTAAAAATATAATTTAATGTTATGCGTATGTTCAGTGGGGTAGGTAGGATTTTAAAATGGGGAGGGGGGGGCAAATCCAAAATACTAAAAAAACAAAATCAACAATTAACAATAACAGTTCATATTTTTATTTTATTATAATTAAATTAAAATTTAACTTAATTTTGATCAATGAGATTTTGACGAAAAAACTTTGATTACTTCTTCTTCTGTTATTTTTTTGGATTTGTTAATCTTTGCCATACCTAACCCATTAATAAGTCTCTCTTCGTTCATTGTTGATCGTAAATAATCCTTCAATCATTTAAGAGTTGAAAATGTGCGTTCCGGTGTCTATGATGTAACCGGTGAAGTTGAAAATAATTGTAGTAGTAATTTTACATTGGTTAATACATTCGTACAATTTGCTCCGGGAGGAAATATTGTGGTATTACAGTGGTGGCCCACCAGTCACTACAATAATAATATTAAGAACCGATTTGATAAAAACTGATAAGAAAAAAAAATTACAATCAAAGAAATTGATGAGGATTAAGAGCAAAAGCGAATTCAACGAATTTTTATACGTATTTATTTCATACGTACAATATAATAAATTATGCAAAAACATTGATACGGCCAATGGGGGGGGGGGCATGGCTATCCGCCCCCCCCATCCTTGGATACGCCACTGCGTATGTTATAATACTTCTATCGTTTAAGAGGGGAAAAAAATAATAACCTTTATCCGAGATATTATTGTCTGCTGCTTAAAACAGAATCACCCCGTATACATAAATATATTTTTATATTATAATAATGGGATGCCCGCGTATATTATAATGATCGTCATAGAAAAACGCCGAAGGGGATGATATCGAATTGTGTGCGGCGAGTATGTGGAGCCCGTAGGGGTGGAGTGACGAGTACTTCCGAGCACGATGACACTATTTATTGTTTTCGATGGACCATTGTCTGCGACTGTGTGTCGGAGTGTGTATCGGATCTGTTCATAATATTATACTCACGAGCCTGCAAATAGCCCGCGACCGCTCCGTAAGGGGTTGGGGTGCAGGGCAAGTCGAGTACCTGCGTATAATGCGTTTGTTATACATAATATTATGTAGTTATGGGTTGGTATATACCGGGTGATTCGCTATAACCACGCTCCACCGTTATTTTTAACTTATTGATGGAAAAAATTACAGTCTTTTTAAAAATATAACAATATTGTTATGGCAAAATATGCGCTGTGAGAATAATATGACAGTTCAAACGATTAACGCATACGCACGTTTCCCCAATTTTGATTAAGGAAAGAGGCCCGTTGAGGAGTTTTGCATCCACATTAATAGAATTTTACATCACTTAATTGAAAATGTACTAAACGTTTTGGAATTTTTTCGTATAGTGTATTCTGCACTATTAAACACAATATTTTCATATACCTACTTAGAATTTTTTATGAACAATATGCACCTATAATTTAAGGATTGTCCTATGATTTATAAGATAATATATGTGGACTATGAAACATATACCTTCATAAAATATAAAATAGATGCAATATTTAGTGTAGTCATAGCTCCCTTATATTATATTCCAAATCTATTATTATTTACTATATTATCTTTAGTCCATCAAGTATAATAACTCAAAAACTACATGTTCAATTTTGATAAATCAACATTTTCAAAAACATCATCCGACAGTAAAAAAGACAAACGACAATAAAAAATTTAAGAAAAGTTTGTATTGCAACATACAACTATTTAATTTGCATACAAATATTGTAATTTAAAGTATCGTATAATTAAAGGATATAAATTAATGTTTCCTAACCAGGGACGTGTAAATATTGATGGGGATCAGCCCAAGTAGTCATCATGAAGTAAAATTTGTATTTATTTAATTATTTTTATTTTACAATGCAAGGAAAAATTAAAAAATAATAACGGCCAGTTATCGGGTATCGATAAAGATCACAAGTGATTAGCCTCTGAACACTCATAATCTTCGCACTGGGTACTTCATCGTTTTATGCGGCCACGACATCCGTAAATTTATTTGTTTACAATTTTTAATAAGGAAGCGCGATATTATTGAAAATCTACAAAGGTGACGTAGAATAGAAGAGGTTGGGAACCACTGACATAAATGGAGGTGACCATATAGTTTGTAAATCACGCTGTGTAGTTGGTCTTGGTATACACGTATTGTACCTACGATACACACACAATATCTGTACAGGTAGATGGTACCTATATGGCTATATTATTCTATTATAATGCAGCTCAATACTTTTTTTTTTTTATTTATTATAATATGCACTTTTATTCATACACGGGCCGTCGACTTTGTATATTGTGTAGGTTGTGTATATAATAATATAGTGTATATGCGCTAGAAAAGTTTTGCATTTTATCTCGTCAAACTGTGACGCTCGGGGATTGTCCAACACCATCGACTACTCTCTCTTTATTTTTATTTTTTATATTTTTATATTTTACTTCGTCAACGGCCGTGTTAACTATACACAAACTCTTCCCTCCACTACGTTATATTTTTACTTCGCAACCCTATATACATATTTAACAAGTCGTCCGAAAGCCTTTTCGCTTGGCCGCAATAACCTAAAAACTTAACATTCCAAAAAGAAAGAGAAAACTCTCACACACACACACACACACACACACACACACACACACACACACACACAGAGTATTACTGTACATACGATGCGAACGAGCCATACCGGTACTCTGCGGGCGTACGCGTCTTGCGGGAATAGAGTGTCACCACGACTCGAATGAATTTGAATCGTATTTTGTAAACTTTTATTTTTATTTTCCAAAACTTTTTTGTTTTCCAGACAAATGAACGGCACACGAGCTTTGATGACGCTGATTTTAATGATAACTGCCAACTCGGTGCCGTCGTGGACATGCCCTTCGGACTGTATCTGTTTATCGCACACGCAAGTAAATAATAATAATACATAATAATAATATTATAATAGATTATCATGCGGAAATTCGTCGGTCGTGCGGGATTCTAGCCATATTATGTTATACCAAAATATTGTGCACTATTATTATTATTATTATTGTATAATCTCCCGTTTAAAATTTGGATTTATTCCAACTACTGAACTGGACACCGCTGATATATTAAAATTCGCTATTGTATATTTCACGCGAGGCTCCCGTTGTGCACAAATATCGTGCTATTATATTACACGTCCCCGTGTGCTTACCGAATCAATTACGGTAACTGCTTTACGTGGAATATGTCAGGCGGGGCAAGGGGTTTTTTTTTTTTTATTTCACAAAGGTTTTTGTATAGTGGTAGATAGGAGATTTTTTATTTTGCGTTGAAATACGAAAAGGTAAGCGGACCCGTTTCTAGAAATCGTATATTCGATTATATTTTATTTTCGAAAAAATTTTATATCGTCGGATGTTGTTTACGCATTCGTTTATTCGATCGACGACGAGAAATATTCCGTGGATAATAAATATTAGTGATGGGCAACCAAAATATTATGTATAAAACAATAGCGTTATCGAAAATTTGTCACGATATCGATATCGTATCGAATTTTGGATAGTGTTGCCCATCACTAATAAATATATATACATCGATTATATTACGTAAGGTCATCAGTACAACAGGAATGTAAGAAGTCCCCAGCAAGGTAAACAAAGTTTTCATGTAATTATGTATATTGTATACCTACGTATAATATTTTTTTCTCAATAACTTAGTCAACCGAGAAAAAAGTGATGGAGATTAAAATATAGTTCATCATATTATAGTTATTCAGTTATATACTTAACTCGGTTATAATAATATTATACAAGTTCAATATTTATTTTTTGTAATTAGATCATATAGAATATACATTTTTTAACATTCTTTAAATGTAAATTCAGATCAATTATATTGGTTTTACACAGATATTTTTTTCAGTAGAAATTTCAACATCATAAATAATACAGGCGGTAATTCTTTCTGTGACGTTGCGACAATACTTTCCATTTCGTGTACCTAATACGGTGAAACTTCCATACTACGATGTCTCACGATTAACAAAATATAAATCGTATTGATAATTCCGTTAAAAAGTTAAATACATTTTGTTGTAATTTGGTAAAATGTCCAATCGAAATTATGTAAAAATACTATGGGTACATCATTTGGTTGCCTGCTGACGTTTAAAAGATGTGACTTCTACCATGTTTTCCGATCACTGGGAACGCGAGGACAGTTTTTTTTAAAAATTAATTCATTATAATGTATATAAGAAGTTTTGATGATATATTATGCAAACTATTGAAATAAATCTTAAATGTTCGTATAATCGTATTGATTCAGAGTACCAATAATTCGAGCAAAACGACTATGTGCATCTGAGGTGTAGGTAAAAGCTAGTTAAATAAATTACACTTTATTAGTTCTTAGTTTTATTCTATTTGGCATATTTTTATAGTCAAGTTTTATGATTTAAAGTGTATATGAATACAATACTAAAAATCTCTAAATCTTAATGTGTAGTACAGTGAAACTTCCATTTAACAAAATGTTCTGTTTAACGAAATATTTTGGAGAACAAAACCAAAATAGAATCAAATGTACTAATTTATTATATTTAACAAAATTAATATATTATAGTATATTATTATTATCAGTGTGCTGCAGTTTGTATTTTAATGTTGTCAACCACGTCGCCAATATGATCACTCTGAGTGGAAGATGGGACTGCAGCGATTTACTAATAAGTAATAACTAATAACACACACACGCACAAAAAATTGTAATTGGTTTTAATATTTGTAAATGCTCTGTCTGCGAGTTCTAATATACCTTTCCCTCATTCGATCGAGAGTGTGACTCTAATAAATATAATTTAAGAGATTAGTTAATAAAAACAATAAATAATATTTACGCATAGCATACGCATTATACGTATACAATAGGTACCTTAGCTGTTACCTATTTTTTTTAGCGGTACCTAGATCGAATAGCACGAATAAGAGTTTTCGAGTTTTCGGATAGTCAGTTTATAGATTTATAATTATATTTAATGTGTAAATTGTATACTCTATTTGTCGTGTCTGCGTTATATTGTGAAGAATTTATTTAGATTTTAGACAACAGTTGTTTCTGGCGTTACTATGTGTATAATATGTATTATGTGTACCGACTTGATAGTACATTTTATTATGCATTTACTATAAATTATTATGACCGATGGACCAATAGGGCTTGTTTATTATTATTGTCAAGCAACTTATAACTATGGTTTTTAATAAATCTAATAACATTTATTAACATATTATGTTAAACACAAAATTAACTATTATACCTATTATGTCCTAAATAGGCATAGGTACACATACAATACTCACCCACATTACTCATTATTTATTTATTTATTTGCCCGCCGATCCTGATCACTGAAGCTGCTCATTGAGCGGTTTACGTCACCTCGCAGATATTGTGGTCAGTGCTTATAGTGGCAGTTGGCTCGCAGTGACAGTAGTTGGCTAAAGGTCGCGTGTTAAAGCATGAGATATTATTACAATATACACTCTCGCCCTGAACATTTTTATTTGAAGAGGATTCGATTTGAAAATTAACAATTCACGAATAAACTAAGATTTTTCTGACGAGAATTATATTATTTCGAAATAATATAAGTTTACAACGAAATAAATTATATACTGACTATACTGTAACAATAAATAATATTCAAACTGTAATAGGTATTATATTATAAATACATTATTATTATATTACAATTATTACAATATAATATTACCTATGCAATGAGAAAAATAATATTAAAAATAATACATTTGTATTTAAATAGAAGCTTTTTGCAAACTCAGGTATAAGCACAGAAAAGTATAAAATATGTAAGGTTATAATTATTGTTCATTACTTATACCTATCTACTTCTATCTAAACTTAAAAACGAAAAGTCATAAAATAAATATTTAAAATACGATTTACGAATAAAAATAGAAAAACTTTTTCTATTTCCAAATCCCAATAAACTAGTGTATAGGTAATAGGTACGTAAATATAATAAAATAATATAATAGTTATCATGTAATCACTTGGAGATCACCTACATATTTAATATTAATATATGCGTCAGGCCACAAACTGTTTGAGCAGCATAATATCCTGAAAATCAGCAGAGAGCTCTCAAGGTTTGCGCTCGGCTGCATTGACTTATAGTAGCCGGCGGCGGGGAACTGGAGGTAAGATAAAATGTATGGAATACGTAGTATATTATATTACCTATACAAGGTGATTTGTTTTGTTATACCTTAACTAATATGATAATTCTATCGTGGGTTGGATTGGAGACAATTTAGTGAACTAAATGACCCAAGCGTAATAATTTGGACAGCGCGAGGTATGTATTTGTTTATTTAAAACTCAGTACCTAGCATAGTACTATCCCCTCCCCCATCCCTGGGCCCAATCAACATAATATTATACCTTTATTAATTGTTATTAGCTTAAGAACATATTTTGTTGACCGCAATATAATTTTTCATTTCAATAAAGTAACCGATCATAATATTATTATCTCTAATTGTTTTAATTCTTTAATCTTGGTTGTAATTCATCAACTGACATTATACAGTTAACAGTTATTTTCATCACTAATAAATTAATCTGAATGGGCGGATGTCTATTTGCCTTGCAACATTAAATATAATACTTTCAAACCACTGCCTCTGGACGGTAGTGATATTTTGACTTATGGCGCCTACACTAACTAACTTCGTAGCGTGACCATAGACCAGAGGACTTCAACTGGAAAAAAATTCTAGAGGGGTACTAATGTTTCTATGATTTAGTTTTAAGAATTCCATGCATACATTTATGTATAATGTCTAAATATGTATAATATGTAATGTATGAACAGTGATTGTGTAAGCATACTCATTCCACTTTTAACTCTGAATAATGTTGATCCTAAATATATGTGTTAAAGGGGACGCTTTTGATTTTTAACCATCGCCAGAGGCAGGAGGCTGAGTCCCCCTCCCCCCCACATTAATCCCAGCAGCATAGACGTATATACCTAAACTATATGGTCCTTGTAGTTAAGTAACAGGCTTGTACTCGTGTACCATCTAACAGACGGAATAGCTATGAAGAGTAAATAGTGAATGGGACATTGGAACCTTAATACCGTATTCTATCTGTGTGTGTAAGGAGCTCAATCAGCAGTGGCAGTGGTTGGGATTGTCGGGCAAACGTTTTAGAATATTGATGAGCTACGTGGCTAAATTTAGTGTATATGTCGAGTATTTCTGTACACCTATGTATGCAGGTGTTTGTGAGTAATCTTGTAGTCTACATTAAAAATAGAAACATATTTGTTGCTATTTCCTATTTGTTAAATATATTTAACAATATGCTAATAAATTATACACAAATAAATATAATTAGACACTTAGGTATATTAAGAACCATATAGTTAAGTGCTAGCTGCTTAACGATATTATGTATTAAACAAGCCCTTCCTGCCCATTTATGTATCATTTATATAAATGCATCATGAAATAATATTTACAATGAATTAAGTACTTAATAATAATCAGTCATTATAATAAATACCTACATAATAAAATGTACCTATTGCCGAATCGGCAAGAATATTTATTTATTTCAGTATAATTCAATAACACCATAATACAATATAATAGTCATCCATACGCATAGTATGGCCAGAAACAACTTTTGCTTAAAATCTAAATAAATTCTTCACATAACACAGATAAAATATACAATTTACACATTTGTGACATATTAAATATAATTTTAAATCATTCGATCACTCGGGTGTCAGATAAATAATAAAATATAATGAACTGACTATTGGACTCGTATAAGTAGATGCGTGATATCGTTAATATTAAGTAACAGGTAGGTATTATATTATTAGTATAGCAATACTAGAGTCGTAACGCCATGCACACGTCATTTCTATTGCATTTATTGATTTATTGTACAAATTATAATGGCAGTATAGGCGTTGCGTTCTCGACGGATTATATAGATGTGATATACATACAGAACAATTACAAAAATATTAAAACTAATTTCAGTTGTGTGTATGTGTACTGGTGTCGTTTTGGTCTGTGAAAATGTAATATAACCGGAGAGATAATCGTTGAGTACAGTATTATAATACAAACTGCACACAGATGATGATAATAATAATAATAACAATAACAATAATATATCATAAAATAGTGTCGTGATCGGGCTAGACATTGGCACAGACACTACAGCCTATTGCAGACTTCAAGGAGAAAAATGTAGAATATCTATATCAGGGGTCGGCAATAGGCGGCCCGAGGGCCAAATCCGGCCCGTGGAGGGAAATATCTGGACCACCATGAATATTTTTTTTAGTGCTGTTTTCTGCACATTATAGATATTTGATCTATTTTTATGTTGTATTTTGGCTCCACATATACATACTTCGTTCTCCAAAATGACCTTTTCAAAGAATAAAGTATATATCGTTATTATTAAAGATAAACCGATATCCACCTTGAAAACACTGCGCATAGTTGTTGTTCTCCATTTCTCCAAGATTACCAAATTAAAGAAAAAACTGACTTGTATTCTATTATTATATTGAATAATTTGCTTTAAACAGCTTGAACTGTATTTTTAACACAAAAATAAACACATTAGGTAGGTATATTAATTGATAGGTACTTAAGTTTTATCGGGCCCCTGAACATTTTTTGTTCAAATTATCTGGACCGCCATATAATTTAATTGCCGACTCCTGTCCTATATAATATACGTGTTATGATTTATACATTTTAACTGTATTGACTATCCGAAATATAAAATAAATAATATTTACATTTTATTTGTTGAACAGGATAAAATTAAGAACTAATAAAAATTAATTTATGTAGAACACTTGAAACAATTAGCTATCACCTAAGGTTACACTAGCTATTACGCACATTCGTTCTGCTGGAATTATGGATAGGTAGTCAGGAACTCTGATCCAATACGAACTACCTTTATAATGTGCATAAAAAATAACCAAAACTTCCGATTAGCGAAAAATGTGTTAAAGACACAATATTGTCTATACGCGCGCCGTTCCGTTTCAGATACTCTGCAACTCCGGACACCTGACGTTCGTGCCTCTGCGCGACCTACCCAAGGCCGTCGAACACCTGTCGATGACCAAAAATAACCTGACTTACCTGCCCACCGACGCTTTCACCGGTCTCCGGCACTTGAGGAAGCTGACGTTGGACACCAACTGCATACGCCGGGTGGATAGGTTCGCTTTCCGCGGGCTTAGCAGGCTCCGGGAACTTTCCATCCAGCACACTCCGCTCGAGTCGCTCGAGAAGTTTTCGTTCGCCGGCCTCCAGAACGTGACGGCCATTCTGTTGGGGTACAACCAGATAAGCGTCATACACGAGTTCGCGTTTGCCGGCACCGCCAACATCAGGCTCATACTGCTCAACAACAATCCGTTGCACACGGTGAGAATCCTTAGACCGGCTGTCTGTAGACAATAATTGACTTTAGACTGCACAGATATAAATATATAATGACTAAGATTAAATATTTAATGCTATATTTAATGCTATGCTATAACGTAGACGTATATAGTGATTTATCGACGAGATGAATAATTATAGTTTCGTTTAAGCAGGATGAATAAAAGATGAAAGATGAAAAAGATGGGTTTTTACTAATATGATTTGAATTTACCAGGAAAAAGGACGAAATCTTACTGATCGTATGAAAAATATTTTAAACTTGTTTGAATATTTAATAAAATGAAACCTCAATGTTTAAATTTTCAATTCTAATTATAAAAAAATCAAAAAAAAAAAACTAACCACTGTAAAACTACTGTAAATGCATACAATTTGATATTAATATTATCCAATGTTAAGAAAATAAAGCACTTCACGTTGCAAGTATACCCTAGAGAAAAATGCAATACTTACTGTAACTATTAAACCAACAAAAGCACTCAACCAACCTCCGAGTAAAAAAACGCTGAGCTTAAAAAAAAAACTGCTCTAAAAGTTGTGATATCATTTTATAGCTATGCCTTTGAACTATAGATATCATTTATGTTAAATGCTAAATAATTGACTTTAAAACCAACCCTTGATTTATAATACAGTGCATACTTCAATGATAGTAGACTATAATTATTGTTAGTATTATGTAGGTACTCATTATGCTATAGGTTGCCAAGCCAAGTTCAATTATTTAGCAGACTGTTTTAGTATAAATTATATCTATAATTCAAAGACATAGATACAAAATTATATCACAACTTTTAGATCATTTTCTTTTTATGCTTGGCTTGACGCTGAAGGGTCGTTGGATATTAATATAATACTGTTTTATTATTTATTATTATTATAATTATTATTCAAACTTCATTATGTGTATAGGATTTTGAAATTTATTCATATACCTGATAAGTACGTTGTGTAGTAATAACATAGTCTCTTGATATACTATAGTTTTATTGCTCCATTTTCAGTGTCTCTTAAGGGGGCTCCAGTTGGTTTTTTCAAAAGTCAAACTAATGTAGACTTGACCAATCTAAACATAAATTTCGTTTATTTTAATATTTTAAATATAATTAAATTCAGTATCATAGAATAAATCTTAAGGGGGTTGCAGTTTTGTTTAATGGGTTTAAATTTTTAAAACCCATTTGTATTGGTGACCAAATTTACTATACTCTATTCAGGATAAGAGCTGTTCCTGGTGGCAACCGGTTTTCGCCCTGTGGCGGTAAGATGCATTTGCCACTAATTAAACCTCCAGGTTCAGCATTCAGAACGAAGCCATACCCATGTGCACAAGTCTGCTACCCGGTACCAATCTTATCCTGAATAGAGGTTTCCAACTAGGTGATTTTGAATATCTATTTTTTCAGCTGTGATATCCATGAATAAAATATGATAATATTGTATTTATATTAACACATTAATATGCATTATGACAATAACAATTATTGGAATATTAAAATCCCCTGGATGAATCAGTCATGATCCGTTTTCAAAATTAAAATCGTTCAAACCAAATTCCTCCAGTTTTGTCTAGATTTTTAGTCTAAAAATCACTTTTTTTCATTGATTGAAGCCCCCTTATAAGAGTTAAAACGTTTTATATTTTGTCTAAAGAATTTAAACAATAACGTGAATCGTTATGAAAATTCAACGTCTTGGATAGAAAATTGATCTCCATCACTTATCATAGGTCAATTTTCCGGTGTGTCGTATAATTATATTATTAGGTAGGTATGCTATTTTCCCATTAATGAGATGAAAGATAAAAAAAATCAAAATAATGTGTCATTATTTCAATTATCGTATTGTAAAATTCTATGTGCCTGCTTGTACCTGGTATATAGGTATCAGCCAATGCATTTTCCGGTCTAACCAACGTTGAACACCTCATCCTGCCGTCGGGCATCCAGCAGCTACAGCCCGATGCGTTCAACGGGCTGGACTCGGTGGGCCTGCTGAAGCTGTCCTTCATGGACCTGAAGTCGCTGAAGCCGCACACATTCCGTGGTCTCAGCCACGTGCACGTGTTGTCAATCCAGGACTCAGACCTGGGCGTAATCAGGGCGGACGCGTTTACGGGCCTAGCGCACGTCGGCAGTCTCAACCTGTTGAACAACAAGATTGACGCTGTGCAGAGCCTGACCGTGACCCGGGAAAACCGCATCCGGCACTTCCGGTTCAACGGCAACCACGTGCTGGACAGCCCACGGAGGGGCACGTTCTCCGGGCTCGCTTCCGCTGCCTCCGACGGGTTCACCGTGGTCGGCAACCACTTCCCGTGCGACTGTCACCTGTTCCGGTTCCTGGACGGCCACCCGTTCGGCAACGCGTCCCGAGACCTCTTCACCGGCAAGAACTATTGCATTTCGCCACTGGAGCTCAATGGACAGCTCGTCGCCGTCGTCAATCCCGCGGTCGTTGACAAGTGCTTGCAGACGTCGGTGGCCGCCCCGCCGAGGACTCAAGCCGGCGTTACCACGACTGCGGTCCTGGTTGCAGCGGTGGTCCTCGCCTCGACCGGTTCGTTCTTGCACGACTTGGCGGTGTGATGCAGTCGAAGGACCGTCCTAAACCATCGCCGTATATTACAGTCAAAAACTGTTGATATATTTTATTTATATAATATCATTATAAATATTGTTATCACTTAGACTTATCGTCGTCCAGTGCCAACTGCTAAAGCCAAAAGAATCTTTTTTTAAATATAATATTGTGTATAATTATCAGGCGATCCTCAAGAGTTGCGTTTAACACCGTCGGGTGTAGTGTACCTACACATCATGTGGTTTCGAGTGAATATGGATCGATAACTATTTAGGTAGGTAATGTTTTTTTTTCTCATCAATGCCATTATTTATTATTTCAATGTGTAAATAATAATGATAATATATTGCAGTCACGTGTTTATATTTTGATTGAGTGTTTAGGACAAATGTATTTTCGTCACATATCAGTTTACATATCCTCGAAGAAAATCTTTTTTCTATAAATCTAAACATAACTTACGGACTTTGATCTAAGTACATTTTAGTTACATTTTTGAAGCGTTCGATATATTGTTAGTTATATTGTAAACATTATTATTTTCATGTTTTTCAAATTAATTTCAAACTGAAATATGTTTTTGATTACCAAAATATTATTCATCATGTCTTTATTGAGCATCGTGTAATCCAATATTATGGTTTCCACGAAAAGTTTAATATTTGGAGTCTACAAAATGGTATTAAATAGATTGTATTTTACTTGTTTTTAAATAATTATTCTCATTTCAGATCAAAAGGCGAAGTTTAATATTAACTATTAAGGATAGATGTTTATTATATTTTTTCCACGAAAAGTGTTAAATTGTTATTATTTATTAGTATCATTACATTCTTTTTTACTGCAATATTTTGTGATAATAAAAAAAAAAATATTTTCTTCTTTGTAGTTTATTTTAATCAATGAAAGTAGCAAATATAAAAATTTATAGTAATTATACTGTAATTTCCGTAAGCTATCCGTAAGCTATCGTCATAATTCGTTATAATATATGTTATTATCATTTTAGCATAAAACATAATATATTATAGCATTATTACATTTATATATTATACTCGAGTATCATAATGTTATTTATTATTACGCATATGAAAAAAATAAATAGTTATGTTATAATTATAACTGTCAAATCCGATGTAACTATATTGTTTAATTTATACATTATAGTGACATAATACATAATAAAAAAATCCTCTCACTATAAATCAGCGAAATATGTATATTATACAGAATGTATCACAAATATCTGACGATTTTTAATTAAAATATCGTAAAACTTATTGTGATTCTCCCCGTATATTAAAAAATATATATTATTATTATTACTACCTATCATTATTGTTACCTATTATAATTATTATAATAAATTCAAGACGATTGTAAATATTTAAATGTACTCTATACTATCACGTCTGTAGCACCATATTCGTACCCAATTATACTATCGATATTCAATAATAATAGCAACAACAACAACAACAACAACAGTGATAAAAGCCCTCGAGATTTTTGATTACAAACACTCTGTTGGACAGCAAACAAGTGTTTGTGGAACGTCATCCGGAACCAAGACTTACAAATATTTAATCTGTTTACGAGGGGCAAGTTCCGCGGGCTGAATTCCGATACGATATTATCATTATTATACACAGCGGTGACCGTTAATTAACTGAAAGAGGGTTATGCAAAGTGTTGACCATTGCAAGGTTTGTTAATTACTGTACACCGGCGACAGCACGACCGTGTCCTGCGAATGTTAAACGTACGACTGTGGCGACTAAACAATATACTAACTACACGGTAGGTACGGGAGACGACGGCTGGATCGAGTCCGAATACATTATACAGGTACGCGTACAACACGTATAATATGCGTAGGGCCCAAACTATACTTACGTCGTAAATTATTATTATACCCCCCCACCCCCTCACACTAAAAACAACTGTAGAGATCGCGCCCTATGATGGAAACGCGTTGATCTCAATACACAATTAATTGCTACGCACCACCTATAATACCGTTTCGAAATGTCACGAGTATACCTACATGATATTTTATAAGCTTTTTAAAAGCGCCAAGCACACTTTCGACTTAAAAAAATACCAGTATTTAACTTTTAAATACCTACCTATACATTGTAGGTATTTGTTCATTTTTCTTATATACAGAAGGTTGCCCAAATAAAAAATTGATTGAAACAATTAAATTTAAATTAATTACTTCTCTATTCCCCAATCTCGTATAAAATAATTATTTTGTACAGACATTATTGAATTAAGTCATCGATATGCACATATAGTATGGGAGACGACCGTGACGGCTCAATGGCGTCCGACTATACTATACGAGTAGGACGTAGGTACACTGCGCAGGGCACATACTATGCTCTCGTCTTAAATTATTCTACCCAGAAGGTAAGTCGTGACTGAATAAAAAAAAAGACGATTCAGAAAAGGTCATAGGTGCTATGAGTCCCAACGTGCCATTGTTTTACCTAGTTACATGCCTATTGACCTATCGATGACTACGATCGATATCATAATTATTAATTGATTCATATAATGATGTATTATTATATGCAATAGTTTTAATAAATGCCAAAATGTCAACTCTTAAATAATATGACAATTATAATAGTATCAATCATAAACCGTATTTCCAATATAATATAACAAAGAACACACAGACACACTATAATGATAACTATATAGTACAATAATTGTCATAAAAAGTAGGTAGGTACCTATATATAGTTCATAATATGATACGAATCTTAGTAGTACATAAACAATAGTCCAATACACAACTAACAGTACCTAACTTAAATAGGTGGGTATTAGTTAACATTAAAATATATTTCCTTAGTTATCTAAACTTAAATGTTATAATAATAAATTGTAATAAACGGTAATCAAAATAAATAATTATATTTAAATGATAAACTATCATACAAAAGAGTTATACCAAGGGGACATCAATATCAAAACAATTAATATAATTAGTTGCTATTACTTATTCACAAGACCGAAAACAAATGGAATTTAAATAATATAAAATAATTTAAAAAACATTTTTAAACATATAATGTAAAAAAACATTTTTTAAACACAAAATGTTTAATTTCTATAGTTTGATACATGTTGAAATCAAATGTTTTTAAACAAAATGTTTAAAACTGCTACGGGTCACAATGTAAAAGATATGATTTTAATAAAATCCAAGGATGGATAATTCATTTTCTACTAAATATGTTCTATTTGATTCTCAAAAATTATTTAACTTATACATTTTATATTTCTACAGTCTAGAACAATGCGATTGTCGACTTTCGAAACTCAATCGAAGTCCATAATTTATATTATATTTTGTTACTGCTAATTCACGTCCTGCTTTTGAATGCGTATTACCTGTTTAGTTACTTACCTCATTTTGGAAACTCATGTAGTATGCAGCCGGAGCACAGGTATATTATGTTGGCAGGTAGGTTGCGCGTTTGTTTCGAAAAGACCCTCAAGGGTAAACAGTTTGGTGGTTTTTTTTTATCATTATTATTGCTCTTTCTTTTTCTCCACTCCTTTTGTGTATCATACTATCATGTACTTGAAATGTTTCGCTTTTTTCCCATCGTTTTCGTTTTGTTCGCATATTTATTTTTTATTTAATCCCATCGGCTTGATATCTAATTATCCATTACCGCGCGAGCCCCGTCCGATCGACGAGAGAAGTATGAAAAGAAACGCTTCACGAAAGAAACCGACAGCGCCACCGCCGCAACCACCGACTATATTATATTAATAAATTATTTTTCTTCGCGTGTTTTCTATATTTTAATACCAAACATGGATGTTTCTTCCCCGAGTTAAAAAATATAATTTACCACGTTATCGGTGGTTTTGATTTGACCGGGAAATGATGATAGGTTATTAATTATTTAAACAAATATCACAAATACTAATCATCGGCTGCGTCAATCATTTTGAAATACTAACAAATTAATTAATTATCAACGATTTGAATATTTTATTTCTTTAATTTAAAACGGACCGAGAAATAAACCACGTCACAATTTAATACAGTTTGTTTGTTTTAATTTAATTTTTCAGTTATTGAATATTATACGAATGCAAAAAAGTGAAATTAGTTACGATGTCAACTAGTTGAGTTTCATACTTTCATATCCGTTCCTAGTTGAAAACTATATATGATTTTTTCCAAACAATTGAAAACAAGACTCATTAGCATATAACTTTTTTTATGAAAAGAGCGAAATTCCAGAAAAATATATTAATATGGAAAACGAAATTAAAATTATATAATATTGTTATCGTTTAAAATGTAAAAAACTTAAAATCTGTACAATATTGTACCGATTAAAAATATTAGATAATATAGAATTTTCAAAAACTATCATATATAATTGTCCTAATAATTTAAATAATTTAAAAATTAATAAATTTTAAATTTAGGTAGGTACCTGATTGTAAAACGACTGCACCTAGGCCATACATATAGATATGTTAAATAATCACTCTGAATACATTCGATATTCGATTCTGTTCTTTTTCCCTCCCGTTGATTATTACTATTCTGCAAACTCGACTTTATACCTTCGTTGTCGTTTTCACAATGGATATATATATAAATGTATTTATCGGTACCGTATATTTGTGAGTCGACGACGAGACCACATGGGCCGAGTGAGGGGAAAGCGGATAAGTGTGTGGGGAGAGCAGCCGTTATCCTCCATACCCTGCGTGGATTATAAATTTATCACCGGGAAATTCAATTAAAACCACCGTATAATCGAATAAAATCGAGAGGGGTATCATCGAAGCGGGCGGGACTACCGCGGTATACGGGGTCAGGTATACTACGTGATAGGTTGCTCTGATAGCATTTATCCATATACAATACCCATATATAGTGTGAGAAAGAGGAAGTGGGCGAGGGAGAGGGTGATGGAGTGGGAGAGGGAGAGAGATAGATAGATAGAGAGAGAGACACACACAGAGGGGGGGGGGTGTAGTGTTGACTGTCCGATGAACGGTCGTAAAATTATTACCCCAAGATGCGCGCGATGGGTTTTAATGTTTTATTCCGTCGGTATGATGAAATTTAAATCGTCTCGTCACTGCACATGCGCACACAAACTCGCGAAAACATAACAACAGGTAATTTTCGGTACACCGTCCTCAGTGTTTGAGGAGCGTTCTTAATTTATGAGTCCTCGAGCCGCGAAGAGAGCCTCCGGAGAGGTGGGTGATTGTTAAAAACATATTACTTACCCACATCCGATGAAATTGTTTTTCTGGTTTTTTTTTTTTTAACCAATAAATTACCGTATTTTATACGTACTTTTTTTTTCTTTCAAATCGATAGTCTAAGTCGGACCCCTCTCCCGACGAATTATGAGCGTTTTTATTATTGCCTACCACACCGTCGTTTATCGATCGGATTTCGGAATATCGGCAATAATCGAGCTAGTGTTTAATATATTTTATATTTTTTCACATCACCTTTTTACAGGTTAGGTTAAGTTTCACAGTATCAATCCTCTGTGCACATACATTACACTTTTTTGGAAATACACATAGGCGTGCACAGACTTTGGTCGCAGGGTATGTGGGCTGATAGAGGGCGCTCCCTAAAAATATAACTTATGTCCCTAAATTAACTCTCAATATATTTACTTAAAAATATTTAAGATAGGTAATCATTTTGATTATCATCGCTTCTTATTACCCACAAAAAAAATAGGTTTTTCAAATTTTTTTTGTTCCATGTTGAAAAATAAAACATATTTTTATAAAGACGTGTGTCATAATATAATGGTTTCATTATTCTCGTCACATAATACCAAGCCCTGAACGTAGATTGAACTTATAAAATATGTTATTTTTATGTATTTAAAAAGCGTAGTTTTGCACGACTTTTTTCATATTATGACCTCTAAAATAAGTGTCTGTCCCCAGCTCAAATAGTTTGAAAGTGCATACCCCGTGCGCACGCCCATGGAAATATACATAGGTACTATGATTTTGTTTTACACGGTAAAAAATATGTAATTTGAGCAGAACATCCCCTCTTGAACTTTTAAAATCTTCTTATAAAAATCCGTTTTGAACAGTGCGAACGTATATACTACTTACCTAGTAATATTATTTTATTTTAACCATCACGTTAAAATATCATCAGTCGTCTATAGAGTGCCGCCAAAACGGCGATCACCTCTATCGATTTCCTAAAGGTTTTCCTCATCCCAGGTTTTTTTTCCGTTTTTTTTTTCAATTAAACTCTCCCATCGATCCACGCCCGGCACATACGCTGCCCGACGGGTCCACTGTTTATTGTAATACTGTAGGCGGTACTTACAATGGACTTCATTAGGGCTGGAACCCATTGCTTTGGCTCATAATAATATATTATTATAGTATAAGATGTACCTACACTCTACAGAGGCATTATACAGAATAGAAGCTTTTTAAGCCGAAAAAAACCAGTTTCATGTTTTATTATGTTAATTGTCTATGATGGTAATTATAATATTATCTTTTTGTCATATTTCGTTTAATAGAAATAAAATAAATAGGAAAATGGAAAAAATAGTGAGAGAACCCCGATGATGATAATAAATAATAAAATTTATCAAATGATTAGATTATTATCATATAAAATATAATTATGTCATACTATCATGGACAATTATTGGAAGGGCGTATCACGATTTTATGTGGAGTGTAATGAATAATAATGATATTTGCAGAGCCATACAATAGGTACTTACACAATATTTTCATTGAGTTATGGCTTCAACACCTATGGTCAGTGCCGCAACTATTAACTCCGAGGCCCGTGTGCAACATTTGTTTGGAGGCCCCAAATTAATATTATAATTTTTTACTTGATTTTTGTATTACTACAGCAATATTAATCAGTACTTACTTTTTTCGTGTTGTATGCAATTATTTATGATGTTATATGTAAATCATACTAATTAGACAAGAAAGTAAAGAAGTTATAACCTTATTATTAGATAAATAATAAAGGTAGTTATTATATTATTAATATGAAACTTTATACCAAAACCAATTTTAATAATGTTATCTCTAAATTAATAAATTGGACAAAGCTGGGCACTAACTACCTACTTATTGTCTACCTATTTGATACATTTTATCAAATTATCAGTTGACAGTTGTTTAATTTCATTGTTCATTCATCAGCAAAAATTCAAGTTAGTTACCTATACCCACCAACTTAAAAATTAATTTATACAGGTAATGCAAAAAATTGTTATTTAAATTTATATTTTAAACTAAAAAAAGGTGCTCTCCTGTACAGTAGGTTACAAGTGGATCACTGTATAATGGATGGTATTAAATTTGAATTCAATAATATAATATCATTGTATAAGAAAAACGATTCTGAGCGGAGACGGTATGTTAGTCTAGGTATCAGACATATTATATACTCATCTATGGTATTAAAAAAAATTGTCCTATAATAGGTACCTATAATAAATTCCAAATTAATCATATCAAAATATTCATTAGGTACCTACTTATAACGCGTTATACATCAACAACGAACCCTGATACTATCATAGATATATAATAGTACACTTTAGAAGATTCAAGTACCTACAAATAATATTATTCAATCACAACCAAATAACTAAAATAGTTTTTCTAGGTTTTTTTAATATGTAATTTCGTCCAAATTTGAATTTAAAATGTCTGTAAAAAATAACTGTGTTCATATATTTTTTAGATTTTTTGGTTACAGTATGAACTATTTATGAGAACCTTTGTTTTAAATTTGCAATCCTTAGCTATAAAAACTGAACATTTTATAATTTATTAATTACAATGATTGATTAAATACAATAAATTAAAATATTTTATACTTTTATTAGTGTTAAAGCGTCGGTATCTAAATCATTGACTTGTATTTTTTTTAAATTATTATATGATTTTTTTCTGTTAGTATTTGTTGATTAAACCTACCTCAACTAAATTGTATGTAGTAGTATGTTTAGATATAATATGTTTGGTGAATAAATGAAATACCACTTGTCTTATGGTATAATCTTTTCATTAGGACCATGGATGCCGTGAAGGTATTCTGCAGGTATGTCATATTTCTGGCGGGCTTCTTAAACTACAATGTTATTAACGATTAAAATACTATAAATAAATCTGATTTTTCATAAGTGGACGTCACACCCATATAATGTGTTATCTCCGTAGTCCGTTTATATAAATGTACAATACATAGCAAAAACTTTTTTGCTCTCTCTGTGTTTATAGTAGAATTACCAAAATTCCACTATAACATGGTCGAGGGAACGTCCAGTTAAATATAAGATATCCAGGGAGAATCGTTGGATCCTATAAATACCATAGCCAGAGGCAGATATGTAGATCTCAGAATCTTAAATATATTTAAATGACTAGGATTCCATTTCAGTTATAATTATCTTTCATTGCCTATTAAAAACTTACAAATAATCATACTCACAATTAATAATATGCAAACAATGTTCTACTATACAATATGTAACTGTATCGTAGTCATACGGAGTCCAGTAGTCGTAGTGTGTATTAATATATTATTGTGTCGGTCAGTAGTTGATCGTACACAGCTTGTCATACGCTTAATTTATTAATTAATGATTTATATATTTTTTGAATATAATAAAACTAGTCGATCCTACGTAATCCGTTGCTCATAAAAAATGAAAACTTTAAAAAAATTGTGTTTGTTCAACTCCTTTTGTTTGTAGCTCGCTGCAGTAAGTGCAACTCACTACTCTGCCA
Organism: Macrosiphum euphorbiae; assembly: GCA_949089665.1. Taxonomy (NCBI): domain Eukaryota; kingdom Metazoa; phylum Arthropoda; class Insecta; order Hemiptera; family Aphididae; genus Macrosiphum; species Macrosiphum euphorbiae. The sequence continues at coordinate 17,898,309 of CARXXK010000001.1, read as the reverse complement.
CAATGGTAGGCAATGTGCGAAAATTATTTTGATGCATGCTTGTACTGGATCTTCCCGATTAACCAATGGCAACCAATATACAAAAAAAAATGATTATTTCTATTAATTTTTTCTCCTATAACCAATAGCAACTATTTATAAACAACAATATCCATCGTAAATCACATTTTCATGATTTGTACGTAATTTGTCAAGATTTGAACTTTAAATGCTTATAAAAAAAAATATTAACTGAATTTCTAATATTTTGCAAACGCCATTGTAACAATATATTAAGCTTTTTTACCAAATAGATATATATTACCGTGATATATAAGATATATAATAGTACACTTTAGAAGTTTCAAGTACTCACGAATAACATTATTTAATCACAACAACATAACTAAAATAGTTATTCTAAGTTTTTTAATATGTGATTTCGTCCAAATTTGAATTTAAAATGTCTGTAAAAAATAACTGTGTTCATATATTTTTTAGATTTTTTGGTTACAGTATGAACTATTTATGAGAACCTTTATTTTAAATTTGCAATCCTTAGCTATAAAAACTGAACATTTTATAATTTATTAATTACAATGATTGATAATTTTAGAGATTTTGATAAATTTTGTCAAAATTCGATCTTTAAATGCTTATAAAAAAAAACTGTGCCTATGTATTTTTATTATTTTTCAACTGATATTGTAACAATATATCAGGAGTCTTGTATTAAATTTTTACACTTTCTGGCCAACAGATAAAACTTAATTGATATTTATAGAAAAAAAAACTAAAGAAAATTGAAAGCGGTAAATGTCCGTAAATAGCTCAAAAAGAGTCAAAATATTTTCAAAATTGTATGGTGTATAGGAAATGCTAATTTAAACATTCAGTGAAATTTTCATGTATCTATAGTTATTCGTTTTTGAATTACAACAAAATAAGGAAATCGCTACATGAGAAATCGAGTGAACATCCAATGTTGTAAAAATTTGAATTTCAAACGCTCATAAAAATTTAATTTGACTTTCCGGTAGAGATTTTGTTATTGATGAAGGTAGACAAACTTATGAGTAATATTGTATTACATTTTCAAATCTTAGATATAAAAAGAAAAATTTTTACGAATTCTTAACTCAAAATAATTCGCTAATTTTCGTGATTTTTCCATATTTTGTCAATTTTTGAACTTTAAATGCTTATAAAAAAAAACTGTGACTAAGGATTTTTAATATTTTTCATCTGCCTCTGAAACAATATATTAGGAGCCTTCTATTAAATTTTCAAGCTTTCGCAACCAACAAATAAAATTTTATTGATATTTTTAGAAAAAAAACTAAAAAAAAATGGAAAATGAAAATGTCTAGTATACTAGTATATTTAATCAATGGTATTGCATACTATATATTTTTTAATAACTATGCCTATGATTAATTTATTTTTAAAGCAAGATGTAAGAACATAAAATCTAAAAATATTTGCAGCATAATAAAGCAAAAAAAATATTTAAATAGACAATTTTAAATTTTAGATTTTGGTTTCAGAGGCCCCTTAGAGCTGGAGGCCCGTGTGCATTGCACACCTTGCACACCCAGTAGTTGCGGCACTGCCTATGGTCAATATCCTGAAGGTAATTTAGTAGGTTTTTTTGAACTGTGGTTGAGGTTGGTCAGAACAGGTGTGTGGCGAGGATTTATCACTAAATCCCGCGGTTGGGCCACGCAATATCTAAAAAACGGTTTGCTGAAATTCTTATGACATATATTTTTCGCACTTCGAGCACGGGGTTCCCCCAAATATATTTTCGGCGGGAACTTTCGTTTTTGGCGGAATCTCGACGACGTTTTGTCGACGATGACTATGCGGAAACGGCGGGCGCGATATCATCGCCGATGTGCAGCACGTCCGCAGTCTTTACATTATAATAACGTTCTCGTCGATGGGTAATTGGCACCGGCAAAGGCGTATATAATACTCGAACTCGGCGCCCGATTAGAGCGGGAGTTTAATAATTACGCTCGCAAAGGCCGGAGGAGACGGTGGCGGGCTTGGGGCGGAAGGGACGACGAGCGGACGAGCGTATTCGTATGCCGTCGGCGGCGGAACTTTGCGGTATGGCGTTATATATGATATACGACAAAGTAATTGTGCGCCCGTTTGACAATGCGCTCGCGATCCACAGTATCCACCGATGCTTCACATAATGCACTATCCCGAGCGAAATTGATTTCTATACTCGTTTTTCCTCCCCCCTCCCCCCGCGCCCCGGACTTTTTTTCTTTTTTTTATACCTTTGTCGGCCGCCGTCGGTGTATAATATATACCTATACACACGTTTATTATATACATAATATACAATATGGTTTGCGCGCATATACCTACCCGGCACACAGACGTGCAGGGAGTTAATATTGTATAGGCTCGCTATTATTATGTATGCACACTCGGTTATATATTATCGTACTAATATACCATTGGACATATATATATATACGATATATGTATATGATATAGGTATATATATGTATATTATAAATGTACCTACCTATTCTTGTACTTTTTCTTTCTCGGTGTATAATATAAATACCAGCTATATACCTATATATATATATAGTGCCTATATATTGTCCCGTTCTATTTTTCTCTTAACAAAATGCCGCCGCGAGTGCGTTATTAAAAACAAAAATAAACAAATTTGTCCCAGACATCTTAAACTTCGCCAGCACATGTATTCGCATATTATTTTCCTGTACGATTTACCCGTACGCTTAATAATGTTTAGTGATTTATGATTATGAGTATAAATTATCCCCGCAGCATTCTACACCCGCATTCCACAGTCGATCATAATAAAATGTTTTCCACTATATTATATTATTAAGGCACATAATATAGTAAGTATAGTCAATACGACAGAATTGGTTTGGCACTATTGAATAATATTGTTAAATTTTTACACTAAACTTTAAAGCCTAAACTAAATACTAAAAGCATATAACTTAATAGGCAAGTTATTTTATTTGATTTGAGATTTGGTACAGAGTCCAATCGATCGTTTGCATAATCTTTAGCATCGAATTGTTATTTTAAATATTTATCTGAAGTATACTGCTTACTTTCAAAACAAAAGTATATTACCTACCTAATAAACGTGAGATAAAAAAAAAGAAATATATATTTTTTAGTAACAAAAGAGATTTCGTTGAAATTAGGTAGGTACTTCAATACCACAACCAGATTTTTGGTCTATATTTGGTTTGATGTTCTGAACTTTACAAAATACGAAACGTTTTTCATAGTTATGTTATCATTTTTGATATTAACCATCTATAATGCAAAATTATTATGAGTTAATAATTTATCCATATTATATTCTAAATTAAAATGTTTAATACATAGTTAATCACTTATTTTATACTGTCTAAAGGTCCAAAAGAAGGGGCCGACCCGAGAACTCCCCCTTTGGCTCCACTGATGTATTCATCAAGTTTTATAAGATTCAGAAAGCTATAATATAAGAGCACAAACCTAACAAAAACGAAATTTGAAACCCAAATTCGGTGGTGGGGGTGCCAATAAAATCCACATACGAATAGTGAAGCTTATATATTTTTTTTGTTATTTATGAATTTATTATAGAGTTGTAAATATTTAATTAAACTATAATTAAACTGTTTTATTTAAGTACAGAATAATAAATAGGATTAGGTAAAATTAAAATACCTATACAATTCATATTTTATTAATGTATAGTCTTATATGGTTTATAAAATACATATATTACTTAAAATCTGAGATGTGAATCAGACAGATATATGTTTTTGAAATAAATACATTAACTTAATAGTTAATATTCATATTGCACTGAAAATAATTATAAAAATAAGTTAGATAAGAATGATGATTAAAAAATGTTATTTACCCAACCTTGACGCATTGAAAGTTAGATTAATATTTAAAGTACACATTTGGTTTACAAATGTAGGAAAGTTAAATGTGGTAAAACAAGTTTGTTACATAAAGTTATACAGTCGTTTAATTTATTCATTTGTTGAGTTTACTTGTTTGTATATTAAATTGGAAATACTGTTAAATCAGTAATTAATACGTACAGCACTACAAGGCCGCTTGGGCAACCAAAATAAACTTTCGTTTCTTACTTAAATATTATAAAAACTCTAAATATAATATATTAAATTTTAAATAAAGTCTGACTATTATTGATGGCATACGTCATAGGTATCGTAGACGATCAAAAAGTCACATACCAATTATTACTTAATTATTATATACTATTTATCGTATAAGTATAGGTACCCGCTAGTGGTACAATATACTATGCTATACGCATAATACAAATTATATTTATAAATCTCATAGATTCTATGATTCTTCGGCAATAATTAGTTCAATCCACCGTATTAGTAATAGTAAAATGCATTTATATGTAATGTGGGCTGACTTCGCTCCGAATCGTATTTCGTATGTGCAATGATTTATTAGGTATGGAATTAGATTTTCACATACAGCTGTGACTCACTCAAAGACGATGCGTAGTACCCTCGACACCTATTTTCCTGCACCTTTCTGATATCTGTTTTAAAATATTAAGGTAAATAAACCGAACACGGCAAGCTGAATACAGGTGATAATTATTTCTACGAAGTACCTAGTCCCACTCATTCATTATTGGCATTGCTTCAATGTATGGCGTCTACGAAGTCTATACCTACTGCGAGAACAAGAGGACGCTTAATTTGACTTCCAACGCGAAATCCTATACCGTCGGTAAACTTGAATAATATACGTTTATCTGTACCTATATGTGTATATAATAATATGCTCATAATAATAATATATATTAACGTTGTACGCGGTGAACAAAGTCGTAAATATTCTGCCGATGATTTGTAGTTAAGTACCTTCTGCGAAACTTTTGCGAGCAAAAAAGTCACCGATGCTGCAGGTATTTTTTTATTTTGTTACGAATTGTTTTCAGGTCCGTTTTAAGTATAAGTGTTTTGCAGAAAGGGTTGGATCTGGTTCAAGTATACGGTCGGTAAGTGAAAATATTTTATTATAATTTATGTCAAACGTGTGTATAGGTATATTGTAATATATTATACGGTACCTATGCAATGGGTATCGAAAATAATATTTTAATGGATATGATAATATAAAATTATGTGTGTGGCCTATATTCGATTGCCTTTTTTCACCGTGACATATGTTATTTTGGAAGTTTACCAATTGCATTTAAAATAACCTTTTCTCACACCAATGGCGCTCAAAAAATGTTATGGTCGATATACAATTAATATTGCCCTCGGTCGTTTTCAGGGTTGATAATATACCAATTTCTGAAAACGATAAATATTGCAATAACTATTCAAAGTATACTTTACATAACAGCAGCTAACAAGGCATGGTTTTGTTAGTAAAATTTCTGATTGTTAATTAATGTGTGTAAATATACAGCGTGAGTTATAAATAAATATCAATATTTGAACCTTGCACGTATAAAAGTGTTTAAGTATCTTTTATCATTATTGTGTTACTCCGTATATATTAAAATAATAGTTATTTTCACCATATCATACTATAACATACCATCATACCATATTATAATACCATACATTTGAACTTAAAATATCCATAGAACAAAAACTGGGTTTATTTTGAAAAGTACTTAGAATTTTCATTTTTTACTTCTCGAAAATATAAAAACTAAATTCAATTTTCTATCAGAAACCATCCTTAAAGTCGAAAATCGAAGCCTTTTTTGAGTTTTTTCTACTATTTTTTGTGTACACCGGGCATGTCAAACACCGTGGTCTATCAACACCAATGGACAGCTAATTGTAAAAAGTCGGGCAAGTGGGTGTCGCTCTGCTGTACAGTAGGTGAAAAATTCAAAGGTGCCTAATATCATTGTATAGGTAAGAAAAACGATCCTGAGAGAAGATGGTCAGTCTGCCAATGATATTACTAAGTATATTTGATGGTATTAATGTGAATTAAGTAATTTATTTACCTATTTACGTGGAATAGTAGCCTATGTATTATTAATATTTTTCAACTACTATTGTAACGAAATATCAGGAGACTCATATTAAATTTTCAAGCTCTTTGACCCAACAAATAACATTTTATTGACATTTATAGAAAAAAACCTAAAAAAAATTATAAACTGAAAATTTCCGTAAACAGCTTAAAATAAGTCAAAATATTTTTAAAATGTTATCATGATTATAGTAATTGATAAAATAAACTCATGGCGTAATTTCAAGTATCTACGGTTATTCGATTTTGAATTACAACAAAATAAGAAAATTGCTACACGAGTAATCAAGTGAATATTATCCAATATTGTAAAAATTTAATTTGACTTTCCTGTGGACATTTTTTTTAAAGTAATGGTAGACAAAATTATAAGAAATTTTGTATTGAATTTTCAAATCTTAGATTTAAAAAGAAAAATTTTTATGAATTTCTCACTCAAAATAACTGGCACGTTTTCGTGAATTGTCCTCATTTTAAATGTTTATAAAAAAAAGTTGTGACTGGCATTAAAATAATATATTAGGAGTCTTGATTAAGTTTTCAAGATTTTTGACCCAACAAATAAAATTTAATTTAGTCAAAACAGATTTTGCTTAACAATTCCCGTTTTTCCCGGTGCTTTTAAAAAATACTCTCATTATTTGGATTACTTGATATTATAGCGTGAACAGACACAAATAATAATAAAAATAAAACACACACACAAATTTTTGTAAAATCAATACGTTCATCTTTCCCAGGCACGTATATAGAGTAAACGCTCAGAATCTAAAACTAATTAATAAAAAATATTATACAATTTTCATTTCATGACACAATTATGTTGCTTATCTGTCTTGTATCTTCTGATTAAATGTCATAGTCCCATAAAATGTCGTAAACATCAAAAAGAAAATATGAATATGATTTTTTTGTAATTTAAATATTTAAATATCTATCTCATAAATAACTAATATGATTTTTTGTATTAAATAATATTAAACTTAATTGTACCAGCTGTTGTGTTCGTAATGAATAAAATTAAATGTTTTTAAATATGTACGTAGACAATTAAAAAATGAAAGATGATAAACACACACACTATGTTGGACGCCTCATCTGTCACCAAACATGGAGTACCGAAAATTGTTTTAAATCACTGCAACATAGTCAGCTTGGAGATCTGCTCAAACATCTGAAGAGCAAATCGCACCCCGGAAAACTGGCCGGATCAGAGTCCGGAGACTACTTCAAGAGCTGCTGGTAATGACTAATGGCAACCCTATACAAACTTTAAACTACTGAATCATATTCGATAAAAGATATATCTATAGATTCTTTGAGAAGTAGTTGTTGGGAGGGGGGTGAGTGTTAAAATCTGGACTTTAAATGCTTATAAAAAAAAATCAAACCTATGAGTCTTTAATATTTTTGGAACTGTTTGTTATTATAACAACTTACGAGGAATCTTGAATTTCATTTTTAAGCTTTTCGATTTAGCGAAAAATGTTTATTGATATTTATAGGAGAATGTTATATTTTATATTATTTATATTCAAAATATTTTGAAAATATATAGAAAATACAAACATTCGATGATACTTTAAATTATCTACTGTTATTTGTTTTTGAATTATAACAAAATAAGAAAATCGTTTCATGAGAAATCGTTATTTTACCGGTGAATATCAAATGTCAAAATAATTTGAACTTCATAAAAAATTCGATTGACTTCCCAGAAATATTTTTTTTTTCGTAATAGGTAGACAAACTTATGAGAAATATTTTATTGAATTTTCAAATCTTAGATATAAAAGGTTTTTTTTATAAATTTCTAATTCAAAATAATTTTAAAATATTCTCGATGTTGATGAATTGTGTCAAGACTTCAGACACTTACAAAAAATTATTTGAATTGAATTTTTTTTTTAAAATTACCCTAATAACAACTTTAGCGGAACCTTGTATTAAACTTTAAACATTCAAGTTTTTACAAAGGAAAATGAGACAAAACATTTTGATAATTTTTGTGATGTATGGAGGATGCTAATATAAACATTCGAGGACAAGTTAATATATTATTATCTTAGGTTATTTTTTTTTAATTACATCAAAAAAATATAATTGATTTTGTATCACTTGAAAAAACAGTTTTATCTTTAACCGGCATAAAGTTATTTTTTTTAGTTTAATTAGCCATCTCATAATTTTTTTATAATAATTATATTTTTATATTATCGTAAAATTGAATGACAATTATAACGTTGAAAATAATGTATAGCCAAACGAGTTTACGGTTTTGTTGGAGTTGCAGTGGCGTTTTAAATTTTTTTAATTAGTTTTTAATATCATATAATTGTATACACTACCTATAGTACTACATAGTACCTACTAATGAAGAGCCCTTTTTGTTTTAATATTATTCAGATAAGAACACGGTGACCTATTCTTCGTAAAATATATTTTGTATTTTGGTTTGTGTATTTTAAATTTGATATTACTATATTGCGTTCTGAAATCGTTTATAATAATATATTACTTTTCATTTTCAATTAATAGTATAGTTCAAAGATTTCCATAAAATACCTAATCAAAATATTTATTGATATAGTTATTTTAAAAATCACTGTGCAATCTACTGCCGTTAATTAACCAGTTTTGATATATTTATGTAAATCAAGACTACTTGAGGATTTATTTTGTTTTTTTTTTTTAATAATCAAATATAATGTGGACATAATACAGCTGAATGAATAGAGAAATGAGCATAACTCATCAGAGCTTATTTTTCTGTGTTTAAGAGGGCCTCTGTCTCTATTATAGCTTTAGGGCAACTAAATCTTTCACTACGCCACTGATCACGCCGCCGTCGTCAAGATTATCTGATTATGTATTTCGTATTCAAAATAATATTAATCCATAATATCTTATCAATCACATTATCGATAACCATATTAACAATATAATATTAAATATAGCTTAGATATTGCACATTCAACTCTGGAGAGAAATGAAGTCATTAAAATTTAATATCACGGAAAACGACCTGATAAGTCAACGCGACAAAGTATAATGGAAACTAATATGTGCACTATACACTGCTGGGGTGTCCATAAATGATAATATTACTTTACCAATATAAATTATCCATATACGTAGAATTAATATTTAATAGGCAACTTGACGAATGTTAACGTTTTATGGACGACGACGGTGATAATTGATGATAATATACGTTTTGATCAGATTTTGTAGATATACTTCCGCTTTTCCGCGGGTACTGTGACATTGTATATTATAATGAAGGTGCCGCTCCGGCTTGATAACATTATTTAATAGGTATATATTATGTATAAACATTGAACGCGTCACATAAAATAATACAACATAAACAGACATTATTACTTCTCATTAGGTTCAAATTTAATGACAAACTGCTATCGTGCGCCATATATTTGATTGTTATTAAAAAACTAGTCGTGGTTGTAACTGCGTGTATTATACAAAAAAAAAACATTGCCTTTTTTTAAATATTAATTTTGGTAAAGGTACAGTAAACAGTAAAGGAATCGCATAAGAGGACGTTACACCGACATATTTTGTTGTCTCCGTCTTACAAGTGCGTAACATAGCAAATTGTACGCTCAGCAGAACACGTTTAGCTCCGTTGGTTAACAATTTTAATTAATTGACTTCTTATACAATTTAAAAATAAGATTATTATCTAGGCAATCTCATTGGCTTTTTATTATACTTTTATTTTAAAGCGAGTTATGATTATTTTAAAATTGTAAATTGTTTGTACATCTTAAAATACTCATAACACGCTTTAAAATAAAATATAATAAAAAAAAGAACACCACATTGCCTAGATAACAATCTTACCTTTAAATTTTATAAGAGGTCAATTCACTATAATTTTTAAACTAACCGAGCTACAAGTGTTCTACCGAGCGTACAATTTGCTATGTTACTGACTAATTGTAATACGGAAACAACCAATGCCGGTGCAACGTCCTCTTAACTTTCCGACACGAGAATATATTATACCAAGTTTCTGCCAGTTTTTATAAATACGTAATTTATGAGTCTACAATTATATTCAATCAATAATATCATTAATGTTATACTGCGATAATGATAGTGCCAAATCAAATTAAATACAAAATGCTTTGAAATTGACATCACTGAAACACTAAACACGCGTCTGATCTTCACATGATGAATACCTACTGCAGACTACAACTATAGTCTATATTATAGTATGTAATAATGTTTTGCGGTGAATGATAGTGAAGATATAATTTAATTGAATTTCAATAAAGCTATATAGATTATATCTCCACCAACTGGGGCGAACGCAGATGTCGCCAAATAATAATATTTGTATAAAATTGACGATAATGGTATCGAAGGTACGAAATTCACATCGGACAGACAAATGATAACCCAATGGGAATGAAAGGTAAAGACGTTACCTTAATTATTAAATTATTATTATAATATAGAAACCAATACAACTAGTTTGTTAATTTTTTTTATTGTTTAAGTTCGTAATATTTCGGACGACACGAACGAATTGGTATACGAATATTATACGATTGTTACTCTACACACAATAATAACATAATATAATACATAGGTACTCTGCGTGGCCCTGCAATGTATAATATTACGTTATTAATTGCATTTTTAATGATGTCCGACGACAAAATGGACTTAACAAAATATGTACGTGATACGGAATAAGTAGACCGTCTCCTACCAATTGATCGATTTGTGTGCAAAATTCAAATACAAAAAATTACTTCAGTTGTCGAGTCTGTGGAAGTCAAACGAGACTTTACAATCGCATACGATCGTTTGATCCTAATTTTTTTTGTTTTGTATAGGTACGTATTATAATGCGAATAGCCTAAACTAGACATCCACGTGTCGAGTGGACATTGGTTTTTGTGTCACTATTAGGAATCAGTCTTATTTTTCTCATTTTGTAATAAATTATAGCACTTAGGTAAATAAGTATAGAGAATCATATAGGTTCTTAATTTAAATATTCAATTTTAATATAACTATTGACAAGAGTCTTTCTTATAGTCTATAGATATTTTAATATTTATCTTATTTTCACGTTACTACAATAAACTATTTTACATTATATATTATTGAATGATTTCATCTACAATCTACACTAAAGTATTAAAATGTAGACCATTAATTTAAAAATAACTAAATATAGGTTAATACATTGAATAGTATTAGATAATTCTGAAAATGTTACTGTTAATTGGAATTCATTTCTTTAGCTTACAATTATTATTATTATTAATATTCGTAAATACAACACATAATTGCTATATTATTATAAATATTATGTACTTGACTGTTTATACGAGGCCAATCAGCCAGGAATAAGGCACTGCAGGTGGTACAGGTCGCCTAGTCTTACTTGTGTGACTGTGCATGTGGGTAATGATCAACAGGTTTATATAAAAAGGTAAAATGTTAATAATGATGGATTTTGGATTATTTCGGTAATTACTTAAATAATAATCAGAGTTATTATGAGGATTTGATTTTACCGTCGTCGGGTTTCTTCTCGACTGTCAAGGGTGTCAAAACGATAAATACTACTGAAACGAATAATCGACGACGAGGACACGAGAGACGGGACAATAGAAAACTCAACGAAATACTCTAATATTTTTCTTTGTTTTAATGATTAGTTTTATTTTTTTTAAGTAGACGAATCCTGCAACAGACGATATATAGCTGTATAGACGTATATAGTAATAATAATAATATATTATGCTCCTCGGTAATATTAATCGCTATAGCTGCGGTTAGAAGACGAATAAAAAATTACGCCCGGCGCGTCTATTATTCAGCGCGTCTGTGCGCATCTACGGGGTCGTGGAAATGAGACGAAAAAAAGAAAATACCGAAAAATAAAACCACGAACAAATAACTCCGAGACGAGTCGTCTAAACGACTTTTCGCGCGTTAAAATTAAGTTTCGCCGTACGCAAAGGGGCATAAAAAAATAAAACGGTTATCCCACTATATATTCCACGGACGAGCGGCGTGGCGGTGTGCCATCGGGTGGTGGTGGGCGGCGGCGGGTCGTCGCAAAGGGCCGTTATATGTAGGTACAGCAGGACGCGTAGAAGAGTATAATATAATTATATAAAACATTTTTACCGACACGTTTTCCGCCTTAGGGGCGGCGCACCACCGACGACGTACGGACAGCTGACAGATGTGGGTGGGGGGTGGGTTCGGGGATGATATAATATATATGCGGGTATTATGTCATAGGCGTATTAGACGGGAACGGTCGTTGTCAAAATATGCACAATGTATCATGTAAACCGCTCGCTAATATATTGTCGCATATTTTGTGATATTATAAATTGTCATTAGGTACTTTACTACGCCTTTGCGTCCTCCAAAACGATATTAATAATAACGCGTGCGTATGTATAAAATATATAAATCTCGTTCGGTCTGGCCGTCGAGGCGGAGAGCGGAGGTAGCGGGGGATGGGGGTGGTTTTTTTCGTCGCGAGCTCTCCTCCCCGCGGCAGTGTTTCCCGCAATAATTCGCTTCGGGGGTGGTGTCTGCGGAGGGTTTGTGCGGACCATAATAGTTGCACACCGAAATTATTATAATATGTTATTTTAAACGTGTCATATCTTCCCGCTGCAGATACACCACCACCCTGTACACATCACACACGCACACGCTCGTGAAATATCTGTAAGTTTGTATGATATATATGTGGGTACCTATTTATATATACGCGAGCGTAACGACAACGATATTATAATAATATAACGACGGGAATAAAATACTTTTTCTCGCGTTGTAAACATCGCCACGACGACGACGACGTGTAACGGATAGTCGGTTTTTAGAATAATGAAAGGGGGCGGATGTTCGCCACCCCCCCCCCCCCCCCCCCCCGTCAGAGCGAGTTGACGTTTGTGGGGAGGGTGGGTCGGGGCTTCGTACATAAATTAGCTGTCGCCCTCCGCCTTGGGGCGCGCAACACGTTGCGTTATTATAGTTATAGCCAACGTCGTATAAATAATCGTAAAAAATAAAATAGGTGTCAACGGGTTATTTTTCTGCGACCGCGTACGACGACGGCGACGACGTTCGACGATATATTTATTGTTTTATTTTCGGGCCGAGGCGCCTGCACCATCACGTTTCCTCCTCCGCCGTTCTTTTCGTTTTCATTATTATTATTATTATTTTTTTTTTTTTAATTCCGCACGGGAAATTGTCTCTCCCCGCAAAAGTCCGCGCCCCTCGTTCACCTGACGACCCTCTTGGCGGTGGTGGTTCGCCGCCGTGACTCGCGATCGCGGCATGTATAGATACGAGTTTTTGCTGGCCTCCGGCCCATCAAAACGCAACGTAAACAAATATAAAACTTTCTACTTGTATATACATTCCATATATATATATTTATACACATGCCTTTATGGGTATATAATATTATTACACGTGGCCCCTTGACGTGTGCGCGCGTAGAGTAAAACGAATAAAAATAACATACCAGCCACTACCGAGAATTCCGGCCTCGATTTTTATTTAATCAACGACATTATTATTATTTCGATTAAAATATTCAATCGATCTACAGGATTTTTTTTTTCGAATTCCATATTTTTGATGTGTTACAGTTTACAAACATAATTATAACATTATTTTTTCTAGGTAACTCAAAGACACGGGTTTTCCAGACAACATTCGATCCATTATGATTATGACCTGAACGTAACATAAAAAATACGTAGGTATGCAACTTTAAACTATAAATCAGTTTTAATACGATCATAATCACATTACACTTATATTACGGTAATGAAAGCTTTTTTTTACGTGAACTTGTAGTAGTATATTGCGGGAAGTGCAGTGCTATTTCAGTCAGGGCCGACATTTCGCCCAAGACGGAAATTGCCCTCCCGCACGAGCCGCACATAGTTGCAATTTTTTTTCACGCCTCTGCATTCATCAATTACTGCAAAGGTAATTCAGGGATCTATGCAACAACTAGACTATAATACGACAACAATATTTCATGAAAGAAACGATTTGGTTTTATTTATTTTAAGCGTCACGCATGGAGGTTACAACTTTTAATATGAATATAATATGTAACCAAAAGTATATGTCTTGTAAGGGCTGTGGTATAGATTAAGTGTCTGGTCGAGCAGGGGATACGCGAGTGATATGTGCGCTCAGCACTTTTTGGGATTTCCACTTTATCGCCCAACACTATTATAGGGAATCCCAAATAATTAGTTAGTAGGTAGGTACATAAAAACATACACATTTTAAATGTGACATTTAAAATTATTTTTCTACACCTAATTATTTAAAAACATGTAATATTTTATTTTTGTTTAGAGCCCTCCGCTGAAAAAAAAACGTAATACACAAAACAAAATCAAATTAGTAACATGATATAAATTTGTATATTATGAATATGAATATTCTATATATTGTCGAAAAACTGTTCGGGTTTGATAATACTTTATACGGGTAAATCATTATATATCTGTTGATGTATATGATATGTATATCAAATATCAATATAGTAATTTATACGTTTGATAACTTACATAGTATATAAAACATGGGTACACTGGTACACATCAATTTATATTATATAATATCTACAGGTTTTCCAGTTATCCATATCTATATAGTCGCCGTCAGATATATTTGCACCACCCATCCCACTTTATGCCTATATTGTACTATTATAGTTTTGAAGAATGACATTTTCAAATGCCTGATATTATTATGTTCTTTCATTATTAATGTGTATACTCTACTGTATAGGTAGTACATATTTGAAAAGAATTTGCAATCGATTAATGGGCACATGTAAATTCCGCCAGTGAAGAAAATGAAGTAACAGTATACAATTAATATAATAGGTATATTATTATAAAAAAAAAAAAAATCATAGTGTTTTTAATAATAATCGTTCTCATTAAACAATAGGTAGGTATGCGAAATATGCAATATTATGTATTTTAAAACTTAAAAATCAAAATAATAATAAAATTGTCGAAAAAATCATACAATTATTGTTATAAATTATAATCATAAAATTTATGTCCCAAACACTAAATTTTATAGGAGAGCAGTTGTAAGATTTTAAATTATTCTACACCAAATAATTTGTGTTGTAGATTTTTGATTTACGTTGTTGCAACTGATTTATTTGTAAAATATTCTGTAAATTACATAAATAATTACTTTTAGGTCTTAAATTTTTTTTTTCAACGTAATTATAATGTTTTTTTAAATTTAAATGGGACTTGTTATGAATGGCAACTATAATATATTTTTACCGTCGACATAATAATTATTATAATTATTATAAGGTTTTGATGGACATATTAAAAGTTGTTAATTTAATATATACTATAATTAATTTATTATATAAATAGTTAAAATATACGTAAGACTAATTTTAATTTTATTGATATAAAAAAATAATTTGTATATATAATTGCATTAAAAAAGTAAAAAATATAAAAAATATTGGAATTTTTCATTGAATGTGAAAAATAATAAAGCAGCATTTTCATCAAATTTTTAGTCAAATAAAACCCGTGTTTAATGATATTTTATGCCAATTGAAGATATCATGTTATTTAGTGTAATTTAAAAATAAAAATGTTTATTATTTAAAATAATACGTCCGGACATATTCGTTTTTTATAAATAGATAAACTAATTTCATATTATCTAAAACATTACACGTCCAAAATTGAATGAATTGTTTTTGACAAAAGTTACTTGTGACTTGTTATATTTGTCCGCTTAATATTTAGATCATGTTAAAATATTTATTGTATGTCTCATTAAGTTAGGACTTGTTACATGTGTGCACTAAAAAAACCTATCTTGCATTAAAAACACAAAAATTAAAGTATAAATACAACATGGTTTTCAATTATTTCACTCTAAAGTTAAGAGAAACCAGAATGATGGTATCATTATATTTATTAAGGATAATTTCTCTGTTGATTTTAAAGAATACGGCTGTAATGAATGTAATATTGTTAACTTAACGTTATCTGATATGTCATGCAACGAGCGATTCAATATTTTATGTATATATAGATCCCCGTCCTCGAATAGCGATGAATTTCTGACCTGTCTATCTAACATCATAAAAACTGATAAATCTTTGATTGACCGTACACTTATTATCGGAGATACGAACACTAATATAATTGGCACCGACAATATAGATAATGAATATCTAGACTTGCTTTCGTCATATGGGTTTCGCTCTTTTGTAAACATTTATACGAGACTCCCTACTACCCATACTCACTCATGTATTGATCACGTATTTGTTAAATCTAATGACAATAATATACTAAACAATATTCAAGCAGGTGTACTACAAATGTATATCACAGATCACTGCCCAGTTATAACTTCGATCCCTCTACTGAAATATAAAAGTCATAATGACAATAATTATAAAAATATTGTAGATTATAAGTTAGTGAAGAGTAAATTAAAAAATGAAACATGGACCTCAGTTAATGATCACGATATCAATAAATCGGTAAAAAAATTTTATGACATAATCTTAAATACTATAAGCTCCTGTACAAATAAAAAATTTTTTCACTCTAAAAACAAAAGAATCAAAGAATGGATGACAGCAGGTCTGCTTCGCTCCACTCGTAGAAAAAACGAACTCTCTATCAAAGTTAAAAAACATCCACTAAATCAATCCCTAGTAACTTATTATAAATCCTATAGAAACAAACTCAACTCTTTAATTAAAATAGCAAAAATAAATTTTTATAAAAATAAATTCATTTCAGTTTCAAAAAATCCAAAAGCTACTTGGAAATTAATTAATGAAATAACCGGTAAAAAGTTGACGAACAATGATAATATTAAATTAATAAGAGTAAATGAAGAACAAATAAACTGTAGATCTGAGCCAATCAAAGCATGTAATGCTTTTAATAAGTTTTTCTCTGAGGTAGGTCTCAATTTGAGTAAAACATTTAATACAGTAAATATGGAAGTACCAGTACCTCTTGATAAGCACTTTGATAATATTTTTACCAAAGATGTGGATAAAAAAGAGGTCCTTCATTTGTTTAATTCTCAAAAAGAGGACACCGCTGCAGGATTTGATAAAATATCAGTAAAGCTTATTAAAATAATTTTACCTCTTATAATTGACCCATTAATTACTATTTATAATAAAAGTCTAAAAGAAGGTATTTTTCCCACTCAGTTTAAAGTAGCAATCGTTAAACCAATTTTTAAAAAAGGTGATAGACAATCTCTGGGAAATTATAGACCCATTTCAATAATCAGTATTTTTGCTAAAGTGTTGGAAAAAATAGTAAAAAATAGACTTATTACATTTCTAGAAGAAAATAACCTGTTATCTAAAAATCAATTTGGCTTTAGAAAAGGTCTAGGAACTATTGATGCACTTTATAATGTATCAAAAAATATCTATAATGCACTTGACAACAGTCAAAAAGCTATAGCTGTTTTTTTGGATTTTGCTAAAGCCTTCGATACTGTCGACCATAGACAACTATTAATTGCTTTGCCAAGTTTTGGTATTGTCAATGAAAGTCTAAAATGGTTTACAAGCTATCTAAAAAGTAGAGTTCAATATGTTTCACTAAATGGCTATATGAGTGATGAATCTTATATAAACTGTGGTGTACCACAAGGCAGCGTGCTTGGTCCAGTATTGTTTATAATGTATATTAACAGTTTATGTAACATGAAAATTAATGGATCTATTGTTACCTATGCCGACGATACCTGCTTACTTTTTACTGATGCTACATGGGATCTGGTGTACAATAAAGCAGAAACAGAATTAAATAAATTCATTCAGTACCTAAATTTAAAAAAGATTTCTGTCAATTATGATAAAACTGTTTTTGTTGCATTTTCTATTTATAATTGTACTCAATTTTCAAATCAGGAACTAATAATTTATAATGATAGTCATAAAACTCGCGGTTCAAATGATTTTAAAATTAAGAGGGTAACAAAGGTCAGATACTTAGGACTAATGCTAGACTGCAATTTTAGATGGAATATCCATGTACAAAATATTAATATGCGCTTACGAACTGTTATATATAAGTTAAATTGTTTGAATAAAACTCTCTCCTCAGATACCATGAAAATTGTTTACTTGTCACTCTATCAATCTATCTTACAATATGGTATAACTATATGGGGTGGTGCCTCTGAAAAAACACTAAAACCAATAATATCTTTACAGAATAGAGCTGTTCGTATCTCTCTAAATAAAACAGATCGAGTTGGTTCTTCTAATGAAAATTACAAAGAACTGGGTGTACTTCCTCTAAATCTGTTATATAAAAAATACTCTATATCTTTTACTTTAAAAAATCATTCTAAATTCGATCCGTATATAAATAAACGTGAAACTTTAAAATACAATCTAAATGTCAATTATTCTAATAAATGTATTGGTCAGAAATTTGTAGACTATTTAGGGCCAACTTATTTCAATTACCTAGAAATTAATGTCAAAAGGTATCTTAGATTAAGTAATAATATTAATATAAATAAATATTTAACTAATGTTTTTATAAACAATTTGTAAATTCAAGTATCTTGTTAGTTGTTTATAACTTCTTCTTTATTGTTTTTTATTGTTTTTTATTGTTTATTTTTGTCATATTTGTAAATACTATATTGTTTATGCCATATTTTAATCTCTAAGGAAATAACTCTGTAATAACTCGCTACCTTCAACTCAAGCTACGCTTAAAGAAGGTAGCTAAACCAAAATGTTTTTTAAAATGTTTATTTAGTATACTAATTGTACTAGTATTTTTAATTTATTTAATAAATGGTTTATCAAATCAAAAAAAAAAAAAAAAAACATGATTTAATTATGATATTGACTTATGATGTTTTACCGAATCAAAAAGACGACCCAGATAAACCATAGGACTGATAAAATGATTTTGAGAAAAATTGGACATACAACTCTTGGCCTCTTAGCCATCGTAATATGTTCCAAAACGAAGTGTACCACCTATGTGATCAGGCGCGGATCCAGGAATATTTTTTTAGGCGGGCCCGTAAATTTAACCACATAAAATAATGCAGTAAAATTAAGATTTAATAAAGAATAATTTTCATTTAGTTATAAATATAATAATAGTTAAAAAAAAAATATATTGAAATACAGTTACATGGAAAAATTTAACCTTCTTAACTTATTACTAGCAAATTCATTTAAAATTTCGTCTGGATTTTGTATTAACTCTTCACTTTTTTCTCGTTCAATCGATAGCAGAGCTAGGTTGTGTAAACGTTTTCCGGTCATGGTCGATCTATTATACGTTTTTATTCTCCTCATTGTAGAAAAACTCTTTTCAGCTGTAGCACTTGAAATTGGAATAAATAAAATTCGTCTGTACATTTCTTCTAGCTGTAAGAATGATGCTCCCATGCTTTTAATTGATAAATAGGCTTCTATAGAATTTGAATCTGCAGCAAACATTTTTTTTCCTAAATCACATTGTGCTCTCAACTTTTCAATAAATTGATTATCTGTAGAAATTCCTGGCAATTTTATAAGTGTGTCAATGTCTAAAAACATTTTGGAGCTTGGATTACAGGTTTCCACTGCTTCAATTAGTTCTGTTTGCTTAAATCTTCGGTTCATTTCTATGACGATATTGTCAATTATTTCAAAGTATTGACTTCTCATTTTTATTTCGTGTTCAGAAATGTTGTCCATTTGATTTTGTCCTATAGAACTGTCACAAAATAATCTGTAAGTTTTGATGAAACATTCTTTTTTCTCTTTTCCGTAACTGGGATGCTCATTTTACCACTGATTTCTTCTACAGATTTAATTACTTTTTCATATAAATCATGAAATTTGTTTTCGGTTCTCATACTTTTTATTTGATCTTTCGTACATTCAATAAGTGTTATGCACTTACTTAAATCTGTAGATTTTGTTTGTAAATAAACTGACAACGAGTTTATGCACAATAGAAGTTCATTTAAACAAAAAATTGTCAATAAATTATCAAAAGTTGCAAATTGGTTTAATAAACCTCTAGCTTCTGCAGCTTCTTTTGATTTTTTACTCAAAGTACACTCTTTTAAAGCTTTAATAACACTTTTGAAACGTATTTTAAAGAAATGTATCCCTTTGTACTTTGAAACCCATCTTGTTTCGCAGTGCTGTGGTATTTTTAATTTTTTATCACTGTCTTCTTGTGATTCCAAAAATAAACTGTTCCTTAGTGAAGAACACGACTGAAATGAATAAATTGCTTCTAATATACCAATTGTATTATGAATAGCTATCAAACTATCTAACTATCGGCAAGTGCTTTTGCATGCAATTCTTTAAGTTCAAGAAATCCAAGAAATCTTTCGTTAATACGATTGTCACTTATGTAGCGTACACAAATACTCATTTCTTCTATATTTGATTCGTCTTTAGCTTCATCGACAATAATACTGTAAAAATTACTTCCATTTTGAATTTCTTTCACAATACTTTTTAAAATCATTTTACATGACACATTAAGAATTTCATTTTGAATTGTTTTTGAAGTGTATTTAGCATTTTTTGGTAATGTATTTAATTTTGTTTTAAAATCGTCATTTTCAAGTCCAAGCAATTTTACCAACACGATAAAATTACCGTTATTTTGAAAGGGGTCAATATGAGTTTTTAAATTATCATCGTCGTTATCATCAATATAATTATTAGTTTCTCTGTAACCACGTAAACCAATATCTTGTCTCCCACAATATAACACGCATCTGATCAACGATCTCATAATTTCCCGATTTTTTAAAATGTCTTCTTTTAGTTGTGTATTTAATTTTGTTGCTACAGAACCAGTTTTTTTAGCGGATATCCACGATTTATATTTTTCAAGAGACAGTTTATAAATATTTGAAGAATTGTGTTTTTCTAACATGTTTCCAATATGCTTCCAATCAGAATAACCATTAACAATTAAAACTTCATCTCTGTAGCCGGAATTATCACTAGTGAAATGGCGACAGTAAAAACAAAATATCGAATCTCTCATTTTCGAGTATTCTAACCATTCGTATTTTGAATACCACAATACATTAAATGCTCTCTGTTTTCCACCGATGTTTCGTCTCGGGAACGTAATGTTGGGTTGATTTGGCCCGTTTTCAACGTTTTGACTAATATCAAAAATATTGTTTTGAATATCGCGATCATTGACACTTATTGTAGTAGAAGATTTACAGATTTACTATTATTCGAACGACGACGATCGATATTTAGATAAAATCAGGTTAATCACTGGGCAATTACATGTTATTAATAATAACTTATTATAAATGGTACCTAGATATAATGTTGTTTTGTTATACTCCCCATGCACGATTAATACATATATAATATATTTGATAAAATTAATTTTAAAACTTATAGTCAAAATTCTAAAATAATAACTTGAATGCCAATATTGAAAATTCAAATTATTGTTCTTGAAAATTTTGGGTGGGCCCGGGCCCACCCGGCCCACCCTCTGGATCCGCGCCTGTATGTGATGATAACATTATAATTTGACCTGTATTTTAATTGATTGAAAATGTGATAGGTATATAATACATAAATAAATATTATTATATCGATACCATAATACTGTTTTGGTACGAAATTCGCCGTGCATGCAAAAACAATATATTAATATCATCGTGTCAATATACGGTCGCTTTAAAAACTAATGCGTTTCGTTAATGTAGAAATTATAATAATTTTCACATTCACGATGTACACGTACGTGAAACGGTATTACACACACATATATACATTATATATAGTTACGTTACGGACGATGGTGACACGGTGGACATTTAAATATTTGGTTTACAAGTCTCAAATGTGACACAAGTATAATACAATACAGCAAACTATAAACCGATACTTATCGGAACAAGTTCCAGTCAACTGTTTGTATTATATTGGTATTCTGTAGGCCATCGCAAACGGTATTATATATATTATTATGACTTAAATCGAGTTTGTAAACTTTAAAACCTAACTTTGATGCGGATAAAACAATATCTAAGTGAAATCTTCAAAAGTCAGGAATTGAACATTTTTTTTTTTTTTAATGCATTACTTATGTAAATTTGAATTTTTTTTTTTTTATAGAAATAATATAGTTTTATGTGAAATTTACATAATTATTATAATGCATTATGCAGTGTAGTACAGTTTGTGATTAAAATGCTAATAACAAAAGGAACATCTATTTGAATTTTTGTATAGAAAACTACATTCACCCAATTAAGTTTATTTATTTATTTTTACCAAAAAACATTAGGTATAATTATTTAAAACAATTTTCAAGATATAATATTGTTCGAAAAATGATAACTTTTATGATATTTGACGTGTTTTACCTATAAATTCGTTTATATAATATTGTTTACCCTAATACGCTTAATAAACACAGAATGTCATGTAGATAATAATATCATAGATATTATACTATCTAAGTGCACGACAATACACCATCAAAATGTATCATTTTAGGCTTTAAGGGAAGAAATTATTTGGAATAATATGTTTTGACATGACGTCGAAATTTCGATCCGGCGCGAGCATTGTACCTACGCAACTCGCAGACATTTGAGTTTATACACTTATTCGCGAATATTGCTCGGAGCAATGAAATGTCATCCGATAGTATTGTCGGAGAACCAAACACACAATATGATTACATATTATTTTTGCGTTGTGTGTAATTCGATGCGAACACCATTGAAATACAATTCCGATTTTATAAAATATTCCACGTTGATCGGTATATGTACAGAAAATAGTTTGAAACAAGAAATAATTGTATATTATATAGGTATTAATATGATTACGAACGTCATCGCTAAACGTATATACAGCTAAAACATATGTCGTACGGTTCTGTTTCGATCGATTGTCATTAAGTGTGAAAATAGCAGTATAGGTACATTCAGCAGTTCAGTTTTGTCTTGATGCAAACCGATTTTAAATTGTGCGTGACATACCTATTTTGGTAACAATGCAAATTAAGTACTTGTTGTGTATTTCAGATTATGCGTTTTACTCCATTACCTCCATCAGTATTTGGAGTAATCGTCGATCGTGTATAAATGTATAATGCCATAAAACATATACCTAAGAGTGATTATATTTTATGAAAGCATACACACATTTTGTTTTCAATCATACAAAACAACATACGAATTTAAAGTGTATCGTCACAGAAATGTTTAAATTTAGTACAAATTGTAATATATTTTAGTATTTTACGATACGTGACAAAATGTTAAGAGGATGCTACCCATGCATTTGTTGTCTCCATCTTACACACTTACGACATAGCAAATTTTCGTTCACTAGTTTCAATATAGTGTGCTGTTATAGTCTTGATATTAGAGTGATTTGACCTATTATAGATTTTTTAGATAATGACATTATCTGTGCTTAAGCTTTGGCTTTTATTCGATATTTTAATTTTATAGCGAGATATTAGCATTTTTAATTTTTGATATTTCACATACCCATATCTTGCTTGAAAATGAAAACTTCGAAAAATCGGCAAAGTTTAAGCACAGTTAATGTTCTTACCTAAAAGTCTTATAATAGGTCAATTCACTCTATTATCAAAACTAACAGCACACAATTGAAACTAGTGAACGACAATTTGCTATGTCGTGCGTGTGTAAGACGGAGACAACAAATAGCGTCCTATTAAGACGGGTGAATAAAAAAAAAATTGCATCACTTAAATAATTTATGATTAAAATCGTCTTGACATTATTGTTATTAGCGATTTGTTTAATTGAAATAGTTATATTTCCTCAGAAAATTAAATAAGTAAATAAGAAAAATAAGAGTAGGTAATAGTGAGAGGTATGTAAATGAAAAGTGATGCTTTTCCAGTATCCACAATATATTATTACCTATGATATTTTTATTAATACATTTTAATAGTGCATGTGAAAAATAATTCTTAATGGTTTGAACGAAAATATAACGTCAATATTTTAGTTTTTTTTTGTTCGTCTGGATCATAATTTTATTATTATAAACGGCGTTCAATTAAAACTAAATGTGACGCTATAATAGAAATAAATTGTTTAGTGAGTGAATTGACTGCGTTTTGAAAACAATTTCAATGTGTTTGACCAATTATTACTGTGTACATTGAAAGAGAATGTATAATTTATAGTGTTTTTATTTATGGATATTACAATTTTATTTATCGTTACTGCCAATAACAAACTTAGGTAATCATTTCGAGTTGTATAACTCCGCAACTAAGAAATGGTCTGAATGCGTATAGGGTCAGAAGTTATAATATACGTATAATAATAATCAATTTGTAAGAAGTAATTTGAAAGAAAAATTATATTCAATTTGTTATTATGAAAAATAATATGTTCGAACGTATTAAAATTATAATGATAAAAAGGCGGGACACAGAAATAGTTTAGTTTATAATAGAGTTTTCAAAGTATATAAGCATAGCTATATAAAAAAAAGATTTTTTATATATTATACAATTATATTAATTCTTATAATCAAATTTGAGTTTTAAAAGTAATACTAATGCATAATGTATATAGTATAACATAAATAAAATTATTTATTATAATATTATTGTGGTAAACATTTAAATGCAATTATAACAATTTAGTTTTAATTGTAAATTGTAGGCAGGTAATCATATAAATAAAATAACTACATAATATGATCAACTCTTTTAATACATTTTTAGGTGTAGCTTTATAAAAACTCAACACTTCGTCTTGTCAAACCAAAATAAAGTATTATACATTTAGAGTTTGTAAAAGTTATAATAACGTTATATTTGACAAAAAAACTATTGAAATTTGTAAACGTAATAAATTATAACGGAAAGCGATAATTAAAAATAATTAAATACCAACAATTAAAAAACAACGATTAACAAAATATATAATAAAATATTATCAAACAAAACATAAAGCAAAACGAAATACTTTAAAATCCATCTAGTTAAAAGTTATATTGGTTACCTAGAAATATTTATTTCATGCTATTTATTTTTCAACAATTTTTTTATAAACAATCTAAGAATTGATCATAATATTATATTCCGTATCCGGGCCATCAGCTACCCTCATTAGTTATTATTTTTTAAATTTTTTAGGTATAATTAACACTATTCTAAATACGATAAACGCAAATCTCGTACAACGATTTAATTCCGAATAACGATAAATGCAAAAATTGGGTAACGTTTTAATTGTAAATAATATTAAACGAAATTTTTTTTCAAATGCGAGCCCTGATCATAATATCTCTGGAATTATTATTTCCGAGTCACCTTCACAGTATAACCAATGCCCATGACTATATTTACATAATTTCGGGTTTTGCTTGTAATGTTTAAATAATTAATGCACAGTAATATTAACTTCCTAAGTCACGATTTATGTTTAGCTTATAATCTGTAGATATGATCAGCTTATGGAATCAATATTGAAACACTACTATTATAACTGTAAGTAAAATATAATAAATTGTAAAATCAGCACATTGATTGGCAAAAATTGTCAGTGATTATATTGACCCTTGTCAACAATAATATCGATTTTAAGTATTTTTTAATCAATTACTTGTTAAATCAGTGACAACACCGTCAAAGTATGTGCTTTAAATCATTTCATGTTATTGAAGAACACTTAAGACTGAATAAACTAAGACTTTCGAGAAGCCTGATATAAACTATTGATGACACAGCTTAAAACTTGATGGTATAGACGTATAGTGTTTTATAAGTAAAATAGATTACTTAGACTACACGTACACGCCATTACGCACACGTACCAACACGGAATAAGACGAAAATATTTTACTAAAAATATAGTCCTGATTGATAACAAGAAATAAGTATATAAGTTTCATATTGGCACCTACTATAGTCTAAAATATAATATGCCTACTATATATCGTTAGCTATTATATAATATTATATTTTACTTATTATATTATATTGAATTACTATTATGTTATATTATATAGCTTAATCTACTAGACGAGTCAACAGTTTTTTTTATATAATCTACAAAAAAGACAATACGTAATCGATGACTATAAAGTAAAAAGTAGTTTGAAGAGAAGCCACCTTGCAATAGTACCACTACCGCACTGACTTAATTTTTTTTTAAATATATATTATTATATGTTAGTGTTTATACGCAACATGGCCAGAATGTTTTCAAATGATGAGTATTATGGTTTAGTGGAAGAGTTAGAGTAGAAAGTTTATCGATTTTCATACCACATTATATTATGGAGCTATTTGTTTTACAGCAGTAAGATCATGGAGGTGATTGTATTTTGATTTGTTTGGGATGACAAGCGGGGGAGAGGATACCTACGATATAAGCTATTGGGTTTCGGCTTAGGGGGCTTGTATTTTGTTAATGTTAGAGATTTTTGAGTGGAACTGTTGGTTTTGGATTGTTTGTAAATAATTGGAGACCAAGTGAGGAGTTTTGACGATAACCACACCTAGATATTTTGAACTATAGTTGATAAAGATTTGTGGGGGAGTATTCTTAAAGAGTGTAAAAGTGGTATACACGTTTGCTTATATCGACAATAAAAATATTATTTAAGCACAAACGATTTAAACTTGTATTATTACAAAGGTTACTTTTTACGCATTTTGAGGCAAAAATAATTACCATGAAAACTTTTGTTTAATTGGTTTATCCAGGACAAGTATACCAAAATAATTACCAAGTCACTTTAAGCAGGCTTTCTGCTAGCTTAATATGGAAAGGTAAGTTTCTCAAGTTGAAATTGTCTGAGCAAGAAGCTTCTATAATACATTGTTCAATAATAATTTATTCAATTTTTGTTCGAAATACTTTATACCACTTGGCACTTACTGGTTCGTTAACATCGTACCTATTAAATTACGTAAACATTAATCTTGCGGATCAACATAGTTATTTACGGTGGCATTAAATGTCCATAATTATTTATCGCGCTGCTAATAATTTTGAAATATTAAAAATAAAATTTAATTTACATCGAATGTTAATTTAAATGTTGTCTTAACTCACGTGCGATAGACAATTTAACCCGACTAGTCAAAAATTAAAAATAAATATTTTTAATAATTATAATCGTTAATTCAAATTGTTTCTTAATACATTACTCTATATAAACTGTATGCTATCATTTTAATGGTTTATGTAACACATATTTACACAATATTTTTAAAACTTTTAAATGATTAATAATATTAATTATTGAAAAATATGTTTTATAAGGATTAAATATGTTGATAGTGGGAATTCCCGGAAGTTCTTAAAAAATCGATGGTTGCTATTTAGATAGTTATAATATTATACCATAATAATTTGAAAGATCACCCGTTTTACAAAAAAAAATATTAAAATAATTTCTACACAGAATTCATGTCTAGACTAGCTAGTACTTACTACTTTAGGAATTGTCAAATAATATTACGTTTGTATTTAGGTGGAACATACGGGACACGGGTATTTGTGATTATAGATTGTTTACCCAATGCTTCAGATTTAGGATTTCATGTATTTTCACACTCAGTAAATTGGAATGTATCATACGTTTTCTCACATATACTCTGACGTATTTATGGTGGTTGATTTCTGAAAACCCAGCCAATACATTATACTTAATACTTTATAAGTCATCTTGTTTTTGACGAAAACGCATTATTATTATTAAACAGAACGTGTTAGCGAGTTGTTTGAGTCTCAAGTGGCCAATGTGCATATGGCCAAAGCGTGTGCGCCCCCCGACTTGTTTAGATGTGCATACCACCACCAACTTTGTAACGTTCTTGGTATAATTTAATTAAATTTTCAGGATGCTTGTGAACTTCCAGAAAAGTCTATTTTTTTAATTAACCAAACGTGCTGACTTCTTGAAAACATTTTATTATTTCGTTTTCATTACAATGGCCCTGCTCTCAAGCCGTGGAATTCAAATCGTTGCCCGGTTACCTACCAGTTATGTAAGTTCACAGGGGTCTTAACAACCCTCGCAGTAGTATTAAATACGTTTATTATTACAGTTATTGGGTTTTTATTTTAAAATATTAGACGATACTGTTTCTGATCTGCAATGATATTTTCTCTTGCCTTTATAATACAAATAACAGTACATATATAAAAATAAAATAGAATATTTAAAAAAAACCAAGGATGTAGCTCTGCTATGCATCTGTACCTATACTAGGTTTCGAGTGTATCTCTTTACCGAGCAGGTATAATGGTTGTGTTTAACTTAAATTCAATGATAATTCATCATTCATACGAAAACCACTTTTAAACGGAGACAATGTATCAGCAAATATTTGTATAATTTATTCAAATAACTATTACTTAGAAAAATTAATCATTTTTTGTGCTACAAAAAGTGCCTTCAGACACAAAAAAAAACCATATATAATTGTGAAACCGAAACATTAATTGCTGCACTTAGAATCAAAAAGAGATAAATAGTTTGTTAACGAGTCTATGATGTTAGATAACTTAAGACTAAATCTGTAATACGTATCCATTAAAGTATGCAGATGATTATTATTCATATAAAAATGTTTGAAAAAAAAAGCGAATACCACAATACTAACGAGTAATATTATTTATTTTAATGACGGTGACGATAAAAACAAACAAAAATAAATAAATATATATAGAAATATTTATAATATATTATATTAGGGAAAGGTCTTGGAAACCAAATGTTGGAACTCGTCTCGCTTCGCTCACCTCCTTTCAAAAAGAGTAGTATTGTATTGATATTTTAAATTTGAATGCGACGGTGAAAACTGCACTCGAATGATGGTTTTTAATAGATCTCGTGGGATTATTAAACTACTGTCATTATATTTTTCAAATGTGTAGGTAATAATTATTATTACGGTCTATGAATAATGAATATCATTCATATGTATAATATAATTATATTAAATATGTTATTTTATACTACCATTATATTAATTACTCAAATCATTGGTACATTTTATCATAAATATATCGAATTTACGAAAGAAAAAAATCAAATTCAAATTATACGTTCTTATCATAGAGCATAATATTTTGTTTGACGTTTATATGTATGATTATATAATGCAGGTTTATTTTTTTGTTGTGTTAAGTATATTATAATATATGAGAACTAATAGTTTTAAAAAAAATCATCTATTTAGTTAGTTCACAATTAAAAAAAAAACGTTTACGTCATTTAAAAGATTGGTCACATATATTTAAAAATATATTTGAAAATAATGCATAATGTTAAATTTATACATAGTTTGTTACGTTTATAATAAACAATATATAAAGTGATATAATTAAATGAAATATTATGTTAAATAATTCGTCTTGAAGAATAAGCGGATAAAAAAATAAAAAAATAAATAATGATATTTGTTTTTTATAATAATATTACTTTTATTAAAATATTATGGTTACATTTGGGTCATCGATCTGAAGCCATCGTGTACACGAGTGTAGCGATATTGCATAACCAATGCGCCGTGTTAAGTAATTTATATTATTATGCTTCGCAATAAGAATTCACTCCGTGATCGTTTTTATTGTTTACATTTTACCAAAACGCACGTGATTTACAACCATAATATCGTGAATAGTATCCAATAAGTGGTAAATTGGGATTACTAATCTTAAGACAACATAAAAAAAAAAAAAAATTAAAAACTGTAATATACATAATTTGAATATAAAAAGGTCCGTGTTTTTTTTTCATGTTTTACAAAATATGAAGGTGAAAATACTAGACTTAATACAAACGATAAGAACCATTTTATTCATTGATAAGCATTGTATGCTTATAATAATTAAAATATAATTATTTTTCGAACGTACGTATAGAAATAATTACAAGTAACATACTTACAACTTTACAAGACTACAAGAGTCTGAAAAACGGAGCCTTTGAAGTTACTGACAGTGTTGTAAGTGTCGAGTTCATAAATAAGTGTTTAATTATATTAAAATAAATTGATAATAACAATTCATAATAAGGGAAAGTTCATAATATAAAATACTATCATCATTAACAAAATACCAACTCGAGAGTAAAAAGGTGGGCAAGTGGGTGTCGCTCTGCTGTACAGTAGGTTACAAGTGGGTCACTGTATAATGGATGGTATTACATTTAAATTCAATGATATTATATCATTGTATAAGAAAAACGATTCTGACCGGAGACGGAATGTCCTTCTAGGTATAAGACATATTATAAACTTATCTATGGTATTAAAAAAAATTGACCTATAATGAATTCCAAATTAATCATATCACAATATCCATTAGATACTTATAACGCGTTATACATCAACAACAAACCCTGATACTATCATAGGTATATAGTAATATACTTTAGAAGTTTCAAGTACCCGCGAATAATATTATACAATCACAACAAAAAAACTAAAATAGTTATTCTAGGTTTCTTATTATGTAATTTCGTCCAAATTTGAATTTAAAATGTCTGTAAAAAATAACTGTGTTCATATATTTATTAGATTTTTTGGTTACAGTATGAACTATTTATAAGAACCTTTGTTTTAAATTTGCAATCCTTAGCTATAAAAACATTTTATAATTTATTAATTACAATGATTGATAATTTTCGATTAATTTTGATAAATTTTGTCAAAATTTGATCTTTAAATGCTTATAAAAAAAAATTGTGCCTATGTATTTTTAATATTTTTCAATATTTTAACAATATATCAGAAGCCTTATATTAAATTTTTACACTTTTTGGCCCAACAGATAAAACTAAATTGATATTTATAGAAAAAAAAAACTAAAAAAAATTGGAAGCTGTAAATGTCCGTAAACAGCTCAAAAAGAGTCAAAATATTTTCAAAATTGTATGGTGTATAGGAAATGCTTATATAAACACCTCAGTGAAATTTTCATGTATCTACAGTTATTCGTTTTTGAATTACAACAAAATAAGGAAATCGCTACATGAGAAATCGAGTGAATATCCAATGTTGTAAAAATTTGAATTTCAAACGCTCATAAAAATTTAATTTGACTTTCTTATAGACATTTATTTCTTGATAAAGGTAGATAATCTTATAAGGAAACTTGTATCACAATTTAAAATCTTAGATTTAAAAATAAACATTTTTACGAAATCTTAACTCAAAATAATTTGCTAATTCTCGTGATTTTTCCATGTTTTGTCAATTTTTGAACTTTAAATGCTTATAAATAAAAACTGTGAGTAAGGATTTTTAATATTTTTCAAATGCCATTGTAACAATATAGTAGGAGCCTTGTATTCAATTTTCAAGCTTTTTTAACCAACAAATAAAATTTTATTGATATTTTTAGAAAAAAAACTAAAAAAAAATGAAAAATGGAAATGTCCCTAAACAGTTCAAAATAAATCAAAATATTTTGAAAATGTTATCGTGTATAGAAAATACAAATATAAATAACCAGTGAAAATTTCATGTATATACGTTCATTTGTTTTAGAGTTACATCAAAAACCAAAATCGAGTTTTTCCTTAATTTTTATGTCGTTTTTCCCGGCGCTTGTGAAAACTTCTGGGAAATTTTTACTTTTAACCCCCCAAAGTATCAACTAGATTCACTTTCCTATGAGAAAAGATACTGTTGAAGAAAATCCAAGCACTTTTACTGTCCTAAAACGTGATAACAGACTAAAAAATAAAAAAAAAACACACATCATTGTAAAGTCAATACATTCATCGTTCCACTCAGAATCTAAAAAAAAAACAATAAGTGAAGCATACAAATTAATAATAAAAACATTGAAAAACCACCGGAACTCATTACCTGACAACATTAGGCCGAGGACCATTAAAAAAACAATTGTAAGATGGGTTTATCCATACCACTCGACTAGGAGAGAGTACAATATAGTCATAAATAGATCCAGAATTGGACTCTCGTATCTTACACACTCTTATTTATTCATCAAGGAACCCAGACCCTCGTGTGACACCACATGCAAAATACCCTTATAATTGAACACACAATTATCCACTTCTAAAAATATTTAAAAGCAAGCCATTTCCTCAAGAACTCAACAACACCTGAAGAAGCGACTTTCAACCGACACAACAAAGAAAGTACAATATCTAAGTTATTTATACAAACAGAAATTGTCAAGAAGTAAAAGTTTAAAATATTTATTAATTTAACACTATAGACTTATAATCTAGGCCATTGAAGCCTGTAGTTCCAAAAATAATATTTACGTATTATTCATAGTATCATATTATGTTACTTAAAAATAAAAATGTATTATATGTGGATCAAATCCTATATTGTAAAATCAAAAATGTGGGATGATGTTTATAGAAAGGTGTGTATTAAAAAACATTACTTACATTATTATAAGAGTGATTATAGTTTTTGTAGGTAGGTTATGATTTATGTTCATTTCTAGTTTTATATAAATAAAAATGTTACATTTCTATGGAGATATGTTGAACGATTTAAACGGCTTTGAACTACATTTTTTTTCTAATTGGCCACGAACAAGTAAAATTCTTTAAACATTATGACGTTATAGCTATGATTTTTTGTTTAATGTAATTTCTTGTATTAATAGTTACTTTTAATAGTTTATTCATGAGTCCCTCATACTTATAGATTGGAGGGGTCCAATATGTCAGTACCACAAGGCGTAATTATAAACATTGATTGAAAAAATGAAATATGTTTAGTTGATTAGTTCTATATGTTAGGTTTTAAAATTAAAAAAAATTAACTTATTTTGAATATGAATCTTAAATTGTCAGTTCCATAAAATAATGTACAAAAATTGTAAAATGTAATCTATACTTTTTTTAAATTCAATTCAAATTATTTTAATATACATCATTTTTAGATATTGTGACCTATAATATATTCAATTGAATAAACTAAAATAAAACCTTTTTCAAGCCTTTTTGCAGGGACTAGTTTTTTATTTTTAGTCAGTACTAGATAATTAACATTTACTCTCATTTAAAGAACTGTTGAGTTCACACTTGTGTTAAAACTTTTTTGTATCACAGTATTATTAAATTATACTGAAACAATATCCACTATACATCACTGAAATCCCTATAGTTATTTATTATTCCTTGTTATAACATTTATAGATACATTTTAAGTACAGATCGACACATCTTACACATAAACCATCTAACTACATAACCATAGTATAAGTGTGTAACCATACGCATTGTATCAAATCCGTAAATTACCATTAATTGATACAATTAGTATTCTATAACTTCGAACTTGACTTTCGGATATATTTGTATGGTAAATAATAATAACATATAATACTATTATATGTAACTGGTGTGTTGTATGTTTGTTGACTTTTATATACTTCGATGGATTTAGTTTACGGTGAGAAGCTGAAAGAAGTATATAGGAACACAACTAATACCTACTATAAGACTTACTAAAACTCCTATACGACTTTGTTCCGTCAACACGGCAATGTTTGACTTTATCGATGTAATTTACTAATATACTATAGAATTATCCAAAACGCAATTTACAACCTCTGTATTAATTTTTGAGGACAATAAATAATAATAATAATAATAAACTGTAATTCATTCCATTTCTCAAATACACATAATATAAATATAACAATAAACATTTTGAAATTATGACGTCTTAAAAAAGCAAAGCTTATAGAGGAGACACAGAGTTCTATACTTCAATATATACCCTGAGAATTTTAACTAGAACCTGTCCAAATATAAGAGCATACACTGTATAAAATCATAATAATGTCTATATATAAATATGACCAAAAAATAAAAATAATATACAACTTAAAAATATACAATAGTAACCCATTAAAAATATTACAAAAACTACAATAGACATTTAACTTTAATACTAATATATTTTTAATATTATTACAATTTCTGATGTTGATACCTAATCGATTATACATATTCAAATGCCAATGTTAAAAGGATCTCTTTATCCAAATTCCTTATTACACTTACTTTATCTAAAAACATTATTTTCAACTTGTCTAGCCATTTAGCAACCATAGCAGTTTAACCTATGATAATTGTTATGTGTAAAACAAACTTTACTACACCTTAAGTTATGTACATTAAGTAGAATTACCCTTGCATGAATTTGTTTTGGCGTTTTAAAATTATAATTCTTAAAAAGTATGGCGGTATATACTAATGAGTAATGACCATTATTTCATTGTTTTAATAAATATGAATAATATGCATACACAATAGGAGAATCTCTAAAACCGAACAGTGGATAAGTTCAATCCGTGTACAAATTCTTACAAACACGACAGTAAACGTTAAGTTCTCATGAACACAATTACTCCTACATAGTAGGTACCTTATATAACAATTTGGGTGAAAATTAGTTTTTTTAATTTCTTTCGCTTAAATTACCATATTTTCTGTTTTTATAATTACATAATTAATTATATATTATTATAATTTATAATACTATTATTTTTGACAGAAATAATATCATACGTATGTATACGAAGTGAATGGATGGGGTTTTTTTTTATCAGGTGTAATAATATAATTTAGTACGCCGATTGAACATAAAAATCGAAATCTGATTAAAATATTAGAAATGTGAAATGTATACGCGTTATGCTCGTAATAATAATGGTCGAAGGGATGCACAAAACGACAATGATAATAACTCAAATTGTATTATTGCTAAACTCGATAAATAATAATAATGTATAATTTAGCGTACCTATATGATATGTTTATATAAAAAATTATTTTCAGTTTTCTTAATGGAATATTTTAGAGTCCTACAATATATCAAGATATTTGAACAACCCACCATGCTGTAATTTGTGAGTTTTGCAGTATTTTTGAAACAAAAAATGCTTTGATGCAAAACTATACATGCCGAAATCTGTTATTGTTTCATATACACGCATTGTAAATATTAGTTTTATTAATTTTTTACAACATAATATGATATTGTATATTACAGAAAAGCGTTTTTCTATAGTGCTTTGTATTACCCTTGATAATATTATTAATTTATCTAATATTTTTGGAATTTTCTAAAAGTAAGAAGTTACTCTTTAAAATATTATGATATTAGACAAGAGAAATTCTCCCACTCTCATTCACACATACCCACACACAATTCCACACATATTTAAATATTAGTTTTAGCTGAAAATATTGCACAAACTTAAGACAATATAAGACATAATAATAACGATCTCAATAATTAAAACTATGTCGGAATCCCAATTGAATTTTTCATTATTATAGTTTGATCATAATATAGTGTAGTAAATTTTAGTATTAAAACATGAATCCCAACGGTGGTTTTTACAAGGTAAATATTATAAATATCTAATACCTATATATGATTCACAACCAAGAACAAAGGTGCCTCCATATAGTGGTAGACGAGATTAAAAGGAAAAGACTGGAATGTATGGCATGCGTATGGGAAAAACAATGAGCTTCGGGGAAGATGGTGCATTACATTCGAGGAGTGTCGAAAAAGGTAAAAATATCGTTTGGAAGACTTGTATACCTACGTGTAGATCGCATAGGATGGACTTTGTAAAAGAAATCGAAATGTGTTTAAAATGCATCAAGATGCAGATTGGCACGACGGTGTGACGGAAGAACGAGGGGTGGACCCAGAGATTGTGTTTGGACGTTCTGTCAAAAAGGTCGTAAAAAATAATTGTAATAAAAAAAAACACGATAAATATTATACGAATACGATTAGGTAGGTATCCATCTCACAATAATTCCGATCGTTCAAAAGACTACACCGTACCTAGTGAAAAGGTTTCACTTTTTCGCGGCTAAATAATGCAATAATAACGAGTGGAAAAGGTTTTGTCGGCGTGACACTCGAAACCGTAATATAAACGGCGGTAAAAAATATTATTATCCGGATGATAATATTGCAGTATACACGTGCGTGGTACGAACTTTAAATATCGAGATTCGTTTATGTCTCTCTGCATTTTGAGTTGAAATTTGTTTTTCTTTGAAGTGATACCATGGCCGTTGTCGTCGCAGTCGTCGTTAAAACGAGCCCTGCAAAGAGACAATCTCTTTTGAGATTACCGTGACAGGCTAATTGAATATATTCAATTATGACGACGGATTTTCTGGCGAAGTTTTGCTGTTCTCGTTACGACTTACGAGGCGATATAATTTATCAGGAGCGAGGGGTCGTCGCGTGCATTTATTACGTGTTTCAAAAACAAAAATGATTATATTATTATTATTGTTACGAGTAGACGTATCCCAGGTGCATCTCGCGAATTCGGAGATGTCGAACGACGCTGGTCGTATCGTCGAAAGGCGTTTGCCCAGACATGTGCATGCCGACATGTTATTAGCTGGAATGATAATAATATTATATTATGCATTTATTCGATTGACGCTCATTTTGTGACGTCTAGTTGAGTATGCTGAACATTTGTTTTGGAATAGTTAATTTTATCGTAATCGCTTAGCGTATATTATATTATGTTGTTAGTATTGCTATTTTTATGATAATATTATTATTGAATTTCTCAAGCTTTCCTCGGGGCATTCATAATTTGACAAGGTCAATTTCAAGTTCCTGAAACGCGTTTAAAAATATAGTACCCACTTTATAACAATTTGATGGTCCCCACAGTACAAAGATATTGACAATTATTAAACGTTTCGAATTGAATCCACGAGGTATTAAAAAATTGTCGGTAATCGAGAGGAAAATCGATCATTAGGATCGACAAAAATATTATTATATAGACAATTTTAAATATTTATTTTTAAAAATAATTTAAAATTCATAACCATGCTATTATGCGGCAACGAATTCTTTAAAAAGTAAATTCTGAGTCAATTTTTATAGTAGGTATTCGCTCATTTTTTAAATTATTTCTGCACGTGGTCTTCATATATTATTTACGTTTAATCCGATTTATGGCGATTAATATTCTTCTGTCATCATTTCGGTTTCACACATCGAAAACACATTGGTATTTTCTTTGTCCAAAGATTTGTGGATATTATCAAAAAGCCGAATTGTCCACCGCAACAATTATAAATATTATTTAAGCTCTTTGATAACGCCATGTTTGACCTTGTAAAACTAGTTTTAAATTCCTCGTGCATACTCGATTAAGTATTTGTAGTTATAATTAGCTTAGTGACAAAAATAATATTACCTACCTACACTAATGCACAGGTACTCCGTACGTAATACGATCGCGTATATTATACGATTACCTACCACATCTCTGTCGCAAATAGTATACCGAGGGGATTGGACGCGTAAAAAAAATGTTCAGTTCTGGAATTTTGACAGTAAACGTGTGTGGATTTCGGTTGAGCATATTGTGCGGATTCCGATTTAACATAAACGACTTAGGTACGATCGACAGCGTTGTGACGTATGTCTGTGTCTGTGTGTCTCTGTGACTGTATCTGTGTCCACATAAAACAACCGTCCGATGATGATGATGATTAGGTACCGTGTGCGTATAAAATACATTAATGGGCTTCGGTGCGTTAATACTTTGTCATCGTTTCACGTGTCAAAATCCGAGTGCAGGCTGTAAAGACGTCATATTATTTGGATAATAATAACGATAATCGCATATTATTATTATTATTATTATTATGTATTCGTACGGTGTGATTAAAACGAATTATAAAATATACGCTTGTTAGTTATTATTCATATTATTATTATACATCACCCGGGTACCTATGTTATACGCATTGGCGACGGGACGGACGAGTATATATTATTATTAATACGACAGCACAGGCAGCCGAGCACTTATCGAGTTGATACCTATCCAATGCAGTGTATATTTTGATCACGTCAAAGTATGAAACGTATAAATAATATAACTGTTTGACAAAATAAATGCGGACTGTGAGGGTATAAAAATAATAATGTACTCAAATCAGCGTATAATGGAAGTCGCGAAGTCCAGAGGATTTTTGGAATGTGCATAAATGTGGTTAGATAAACATACGAGTGGTTTAGCCTATATCGTCCCGGTTTTAATATTGAATCGTGATGACGGCTATCGAATGAGGGGTAACGCGATTATTGGCAGGTAGTGGCGTAAGTGTGTCATGCACCACCTACAAAATACGTTTTTATTTTGTTCCGTATTGTCTATATTGTGGAGCTCGCAAACGTATAGGATAAAAAATATATATGGTACGCGAGCACTGTAATATTGAAAAAACTCTAAACGAATAGTAAATGTATAAAACACTAAGTCGAGACCAGGTTATAAACACATTTGGTCGGGTAGTAACATTGCGGGGCATGGACCAATTGCGCCTAAAACAAAATTTTTATACTAGGGTCAGTGTACCAATTGCGCCTCTTATATTTTAGGGTCAGTGTACCAATTGCGCCTCTTATATTTTAGGTCAGTGTACCAATTGCGCTCTTTATATTTTACGGTCAATATACCAATTTCGCTTGTATTTAAATTATATTATTCTAAATTGCCATGCTCAAATTAGTGTACCTACCTATTATTATATATATTAATATAGGGAATTTTATGAAACGTTATTATTATTACACACATATTTTGATCACAGAAGTATGCATTTGAGTGATGGACGAAAACAAGTTTTCATTATCATCAGATATATTTTATCAGCCTAATTGTTCGTTGAACACAACATATTGTAGATAGAAGAACACATTGATGATACCCAATATAAATATAAATCGTATTGATAGGTACCCAATACTTATGTCTTGTTAGTCGTTTAGTATTAGTTTTAGTTGTTTGACGTTACAATATGGATCGTTTTACAAAAGCTTTAAATGAAAAAGGTAAACCGTTATTAGTTCTTGATGAGTTTAAGTTTCGAAAATGTACTATCTCAAATATATGAAAATTTCTAATAAAATGGAGATGTACAATTAAATCGTGTACTTCGAATTTTTTATGTGATGTAAGTGAAACGGTGCTTTTAAAATCTAATTTTGATCATAACCACGAAGCAAATCAATAAGTTGTGAACGTACAACTAATGCGTGTGAAGCTTTTCACGCTTTATTTTCTACAAACTTTTATTCTCCCCATCCAAATATTTTTGTCTTTTTAAAAGTTATTATTGAAAATTAATGCAAAATACAAACATCATGATTACCTTAAACTCAAAATCTTATTATTATTATTATTATTATTATATCTTTATGATTTAACCACCTATTCTATTATTATTAATATTACCTATTTTATTTTAGTTTTCATTAACTAAACTGTATAGGCTCGTTTCACCGAAACAAAAAAAAATCGGTTATTAACAAACTAATAAGTTTTGATGATGTGAAGAAAAAAATTGTTTATTTATTTATATTATATTATTATGTATTATACATTAATACTCGCAAAAAATCGGTTAGTATAATAATGTATTATATGATTATAATAAATTAATAACTAACTAATAACTTTTCCTTAGGTAGTGTAAAATGTTTTGAGCGCAATTGGTCTATTGACCCTAAAATGTATAAAGCGCAATTGGTCTATCGACCCTACAATTTTTAGAGCGCAATTGGTATATCGACCCAAAAATGTTTAGAGCGCAATTGGTATATGAAAAGGTCATTTTAAGCGCAATTGGTAAACTCCCACATTGCGCACGTAGTGGCTGTTTTCGTTTTTGTGCGTCTTGTGTTTTTTATTCCATTAATTTCTGGTTATTTCCACCCCAGATAAACACATGCAAATATTATATTATAATATGTTTACAGAGTGATTATTGCTGTTATTATTATAACTAATCAGATATAATTTAAAAAAAATGTTTTTTTTTTTTTCGTTTTTTTAGTTATTACAGTACAAACAAACATTTTTAAAAAAAATTCTGCAGGACTATTTTTTTAATGTAATTTTTAATAAACCAAATATAAATTCAAAATCTGATTAATAAGTAATAATAACCAGTGCTATAACATATAAATATATTTTATGTAGTATACGAGTGTATAGTTGGGAGGCACTAAACATGCTGGATACCTTACTCCACATTTCAGGAATATCGTGATGAAAAAAAAAAAAAAACATATTTTTACTGAGAAAATTGCTGTTTAGTGATAAATGAATCATCTTATAATATACCTAATCTTATATTATAATATAAACGTATATTGTATTATTATTATAGTCGAAACTAGCTGCTGCACGTAACAGACGGCACCGCTCACTGAATCAACTGTCACTTGATGTGTGTAGTGAGAGAGAGAGACAGGGGGAGAGGGAAAAAAATCGGTCGTAGGCAATTTGTTTTTGCCGGTCGGTAGAAGCTGACTACAACTATATATAATATAATAGCGACGATAACGTATCGGCAGAGGATTCGCATCACGTTTCGAACATGCGATCGGCCGGAAGACAGGTGCCGGCGTGTCTATCAAAAATCTCTGCACACACAAGCACACATAGACACAGACACACAGACACACATACATACACAGACGCACGCAGAGGCGCATACGGAAAGAAACGCGTAATTATTATTATTATCGGTGTGTCATAAATAATACACATGTACTGTGGTTTACCTACATATCGATTTAGAGTCTAGACAAGGGTAGTGGGTATGGGGTAATAAACGGAGTGATTTTAAGACAGAATAAACGGTGGTCGAGGCTGGACTGCTCGTACGTATATAATATATAAATAGGTAATTGAGAGGACAAATAAATGGAACCGAGCACAAAAAAAAAAAATCCGATCACGTCGCGACCGTGGTCGTTGCGGTGCCGACGGATGTTGTGACGCCGACCGCAGTGGTCGTGTGCGGAAGTCGTAATAACGATTAATATGAAATTTAAACGGGTGTAAAATACCATCATGGAAAACGATTTTTTTTTTCCACCATAAAGTCAAACCGCAGCCGTTTTATAATTATTTGGCGTGAATTTTTCGTGTGTATACAACAATATAATAATAATCATACAGTGACCGTGCCAAATGGGTGAACTCGAACGCTCTTTGAGACGGTGTGGAGGCGTCGGCGACGATGTAACACGAGCGCGCCACGAATCGTACGGAATTCTTTGTTCGAAGTACACTTTCTCAACTATATCGACTTTCTCGGGGGCCAAAGTTGTTCTTGGACAACAAACACTAAAACGGTGTCCGGATACACACGTTCCCCTCCTTTGTTCCGTTATTGTTGTTGTTGCGAATTTTGGTTTTTGGTGGTTTTCGCGTTTTTGGAGTCACGTTCATCATTTATATACAAGTACGTCCATGATATTATTATGGTTGTCCCTATACACAAAATCTATATAAGTTCACTCGTGTCCATAGCTTACACCCTAAATTACGACGAAAAAACGCAAACTTTATAATAATTAATAATATCGTACAATTGATAGAAAAAATATATTGCACAGTCGTATATTATTATCTATTTTTATACAATACCAATGGTTTGTCATTTTATTTTTCAAAAAAATTCTAATCTATCTATTGAAACAATTTGCTCACAATCATGTAAATGAAAAAAATTCAGGACGAGCTAAAAAAAAAAATGGCACAGGAATTTAATAATTTTTTTATTGCACAATATTTTCATAAGTAACCGT
Source organism: Macrosiphum euphorbiae (assembly GCA_949089665.1). NCBI lineage: Eukaryota > Metazoa > Arthropoda > Insecta > Hemiptera > Aphididae > Macrosiphum > Macrosiphum euphorbiae. The sequence continues at coordinate 17,856,517 of CARXXK010000001.1, read as the reverse complement.
GCGTCAAACGCAATAAGCGATTGCGATGTATGGGCAAATAAAAAATACACGATTAACAGAATAAAGAAACCTCCCAGGGAAGAACTTCAATATGAACAGGAAGATATTAAGTGTTTATATTATCATATTATTATTTATTATAAGAGTACTATATTGTGGTTAGCAAACGTTCACGATATCACTTGCACCTCCTTTTTTTACTTTTTTTTTTAGGATTACACGGTATATTTATGCATGCGTGTCCTTTTATTATGTTATCATTTGTGTGATTTTGGAAATTTAAATTATAGTACATTTGTTCTACATAGTGAACTGGAGAGATGGCCTTGGTTATACCTTAAAGTGTTTTGGATTGACAACGGCGAAGACGATTTGTATTTTAAATTATGGCACAGCCCCTTGGTTAGACATCGTACATGTCCAAAACGGTTTGAAGAAAAGTTTATAGATTATAGTAGTTTGGTTTTATAGTGTGGTTAAAAATAAATAGACAATTGAGGATATGGATACTATCGTTTAAGGAAAAAAGTGTGTTGCGGAGATGTGAAGGCCATGTGAAAAGTTGGTGTATGGTAATGCCTATAGGTAGCGTGCAGTTGGTAATACTAGTTAATTAAGAATAAGGGGTGTGCATTTTTCATTTCATTGTATGGATTGGGTCTTATTCATTGAACTATTTTTTTTAAGGAGGGCGAGAAGTGTGAGAAGTATTCAAGTATCCACTAAAAGTAGCTGATAGAGTGGGTTGGTCAGATGTGAAGATATTAAACAAAAGAGTTGCGGCTATTGCTCCTTGGAGAACCCCTGGATCAATTGATTTTGGTAAAGAATTAAATGAGTTGTAGCGGACCGAGAATAAACATTCACAAAGCACTATAAGAATAAGGTAGTAGGATTATTTAATAAGATGAGTTTTCCTTTTCAATAGGATTTTTTCGAATAATTTTTACAACGTTAGGAGACTGATACGATGATGGATAATTAGGTGGTTTTTTGGTTTAAGTATTAGCATGATGTCATGTATGCAAGAAGAATGAAAACTTTTTTCGGGTGTTTTTATTTATGTCCAATATCTATCATGTCGAATAAAACATATACATTTAAGTTTCATAGTGTTAAAATATCTGAACTCTAAAGTAATACACAATTAACAATTAATACAGTGTCGCATAGTGAAGGTTCAGTCCCCATATTCCATCCCTTGTATCCACCAAACCCACCGAGTATAGGCACGATTTTAGTATGACGTTCAGTTCCATATCAATTTCTTCTTAAGTGTAGCTACAGGTGGTTGAAAACGTATATTATGACCCGAGTGAAACATAACGCGACGGAATTCACAGAGTGTTGATGTAAAGCTTTATAAGCTATAATATCAGCTTGTTAAATATCAAATATGCCATTGATTTATGAGGGGAAACACAAAAGCTCCATACCATAAGTAAATATCTAGTATAAATTATAATATTAGAGGAACAGACGAATTTTGTTTGAACTCCATGCTCAAATATCGGTAAATTGTGGTACGTGTTGACGGTATCGAGTAAATTAATTGACTCAACTTTCAAACCAAACTTATATAATTACCTACGTGCCTATACGAATTAAACGAAGTTGCCAATTCCGCTGTTTAAACCTCAGCGCGCAGTTTTTTGTGTTGCCGATACGTTTTTCAAATAGTTTTTGAAACTCCGAGTATTTCGTTCGCTCGTAAAATTAATTTCTGTTAGACGATAGTTTGTTCACAAGAAATTCCTTAAAAGACACTGCAGTATAGGTAATATTAAGTATGCTCTTTTAGTAATATAAATATATATTATAATAATTCATTAAGGTGTATTGTTTTTATTGTCGTCCGTCAATTGTTTAGAGCTTACGTGTGATAATAATATTATACTCATAAAGTCGTGAGCATATAAAAGTTAAAACTTAAAAATAAGAAAAATGTATGCACCCCAACAGCAGTAGAGATGCATAATGCATAATATATTACTTATACCGTAGGGTGTGCCCTAAATTATATACCCGGGCGTATACCACATAAAGATGTCTATGTGAGAAAGTGCAGTTACTATACCACTAATATATATTTATTTTTCCACAAAAGTTTAGTTGTATGACCATGATGTGCGAAGAAATAAACAATGCTGGATTATATACATATTACATATTTTGCATAATGGATAGACTTATGTCGTAAAGAATAAAAAAATTTTGTTGTTTTTTGAATTTCAGATAATAACACAAATTGTACTTAATTTAAATATATAGTATAGTATACTGAAGTGTGTCGGTGTTATAGAATATTATGCAATATATTTCAAGGATAAACGATGTTATTTTAAACACTAGAAATATTATAGTAATTATTTTTTAAGAAAAACACTTCTAAAATATTTAAAACCTAACCTAATATTTTAAAATATGATAATGATTATTTTAGATAAATATGAATGTATATTTTTTCATACAAGTTTCAAAGGCTCGATTGCTATTGTTTAGCCAAAATATGTTATTTTTCTAATAAATTAACATAAGATAATATCGTATTGTTATTTTTTTCAGGTATAACCATAATAGATATTTGAGTCAATAACTTATACAAATGACCAATTATGTAATTATATTTCAAACATTCAAGTAAATATTATATTACTAATATTATTGTAAGAATCTTCAAATATATTATAAAATATATAGTTTATTATTATGTTTATGAAGAGATGTATGTTAACTTATTTTTTTCTGGTAACGCAAATAACCTGCTAATTTGTCAGAATTTAAACATTTCAAACACGATTATCGAAATGCAGTTAAAAACAAAATAGTTTTTAAAATGTTATCGAAAATAAAGTTTTTACCGACTGGTTATATTATAATATATTATTATACATTTTATCTGAGATTAAAAAAGTAACATCATTGACAACAAACTTAAAACTTCGTATCGACAAGATTGTTCTAAACGAAGAAGTCTCAATCGAAGCATATTTGTAGCCCTTAAGTTATATGATAAAATACAGTGTTTTCGCACGAATACGTAATTCAATTTACGCCAAAGATAAAATATAATGCACACACAACATTATATTATTAATGGATAGATATTGAAAATGTTTCACAACATATGAAACTCGAGGAGTTATTTAACAGGAAGATTTATAACGCGGCTCGTCTCATACCTAATTCAAATATTATTGTAGTATCAATGATTTTGGTATGCTTCATAAAATGTTTATTCGATGTAGTGTTGTTGTACTCGGACTAACTAAATTTTTTAGGTATGTGATTCCCTTCTTCAGCTTGGCTCGGTAATTTTGTTGAAAATATCAGATGACTTAGATTATTATACGACGAAAATTTTAAATATTAGCTACAACTAAGTACTACCTACTGAATTAAAGAGATAATAACGTTTGTACATTGAAAATTCACCTTGTGCCTTTGCCTAACTATGTAACCTCGTTGTCGAAATTAGAGTTTTGAGTTAACGTTTAAGACGTTATACAACCGATCTAGATGAAAACGAGAAAGGTTTATATATATTTAATTATAATTATAATTATGAATTGTGTTTCTTTTTATGTGGTGATCCTGGAGGTAGATGCAACAGAAATGATTGATAGATAGTTAATAGAGTATAACTAGTATAATATACCAATTATATTTTAGAGTTCTTAGGTAGTTTGAGTTTTCTTAAAATTACTTATCCTCTTACCCTCCATTTGGTTGTAAATCTGCTTTAACTATATACACTGAACCACACTCTAAACCTCAATGTTATGGATTCAAATTCCAAATTTGTGCTACTTGAGACAGCTATAAATCTGCTGAGACGATAATATGTCCTTCTCGCTATGTACAAGTACTCTGGTTGTAAAGCAAAATAATTATTTCATAATCGGTAAACATTTACATAGTATATAATATAATATAATACAATATATATTGTATATATATACACGCCAATAATTAATTGGGCAGGTAAACTCAATCAATGTATCACCAACGTAAATGTGGATATTATTAAGCTATCAAGAGGTCCTACACTCACCCACTTACATAGATTCTATCCCACTAATGAGTCACGATTTCGATTAAATACATAATTGGTTGACCAAAATGCCGTTATTGGAAGACGAGTTCCTATCTGGTTTGCCATTTTTCAAAGGCTAATACCTGAATATACACTGATTATTTGAGGCTATCGGCCAAGGAACTTGATATATGTCTTGGGTGTGAACGGTGCTTCAGAACAAAGTAGTCATGGATTTTCGACGTCAGAATGAACACTTATCGGCACTGAATTCTCGGAAGTACTTGTTTGTGTTGAAAGCCCTAAAACAGCGAAAACAGCCGTTTGTATAGGATTTGTCCGGTGGATGAATCTGGCAGTGTTGACTGATAAAGGACGGTACCCATTAGATATAAATAGATGTTTAAATTTTTATTATTTTATAAAAAGTGTGAAACAAAATACATCATCGAGAGTAATATTTTAAACACTGTTGTAACTTGTATTCAGTTACTTGGGAGAAGTTTTTCTGTTTTTTTTTTTATAACATTTAAAATATTGAGTGTAAATGAAAAATACAAAAGTTTAAAATTAAAAATATAAAATAAAAGTTTTTGTAAAAACTTAAAATATTCTCTAAGTTATTGTAAAGTACTTATTTAAAATAATTAATTAGTTTTAATTTGATTAAAGTTTTAAGTTGATGGAACTTATAAACAATAAATACGATAAATAAATAACAGTGACACAAAATTCAAAATATTTTATATCATGATCTCTTACAGTCTATCCCGGCGAATCAGTTCATAGGAAATAGAATAAAAATGTTTTTGTTGTTAGGAAGATGGCTTGAAGGGTTCTTTTTAACGAGTTTGGATATTTATTTAGAGCTTTTGAAAACAGTTAAAATGAAATAATTTAGGTTTGTTTATATTTTTTTCTCTTAGCAGACTACAAGTGCACACGGACTTATGAATATATTATATAGTATATATTTTATTATTATTATTCAAGAAGTAGCTATAAGTATTTGTTGACAGTGAAATTACTATTACTCCATTGGAATTTGTTATCTTTAAAATGATTGTTCTTCTTCAAAATTAAACCATTCCACCATGCAGCTTCGTGCCAGTTTAGATTATTATATAGTTTCTAAAATTTCAGTAAAAATCGAAAATACGTATTTTGAGTAGGTTGATGCACATTCCGCATTCAAATCAAATTATCCAAATACTTTTCTGAATAATTTAAAACCGACACCTTTTAAACCTTGTATCACGAATAAATGATTTATCGACAGGCATACCTCATCAAAAAAACCTGAAAAAACTTTAAAGACATCAAACGAACAATATCGAATTATAACTTATAACTAAAATTAAGCCATATGATTTTCTGTCAGTTGAATATTGAAATATTAAACAATACGACGTATATATGTCTTGGGATTTGTTGTAAATAAAAATAAAATGGTTAGGTAACAACCTATCAATATTAAACAAAATTAATGTATAATATTGCAGCAAAAATAAAACTACCTATCAAATTAATTCTTCTTCTGTGTGAGTTATACAATTTTGAAGTTAATTTTATACTTTGTTGAAATACCTACTATGAATAATATGAAACAACAATTTAAATGAGTTTTTTTTCCGAGTACTCTTTGTAGAAATGCAAAACGCCTGTTATAATACACATAATAGATTGATTAAATATTAATTTTAATTGTTACTTTTTCGATTTTCTAATAATAAGTAGTAAGTACCTACTCAAAACAATTATAATAACATCTTAGAAAGCTTTGTTGAAATTAATTTTTCCAAGTATAATTTTCATCATTGACTTTAAATAAATAATACATAATAAAATACCACTATCCTGAACTAGAGAGCGAAGCGAAGTGGGAATAGCAATAATACTTGGGGTAACAATAATTCTTTTGATATTTTAATATTTATATATTTTTTTTCGTCAATATTAGGCGTATGAGATATTTTTTAAAAAACTATGACGGTATCCATCAACCAGAATCTGTTATAAAAATAATAAAATTGAATGATATATTTTAAATAATACATTTATAACGTCTGGCCAAAGTAGTTCTGATTGTATTTTATTTAACATTTTACGTATTACAATGAACAATGGACAAATTAAAAATTGCTATTATTTACATTTAGATTAGATTTTATTATAGGTTATAACTTATAGTATATTTTATAGTATAGTACATTTTATTGGGAACTTTTTGCACTTAAATTGTACGACATTTTAAATAATTTAAGCTATGTGGCTCCCTCTATTGATGAACCTTCAACTCTAAGATACAAGCCAGCATACTGAACAAGGTGGCGCTGAGTTGATAAATAATAGATATTTTGAAACTTCTACATAATATTATTTTAAATCCAAATGTCTGATGTTCATTTTTTATGTACGTAATACATTAATATTATAGTATTTTATATTACACAAGAATAAAAAAAAAATGCATCATGACTCTAGATATATTTCCCCTGCAGGAAAATTGAGGAATCATAGAGATGTTTTTGGATATAGTGCACTGAAAAAATATCTACTAGAATGCTAATTTTTTTTGAAATTTAATGAATTAATAACTATAAATTAATGTGTGTTTTAGAAAACAAAGCGATACACAAAAAACTTTGATATACAAAATAAAGCTCTATCCAGCCCAACACATAGATTATCTATATAAAAATTAAGAAATAGTCAAGAGATATTTTTCTGTTATGATTTTATTCAATTAATTTTTTATTGATATTAGGCATCGGCAAATATGGCCATTAGAATTTTGTAGGGGGGGTACCATCCGGGAACTAGCGACGTCGGCCGATGCTTGAACTCAGAACACGTTAGTGATTAGCACTATGTCACATCACTACACCAGGCACCTCATGTTCTTATAGTATGATACTAAAATTAACTTAATTTTTTTATGTAAAACCTATTTTGGTAAATGTGTATACTGTATAGTAATGAGGCCAAGCACTATGCCACATCAGTACACCAGGCATTTTATGTTTTTATAGTATGATTCTCAAACTAACTTAATTTTTTATGTAAAAGTTATTTTGGGAAATGTGTGTACCTAGTTATGATTGAGTTATACTGAAAATGTACTTTTCATTCAACCGTAAAATCAGGAAATTAAGTATTCACACTAACGTTACTATATTAAAAAGAATTGTTTGTCTTTTTCTAAGTATTATAAAATGCAATTAAATCAATACAGAATACTTCGAGCTTTAATAAAATAACCTTTAGTATCCTATAAATAAGTTCCACACATAATAATATAGTATATATAATAAATAACGAAAAACCTCGTTTGATTTTCTTCGCTGATAGAAGTAATAGTGATAGTAGGATTTATTTTAATTTATTTATGACCTCAGTATACTGAGTTAACATTTAAATTTGTGACCAATTTCCTTAGTAGATAGCGCTGTAAGAATATGTTCAAAAATATTTTAAGTTGGGATCGTTTCATAGACTTGAGTTAGGTTATTACTTAATTGTTGTTGGTATAAGTGTTTAGGATTAAATTTTTTAGAATATAAATGTACAATAGAATAAGGACAATAAAGAAATAAAAGAAATTTTCTGTTTTTATCTCATAAACGAAACGATAAAAATTGATTAATTCATTTTGTCGTTTGAACTAGTGATAATTCGTTGAGTGTGACTTATGACCAAAACTATATCAAGTTATTTTCGCTAAATATTTTATAAATAAAATATATGGTATTTCACTATTTGACGTATATAAGTACATGCTGTATTTTTCAAATCATTCTGAAAAATATTATAATCAGAGTTATAGCCAATTAAAGAAGACACTTTTCTAGCGTATTTCCAACATTTTATTAAATATTATAAATTATTCTCTACATCATTCTCAAACACACCTTTACCAACAATCACGATATCATATTATTAAAATTTAAAACCACCTATTTCTGGTCGAGTACTCGACTGTAACTACCATAATAAATTGAATTAAGTGTTTCAAAAAAAAGTTATTACTTATATTATAATAATATTCTACCTTAAAGCTCGTTATTATTTATTTATAATCGCATAAAAATACCTTACAAATAATAAGGTACAGACAGAAAATGAGTGATATCCCAACAAAACACCCCTCCAAATTACGTGTAAAAAAACGTTGTGTAGGTAATAAAAGAACTGCTCTAAAAGTTGTGATATAATTTTATAGCTAAGTCTTTGAACTATAGATGTGATTTATGTTAGAATAGTCTGCTAAATAATTGAACTTAGCTTGGCTACTTAAGTTAAAAATTTAAAAAAAACTTATCATAATGGGTACATAATATAGATACTTAATCAATAATAAATAAATAATAATAATGTAGTCTACTATCATTAAAACAGGTACTGCATTACTAATCGAGTGTTTTAAAGTCGCCAAGCTAAGTTCAATTATTTGGCATATTTTAACAAAATTATATCTATAGTTCAAAGACTTAACTATAAAATTATATCACAACTTTAAGAGCCGTGTTTTTATACTCAACGTTTTTTGGACACGGAGTTTGGCAGAGTGTTTTTGTTGAGTTATAATATACGATGATACTCTGCTGAAATTTTCCTTTTTGAAAATTAGTTTAGTTAAATGTCGAAAATCAAACTAATTTAAAGTCAAGAGGCTTTTTATATAAAAACTAAATTTAAATTAATTAAAAAGGTTGTGTAATTATGTCGCACTTAATGAACTTTTTAACAACATTTTAGTTATATAAGCAATGCATATTTATAATACCTCTTCGCCAACACCTTTAATGAAGTTTATTGGTGTTGTACACTTAAAAATTGCCGGAGAAAATAATGTTCAATCAATGTCTACCAGAACCCTACAATTAACCAAATATTCCCTATTAACCTTTTTATTTCCTTTCATAATTGGTGGAATTGTATCTAAACACTAAAACCACCCACCTCTTTATAAAACTAGGGAATGGAAACGCCAATCTATAATAACTCTTTCAATACTTGTATTGATTACATGATTATAGAACTGGTTCGATTAAATCGACACCTTGAAAATTCCATTATGTCAGATAATATGAAGGATTGAAAAACAAAAAGCCAGATTAGGTATAAGTATAAGATCTGTGTTAGTTGAAACGTACGAATTTCTTCATTTTACTAGGAAAAATTGTCAAAAGACATAATAATATTATAACAGACTAGGTATAATAGAGAGACATCATTGTAAAACAAATTAATTCAATTGCTCAGATTCCAAAAAGGTCATTAGGTAATCTTAAAAACATATTACAATATGCCTTAGGTAGTGAATATATATTGTTGTCCTTTGAATAGTCTCAACAGGTGAGTTAATATTTATAGCCCAACTAGCGGTTGTCTGAATGTTTTCATAACGTAAACGCAACGCCGTTTGAACAAAAGACGGCTATTTATGGGTTACGGACAGAATATTAAATGCATTTTAATACTCACCGAATTGGACGAAACAAAGACTTTGGTGGTTTTATTCTGTTCAGTGAAATTAATTTTGCATACACAGATGGACGCGATATTTTGCTTTTGAAGCATAATAATATATACTTACTTAATATCTGTAATCATTAATTAATATGCAAATTTAGTGCTCGACTGGGAGGGTCGCAGGAGGACGGAGTACCCCAACTAATTTTTCAGAAATGTTAGCGTACCCCTCTTTTATTTTTAAGGGGAACGCACGGGACGCTGCATCATCATATTTATCAAATTTAATAATTATTAATGTATGTATTATTATTATTATTATTATTATTTAATCAATTATCTTTAATCATGTTTCATAACCTATGCAATATTATAATATCAGTTACCAGTACTTATCGCTGTTCACTAATATTTGTTATCAATTATCATATATTTATAATATTTTATAAGTTATAACAAAAATATACAATATAATATTTACAGTGATTTTTTAGATTCTGAGTGGAACGATGAATGTATTGATTTTACAATGATGTATGTTTTTTTTAATTTTATTTTTTTAAATTTTTTATTTATTTTTTGTCTGTCATCATAGTTTGGGGCAGTAAAACTGCTTCGATTTTCTTCAACAGTATCTTGTTCGATGGGAAAGTGAATCTAGTTGGTGCATGCATTCGGGAGGTCAAATTTCACAGTTTTTATTTATAAGCATTTAACGTTCAAAAATTTACAAAATATGGAAAAATCACGAAAATTAACAAATTATTTTGAGTTAAGAATTCGTAAAAGTTTTTCTTTTTAAATCTAAGATTTTAAAATGTAATACAAGATTCCTTATAAAATTATCTACCTTTATCAAAAAAAAAATGTCTATAAGAAAGTCAAATTAAATTCTTATGAGTGTTTGAAATATACAAGTTTTTGTAAAATTGGATATTCACTCGATTTCTCATGTATCGATAATATTGAAAATAATTTATAAAATTTTCAACTTTTATATGTAAGGATTGAAATTTAAAATAAGATTCCACGTAAGTAGTTGATTCTGTTAAAAAAAAATCTAAAAAATACAGAAGGACAGTTTATTTTTATAGTCATTTTAAGTTCAAATTTGGACGAAATTACATAATAAAAAACCTAGAATAACTATTATAGTTATTTTGTTGTGATTGTATAATATTATTCGTGGATACTTGAAACTTCTAAAGTACACTATTATAATATATCTATGATAGTATCAGGGTTTGTTGTTGATGTATAACGCGTTATAAGTACCTAATGGATATTGTGATATGATTAATTTGGAATTTATTAAAGGTACCTATTATAGGTCAATTTTTTTTTAATACCATAGATAAGTATATAATATGTCTCAGAATCGTTTTTCTTATACAATGATATGATATCAATGAATTCAAATTTAAAACCATCCATTATACATCATAAGTGATAATAAGTGATCCACCTTGTAACCTACTGTACAGCAGAGCTCCTTTTTTATGTTGATTACTTATAAACATTTTTTATATGATTTAGAGAGGGGTAATAGGGGTGTGGGGGCGTAGCCCTCATGATTTAGTTACGTTTAACAAGTTTTTTTTCAAACAGCTTTTTTTTTAAAAAGTTAACAGAGTCCCCTACTTCAATTTTGCCAAGTCGAGCAATGTGCAAAATACTTAAAACCAATTTCTTTGGTTGCAATTTACTCATCGGCAGACATAATAATATATTTATTTACCAATAGTAGTTTACCATAACATTTTAAAATAGTAATACGACCATATAATGAACATCGCTACAATATATTATTATAATTAAAAATATTATCTAGGTAAGTCTAATATCAATATAAAAACAGAAAAAGTTCAATGGTTTGTACTTTGTGTGCAAGTAAAACAAGATGCGATCGGAGAAGCCATTCGCTCGTTGATTCCATCATGACTTAAAATAATTAGATTTTAATTACTCTGTTGGTATACCTAACCTGTCTGTATAGTTATTTCTTATACATTTAAGAATTAGGGTTAGATTATTCCCCTAATTACTTTTGTATAAACATATAAGCTTCAATTGATTACGAAACTTCTAGATTTGTATAAATGTAAATAAATCCATAATATTTTTAGTGGTATATTATAATCATAATATAATGCATTCATGATTAAAATTATAATTACTGTAGTATGACAAATATTAAAATGTATGTGAAAACAAAAATAACAGGGCGTAGAGCGATAAATTAAAGCTCCGGTCATTTTATTTTTAGCCACATGGTCCATTTGAAAAAATAATAAAGTAGATAAACATTTAAAGAAATTAATTAATGTAAAAAAAAAAAACCGTTACTCTCGCCGAGTATAAAAATATTATTTTTATTTACATTTTCTATAAAAGCAATGATGGTATGCGTTACATTATAGCATGCCTATATAATAATATTATTTTTTTTTTCAGTTTTTCCTATAAAATATAACCGTATAGAAATTTTTCCAAGCCGTATGAATAATTCAACGAGGTTTATCAATCAATTGGACCAAAATCTCTGTTTATTTTGGTTTATTTAATGCTTTTTGATACAGTAATTTACAATGGATAATATTATTTATGATAAAGAAAATAATTACAATTCTGCTTTCGCTTGAACGTGATCTTTCCTTTATCCGAGAGAGTCGTGATGGTGTATTCTGGAATGGAAAACAGTTCACCGTTTTAAAACGCATGTCATAATAGCTGACGAGGGACTAAAATATAATATAATACGATTAACCACTAACGGTGGGATTAGGTATGGTATAGACGTTTTCAAATATTATTTTTCTGATCATAAATATCCTCCTTTTTTTTAGGGGGGGGGGGTCGAGGTAGACGTTAAAACATAATAATTCACTTGTTTACATTCACTTGTAAGATATGTTTTATAATTAGGCATGTTATTTGTTCTACTGTTCATAATTATTTATAACTGTATGTTGTGTCTATATATTGAAAATACATAATTTATATGATACATTTTATTTTTATATTGGTACTTACTGTAATAAGTGTGATTGCAGGGTGTCTTCCGGCGTCTTCCGGCATTTTTTGTTTTATATAAATGAACTTAGGCCATTGGGTGGTTTTTTACTGTGTGCGAGGGTACTGTAGGTTTAAACACGTTTACAAGTTTGGCAGATTTTTAGTGGGCACCCATAGGTATCTGCTATGCCCGGGTGGGGGATGGCGGTACATCTCTCTGGACTCCGCGACTTGCTCGAAGAAAAATACCTCCCGCGTACGATGTTTTGAACAGGCTTCGGTGAGGGTCACAACCGACGCTTTAGTCCGCTCGGTCACTACGTCCCCCCTTCTGACATTTTGCCGTTAGCTAAAAGTTAATATCCTGACTCAGGGGCCCATGTTTTATAGCTGTTGTCCCTAATTAAAATCTAAACGTTTCAAAAATATGTGATTATACCAAAAAATATAACAAAGTTATTTCGTGTTATTAAGACTTAAAGCATCATAAGTACAATATTTTACATTAAGAACCATCGTTTATAATAGAAGAACAACCATGAGCCGAAACAGTTTAAATTGTGTAAAAGCAATGTTTTCATTATTCGATTTGCTAATAAACTAATTCCATAACTATTTAAGTAATGTGTTATCAATATATTAGTAAGTAATCTGTCATTATAAATTTGTATATTATAATAGCTATCCCTCCCGGTGTTGCCCGGGCGAAGTCACCTCAGGGGAAAACCGAAATTTTTTTATATTGACAAAGTAAAAGTATAATATAACTTATAAGTGTAAGTTCAAGGACTCAAAAACGCATTAATTGTACCTATATAATAATATATATTATATATTTTCATGATTTTCTATTGAGTATTATTGAGTATTTTCTATCCTAATTTCGCCAGTGTGTATTTTTTTTTTTGTTGCAAATCCACCGGTATAATATATGCTACATAGGTTTATCTCAGTTTTAGTGTACCTCGGTTCACTGTCAAATTGGTGTCAGTAGGTATACCTAGCTTTGTGAAATAATATAAGTTATCAAGTATATACTTAAATTTGATTTTTCTGGATTGATGGCGCCACTGTTGTATTCTTACAACCTCTTATTTTCCTCTTTAGGGGTTTAATTTCCAAAAATCCTTTCTTAGCGGACGCCTGCGTCATAATAGCTATCTGTATGTCAAATTTAAGCCAGATCCATCCAGTGATTCTGGCTGTGTGTTGATAGATCAGTCAGTCAGTCAGTCAGTCAAACAGTCACCTTATCCATTTATATATAGTGAGATGATTGTTTTTGTTGTTATTATATATTAATACTATTCATTCTGACCATTTTTTTTAATACACCTATCTACAATACATCACAGCGTTAAATGTGATAAACTGCGCTTGTATCTCTTGTATAGGATACGGTACTGAATTAAGAGATAACAAAAAAATAATAATAAAGGAATACGTTTAACAAACAATTGTTTATCGTTATTTGTCTTAGTATAGGAAGGGCTCAAATATAATAAACTGGCCAAAAATACCTTAGTACCAGCTGAAATTCAAGTCTGCACACGTCCATGTGTGATTGATATTTGATCAACTAGTGTGTATATATTGTAATAGATTTTATATTTCATGGAAATAATACTTTTAAGGGGGTTGCATAACAATTTCTCGAAATTCCTATTATTTTTCATGAAAATTACAAAAACCTGCAAGAAACTGCCAAAACATGATAATTTATTCTACTTCACAACAATAACCACTCTTGTGTTTGTTTGTTTACCAACTGATTTACACTTAGAATATTGTTCTATTTTACGTATCAAATTATATGTTATGTTAATTTACTACCTACGTAATAATAATATGATAATAATAATGCTATACACATATAGATAGGTCATACGTACCTAATAATCAAAGTTATTTGTTAGTAGCTATGATCAATTAGAGTGCTCTCGTGGTTCATCAACAACTATAATATTATTACGGTTTAATTAACGCAGTTCGTGGAACATGGCGTAATGTGTTTATTATTATTTTAATGTCTTGTAAATGTTGCTAATTTATTGATCGGACAAGGTTTATGTGAATATTATAACAATTAAATAAAAAAAAACTTTTAAAATATAATACCATACAATTTTCTCTAAATAAATAAGTTATTTAAGTTTTCTTTTTGAAAGAAATGTCAAGCGGTATTGGTGTATATAATATATATTATATACCTAAGCATATTGGAAGTTGGTAGTAATTAAAGTGGTCACATGAAAGAGAAAAAAAATATAGCGCCGTACGTAACAATCACTAGAAGCTAGGAAAAAGCCTTAGTTTAAAATTTAATTTAATTATTAAATATATTTTTTTTTAATAACCACGGAGCTCATCGTAAGCAGACGCAGTAATTGTTGCCGATTTAATATTGCTTCTTCGTTGTTTTTTAGTTATTATAACCACTCAACGGAACATTAAAAATGTATTTAAATATAGGTAAATTCATGTTTCTTGTTTTTAATTATTAGCGATAAACATACAATTAAAAACATACATAAATGTATCATAAAACATTGGTACAACCGTACACCCATGTTACATATTAAACGCCTTGTTTAATTTACAGATTATATAATGTGTTAATTTATACAGAGTGATTCACCACGTATGCTTAGAGCTCAATCCAATGTATCTTATTTTACCATATACCTACATTTTAAAAGATACTTTGGGATTGAATAGCGTGGAGAATCACTCTGTAAGAAAAACGATACGATACAACAACACAATATTATGATCTCTAAATTGAACAAGGTTTTAATAATAATAATATGTAAATACAATATAATATAATAATATGTGTTCAACAACAGTGAACTATTGTATTTTGATTCACGATACATGTAAATACCTATATGTTTATTCTGAACAATTACAGTTGTATAATTGCTAAAAATTGAAAACATGAAGCATTATGCACGCTTATACATTTACTCCTGCAGAGTGAATTGATAAAGACCAGTTGAATAGTTAAAAAAAAATAATACCAACAGGCAATACGAAATTGCCAACAATTATTGTGTTTACTTACAACGAACTCGGTTATTAAAAATATTTATTAATCAAACTGTACACAAAGACCCTTTTCTATAGTGATTCTTCATTCTCGCCACGTATTGTGGCAATGTGCTATTTTTTTCTCTTCCATTTGCCCACTTTAATTACTATCTACTTTCATAATATACAATACACATCAATACCGCTTGACATTTCATTAAAATGAAAACTGTATAAACTAATTTTTTTAGATGGTGTTTAGAGCTAATAAATGTTTTAGTTTTTATTTCGTTGTCATTTGTTACAGATTATTCGCATAAATCTTGTCCAATCGTTTTTTATACATAGTTATTCGCCTCGCATACTCAGTAGCCAACAATTTTCAACTATGCATCCGTTTATATTCCGAGTTTAGAATATAAGGTAAGTTTAATTAGGGACAGTGTTTCAAGTAAAATTAAGTTGTTCACACTATTTAAAACATCTTTAAAATTTATGTCGTTCAAAAACTGCTAGGATTCAAAGTTAATTTTTGGAATCTTATAGAACAAAAAAATATTTTATACTGAGTATTGCTCCTGAAGAAGGATTTATTTGTAATGGAAGCGTAACAGTATACATTTAATAATATTTTAACGAACAGGTACGCATGGTATTTGAAATTACATTAAGTCATTATACATAAGTACCTAATTTAATTTAATTTCCATAATATTGAATCTTCATTTCGATTGAATAAGAAATGAGATTACCAATATTTACTCAATTGAATAATTGGATTTCTAACAGCTTTTTCCGTCTGTGTACAATGCACTTCATGAAAATTTCAAACCAACTTGTATGATGCAAATAAAAAACGAAACACAGTTTTACCAACCAAGTAAAAATATGTTTAGTTTTATTTCATAATCAGGACCTATACGATTATAATCTGCAAGAAAGGTGAATATAGATAATTCATTAATTCTTATCTAATATATTATAGAACAAATTAAATTACATAATATAGGTACACAATCTAGTTAAGAATTCGTTGACTGACTATTTTAAAGTTTTTTAAAAAATAGTTCTTTGATATATACTTTAAAAAAGCGCTAAAAGTTTAAAATACAGTAGAAATGATTGAATTTTAATTATTAAAACTACGAGTAACTATTATAGGTAGTAGGCACCATCATCAACATTGTAGACCACATATTTCATTTTTATTTATTTATTATGTTGATATATTTTTATTTTTAAAATGTTCTGTCAATACAACACAATACAATTTATGTAATCACTGCAGTTTTAATTGTTTTGAATTAATAATTATTAATAATATTACCTTTATATTGTATTATATTATAATATGTAACTACTACCTATACACAGTTATACAGATAACAGTATATTTTTCATTGTAAAAACTGTATACAAAGGCTTACAGCTGTTAATTTATGCAATGATTCACAATACAATTAAATACATCAGACCACATTATTTTATACACAATATACACGAACTCATCATTATGTAATTTAGAAAGTGTTAAAAGCACCAACTTCAAGTACGTACTTTTTGCTTCAGTCGTTTAACGTGTGTTAGTTTTCAAACCACATATTAAGTAAGTTTGACTCCACAAACAAAACATGAGAAAAAATTCAAAATAATCTGTGTATAAAACCTTATGAACACACCCAATATATTATATATATATATACAAAACGAAAAAGAAAACATTATTTTAATAAAGGTACAAATAAACAAAAGTTAAAAGAAGAAAGTAAAACCAAGATATGAAAAAGTAACGAAAAGAACAAAAGTTTATAAAACTAAAATTCAATAAGATGTCGAAAATTAATATCAGCTGTCTGAACATTACCACACCTATCCTGCGGCAGAGAAAAGCTGCTTTATTCTTAGGGTCTTATACTTTTATTGAATTTGCATACCTATATGTTACACAAATACATATGTATAAAATATATATGAATGAAAAAATGAACAGCTAGGTATAAATCCGCTTTACAATAAAATAAACTTCAATCTTATTTTTCGAGATCTGCTATACGTCTTTTCATTTCTTTGGTTTTATCAGGTTGACTCTGATATATTTTGTATTTTTACAACATTTCATGTCAGTTTAATATACATTTTTGACTTAAAATTAATTTTCTCTGTAAGTTACAATATTTAAATACGCCACATATAATTATTAGGTAAGACTTGTTGGAATCCGGTGATATTATTATTTGAATGTATAATAATATATAATATATTATAATATAGTCATGCCACGGAAATATAATTAAAAATAAATAATTAATCTTAATATTATTGTACTAATACAAAATCGTTTTGAATAAAATATATTTTTGGTCATTGTTGTGTTGCTAAATATGTGTACATGCATCAATCAATCTTGTTTTATTGTGGATTTATGTTTTTGACTTATTTCTGGATGTGGATTTGTAGCCTTCTGGCTTCTGGCTTCTGGGTTAATGCCTAAAAATTAAATGATGACAAAAATCAAATTTTTTAAAATATTATTGCTCTTACCTACGTGAAGTCACCAAAATATATTTTCAATACATACCTATATAATAATAGTATACACTATTGTACTTTGCTTTGCTTTGGGAGGGGTTGCTATGCCGTTTACTATTCCAGGCTTGTGCCTCTACTAGTGGATGGATTTTGGGGTTGATTGGTAGGTTCAGTTATGTAAGTCAGTCCAATTTAATGGGTATGGTTTGAGTAAACGTTTGGTGGTTGGAGGGGAGTGGGTTTTACCTAAGAGGCGGATATGATCGTATTCGGAAAAAGAGTTATTGTAGAACATTGTTTTTGATTGAGAGCAAATGGAATTTTGGATAGATTTGAAGTTGGCTGATTTTAAAAGGACCGAGTTTCTAACGATAGTGGGCATACCGGTTATCGTGCGACACTATTGTAACGGGATAAACCGTCACTATATCAAAATGGTCCTTTTCAGGACCACCTAACACAACAGTATGGCAACGTAATACGACACAAGTAATAGACGCGACATATTAGAATAAGTAGTTTGTCAACAGGAAAGTTTCACGGAAATAACAAGCGAAAACCACATTAACAAAACGAACACCAACGGGTCGAGGTGTGGTTATTGCTTGTCAAAGCAACCAGCCTCGACCAATCACAGGACAACAAAGAGAAACAAATAGTATATATACCGGGACAGTTCACCGGTCAAATCATCATCATCATCATCATCATCATCATCAGTATATCATCATCGATGGGAAAAGCGTTAAGAGCAGCAGCAGTTCCAGCTAGTTCCAGCAGTTCCAGCAGTTCCAGCAGTTCCAGCAGTTCCAGCAGTTCCAGCGCTACTGTCCCAGCATCCCAAGCAACATCGTACGATCCCGTGCGCAACCCTTGATGAGCATCGCCACAATTGATCACACGCTTCAACATACCGACCAAACATTGAAACGCACCTCCGCTCTACAGCACTCATACCATTGTAAGTAAAAAATTTTATTACGCCCCCTCCGACCACGAGGCAAGTGCACCTGAGGGGTGCACGTAGCCGGGTCTAGCACCGGGACGCACTCCCATTATTCGCCAGCGTCAAACCACCGTCATGGGAAACCATCGCGGAGGCACACGTCGCAAGAAAATCAACTCACCAACCCACATGAAGCTCCGACACCGGGAAGTTCCGTCCTCAACTGAACAAGACAACCAACTTCCAGAGGAAAAATCACCAACTCCTACTTCATTATCCATCGGCTCAGCTGACAGCTGGGATAGCAGTGAATCCTCACGCTCTCTCACTCCAGTAACACCAGAAACCAAACCTTCAAAAATTACCCCCAACTCAACCCGAACTCCGCTACCTCCGCCAATCATACTTCCAGCCTCAGCATGGCGTAACACCGCACCACTGATATTTCAAAACCCAAACTTCTCCGCTATCGGGCTCACCGCTAAATCCACAGCTGAAGGAAAAATTTTTATTAAAACCGCAGACGCTGCTCAATTCCGACAAGTACAAAAAATCCTACTTACAAAAAACATCGAATTCCACACCTTCACTCTCGCTGCTGACCGCCAACTCAAAATTGTACTCAAAGGCATCCCCACTGATGTCACAACTGATGAACTCCAAGCCGAACTTGAGGCACTCAACTTCAAAGTTCAACTAATCAGACGTTTTGGCACTACTGACAAACCTATGCCCTTATGTCTGGTCATCCTTTCCGGCCCACAAGCCAAAGAAATCTTCGAATTATCTGAATTATTTTATCTCAAAATCAGCGTCGAAGCCTACAAAAAAACCGGACCCTCTCAATGCCATACATGCCAAAAATTCGGCCATGGCTCCCAAAACTGCGGCAACGCACCACGTTGCGTTAAATGTGCCGGCTCTCACTTGACAAACGCATGCAACAAGACTCTTGACCAAACACCGACTTGCAGTAACTGTGATGGTCCACATACAGCAAACTTCCGTGGATGTCCTGCATACAAAAAAAATCGTAAACATCCAAACTGCCAAGCAAACCACTCCCAAGGAACTTCCAAAAGATCAACTCTCCGCAACTCATACGACTACACCAGATAATTCTATCTCCTTACCCAAACCGGGTCCTAAGCATCTAGACTACGCAAGTGCCACCAAGAACAAGCATACTATTAACAACGAAAAAGTCGTAACCCTTCTGTCAGAGCTTCTCACGGCTATCTCTTCGGCGGAAGACCCCAAAGCAGTTATCTCCTTAACAATAAAATCCTTTATATCTCTCTTAACCAATAACAATGAATAACTTAAAAATTATTCATTGGAACTCAAACGGAATCACAAAACGACTAAACGAACTCCAGGCTCTTGCATCCACATTAAAAATTGACATTATTCTCCTAAGTGAAACTCGACTCAAACCTTCGGCGAAGCTAAAAATCCCAAACTACTTCACTTACAGAACAGACCTGCCTCCGATACGAGGATCTCCCGCTCACGGAGGAACGGCTGTATTAGTTCACCGGAGAATAGTTCATACCCCAATATCTCTTCAAACCAAACTCCAATCAACATCTATTAAAATTAAAATAGCCAACGCCGAAATAACCATAAGCTCAATATACAAACCACCACAGGTCCCCCTTGAACCCTCTGACCTAGATACCATAACCAACACCGCAGAATGGTTCATCGCTGCTGGAGACTTCAACTGCAAACACACTATGTGGCACAGCCGCGTTTCAAATCCTTCTGGTCGAATCCTCTTCAATCATCTTTCTCAAAACGACTACGTCATAGTGGCACCTAGCACTCCAACTCATTTTCCAACATACATCGGTCACCGTCCGGACATCCTAGACATAGCTTTAATCAGAACTCCGTTGCTCACTCGTCAAACTAATTTAAATCAACTGTCCTCAGACCACAACCCAATCCTTCTAGAGTTTTCCAGCTCCCCCATAACATCTTCACCGCCTACACAAGGTAAACAAGTAAACTGGAAAAAATTCTCTACCTTACTCTCCAATGATACTACAAACACTCACCCATGCACTGCCTCCATCCAGGATATAGATCATGCTATATCAGCTTTCACAGAAACCATAAAATCGGCGGTCGAAGAATGCGCTTACCAATCCATAACAGGACGGAAAAGGAACACCCTCCCATCTGAAATTCTTAATGAAATAAAGGCCAAGAACAGGCTACGACGGGAGTGGCAACTAAACAGAGATCCAGCGGTCAAATCCAGGCTGAACGCTAAAACGAAATTTATCAGATCTATTTTAAAAACTTATAAACAAGACGAGTGGGACAGGTTTCTTACCTCCCTTGACACTAGTGACGGATCACTATTCAAAATTAACAAAAGCTTACTCAACAAAAAACCAGCGATTCATCCTCTCCGAGGCCCAAACGGTCTAATTTACGACGCAAAAGCTAAAGCTGAACTCATAGCGGAATCCCTAGAAAGACAATTTAAGCCAAACCCCGGCCCAAACATCTTAGAAGTAGAAGAAACGGCTCACAACATCCGTACTTCACCTGTCGCTTCTTCCGACCTCTACACAACACCCGGTTCAGTTCAACTAATCATCAAACACTTGCCTAAAAAGAAAGCTCCCGGTGAAGATCTCATAACAAATACAGCTCTAAAGCTCCTCCCTAAGAATAAACTATTGACCCTTACAAACATCTTAAATGGATGTTTAAGACTCAATTATTTCCCTTCCACATGGAAAAAAGCAGTCATAATCTCGATCCACAAACCGGGTAAAGACCACTCTCTTCCTGAAAACTACCGCCCTATTGCCTTGCTGTCCTCCATTTCAAAAGTCTACGAAAGGGTAATCCTTGAAAACATCCAAAAAACCACTTCTAAAACAACTAGGAAAGAGCAGTTTGCATTTCGTCCAGGTCACTCGACGGTTCATCAATTGACCAATCTGATAGATGATATAACTGTCAATTGGAACTCTAAAATAAATACAGCCTCAGTTTTTATTGACGTGGAAAAAGCTTTTGATAAAGTTTGGCACGATGGCCTCCTCTTCAAAATGAACAAAATGCATATCCACCCTGCTTTAATCAAAATCATACACTCATTCCTTGAAAACCGAACATTTGCAGTCAAACAAGAAGACCAAACATCTACAAGCCGCCCAATCCTCTCTGGAGTACCCCAAGGCTCATGTCTTTCACCCACCCTATTCCTAATATATACAAATGATATACCATTAATTCCAAAGGCAAACCTAGCGTTATTTGCTGATGACACAATGTTTTCCGCCCAAAACCATAACGCCAGATGGGCAGCATTCATACTGCAAAAACAAGTAGATCTGGCCGCAGAATGGTTCAATCGATGGCGCCTAAAGATAAATGAACAAAAAACCGTCGCACTACTTTTCGGAAACAAAAACACCAAAAATATTCCTCCTATTAAAATTAACGATCACCCAATAAAATGGTCTGATAACGTGAAATACCTCGGTGTAACACTTAACAGACGCCTTGGTGTAACACAGCACATAAACTCCATCATAAAAAGAGCCACCATTGTCAGGGGCATATTATACCCCCTAATCAATAAGAAAAGCCCAATACCCTTAAAAACTAAAATCTTAATTCTCAAAATGTATGTCATCCCTATTCTAACATATGCTGGTGCAGCTTGGGCTCCCCTTGTTTCGACACACCGATGGAAACAAATTGAGGCTGTACAAACAATTGGCCTCCGCACCATCACGGGCAACCCCACGTTTGTCAGGAATGAAATTCTACGCGGCTCCGCAGGATTAAAAACCATCAGAGAAACCATTACCAGTCAGGCTTCTGCGATGTTTCACAAGAACTCCTACTCTAAGTACCCACATATAAGAAACCTCGGTCACAAACCTGGTGAAACACGTCGTAAAATCCCAAAAAATCGTCCGTTAAAATGGGCAACCACTAATTAATACCCATACATCACTCAAAAAAAAAAAAAAAAAAAAAAAAAAAAAAAAATTTTCAACCCACTGGTATAGGCTAAACGCCTGGCACAGTAAATATGCCCTAGGGCAGCCACACAAGCAAAGCAAAGCAAAGCGGTCAAATCATCTTCCACACCAATCTTCCACACCAGTCTTCAACATATCTTCTACAAGTCAACAAACACTATAGAAGACCTGAAGACCTGAAGACCCGAAGACTATCAACGCAGCAGCAACACCGACCTGAACGACGCCGGCGAAGCTGATCCGACCTAGCCAGTCCACGACGACGCACCCTGAACGCACCGGTCTAGCGTGATCGCTCGATACCGCCGAGACTCTACAGTACCCGGCATACCTGGCCAACAAGCGCCACTTCACCGACCGACGACGCCAAGCCTACCGTGTGCATCCAGCGATCGACGGCAACGGATAGCCGCCACACCGGGACCTGACTAATCCATCGACGGCAACGTATAATACAATTATACCCCGGCGACTTACTACTGTCAGTCCACCCGTTCAATCGAGTCCAGTCACGCCGTTGGACGAACACCAAGACACGCCGGGAACCGACTTCGCGACGTAGCTTGGCCAATCGACTATTCATCAAGCCGACAAGTAATACCACGTTCCCCCCTACGGTGAGCTTATTCGAGTTTCACCGCGAGGAAGAACCGAACCCACACGACTTGCTCGAGTCCGTGCACGGACGGTTCCTACTCTCCCCTATTATTGTATTATTTCTACAATACGTATAGGCAAGTCCCGACTATTGTTTTGCTCGCGCCTCTTCAGGCCCGAACCCGCCCGCCGCGGCCGCTTCTTCAAGCCTGCCGCGCGGCCCGGGATAACTTGCCCCGATCATTATAAACATTATTTATTGGTTATATAATAAACGATACCATAACGATACACAACGCATTGTTATTCACGATCACGGACGTCCCGGAAAGACGCTCCGTATCACTATTTACTAATCCAACTCTCCATACAGGTTTAAAAATTACAATCATAGACAAATAAGAGGTAATTCTCGTCTTGAGTTCTTAAACCACTTTCATAAATAAACTAGCTGGCTAGTCTCATAATCCCCGGGGATTCCCGAGACAGCTATAAATAAATCGTTGACGTACTGACGTGTTCTGCTGAACGATTAAAACAATATAATATACAATTAACAATCAAACAAAATAGGTTGTGACGTAGTGTCAGCAATTGGTTTCATGATTCAGTCAATCAATTTTTTTTTATTTATTCTTCAAGAAGATGCCCATTGAACATATTCTTGTGGGGGTCTATGAGCTCACAATTTTAAATATAAGTTCATTAAATAGTTCATATAAATTACAATTTGTAATATACAATCCTCACATAACCATAATATTAATATAAGTAAATATATATTTTCTTCTCTTTGTTTATATAATATAATATTATAATATAGTATTATAAAAAGGTAAACAATTGTGTAGTTAAATAATACAATATAATAATATGGTAGTATGAAACTAAAATTAACAATTATTACTAAAGTCGTACATCTAATATGATAAATTCATTTATATTGATATAATCATTAACCAATTACCAAGTATTCTTATTTCTTATTGTAGATACCCAAGGTTACAGATTGTATACATCTTTAACAAAAAAACCAATCAATACATATTATTATTCATTATTTGTGCTCAAAATGTGTAAAGCCTTACGTGTAAAGCACATATTAATTAAACTATTTTATCTGGTGGAGTAATATTATTACTATTACATTACTTAATAAAAATATTTTATAAAATTCTGCGTAATAAATCACATTTCCAATATCACTGGATCCAGCAACGTTTGTTGTATTTAATAATTTAATGCAATTTTTTCTACCACAACTAATTAATATGTACACTGTACAATGATTTTTTTACACTTATATTATGAATACTGTTTCACGTGTACCTACCTACATGTGTTACTCATACATAATATTAATAGTATATAGTTAAAATATGAATGTTCTTAAATCACTATGTTAATCTTAGTGTTTTTTTTACAGGTTAAATATAGCTAGTTGTATTAATACATTCAAGGTGATATTTATTGAATACGAAAAAGGAGGTAGTTTATTTCAAAACACTCTATTTACAATTATTCGAAATTCGCTTTATATTATTTTTAAATGGTTTGAATAGTAAAATTAATTATTATTTCACAAAAAGTCTAATGGATTTCATCATAATTGACTGTTTCTATCAATTTCCTGCTATAAAAAGTATGGAGTCAAAAAGGACTTTTATACTCACATAACGTGTATTGAGATGTATAATAATAGTACCAATAACTGAATGTAGGCGGCGCATGCATTTTAGTTTTACACGTTTTAAGAAGATTTATAGTTTACCGCTACTATGTCGTCTTATAGTAATCTAAATTTAATATAAACCACCTGCAGTCTATGAAAACTCAATTTGTAATCAGGAGTCCACAACAACTTCATGATTTACACACATTATTATAGTTTAATTAAACGTTAAAATCTATTTTAAGAAAATGAGTTATTTTTTTACTGGAAGCCACAAGAATAGTGGGTTTTTATAGCGTATCTTATGACATCCACAATCGAGATACAAGCCGGCATTATGACTTCTGGGTGTCACAAGAGGTGATGAGATTTTCGTAATCTTGTACCTAATATTGTAATTTTAGACCAGAGTCCATAAGGTACAATCAAATCAATGTGTGTAAATATTGTAAAAAAAAACATCGAACCAACGAGTCTGTGTGATATATGACTAGTACGAGAAAGTTTACACTTTTATGACTTCCTAATTTACACACCTACATATAATATTATGAACCAATTTTAATATAGTTATATTTTAAGCCCGGAGTTCATAGGGCACAATTAATTCAATGTGTGTAAATGTCGTAAAGATAACATAAAACAGACGTGTCTCTGTGATATCTGAGTATCTGACTAGGATGAGGAATTTTGCACCTTTATGACTTCCTTCTTTACATACCTACGTAATTTTGGTGTTAGAAACACTTAAAAATCTTATGGAGTCCATTGCATACCTCATACCTGTGTGTGTGTGTGTATACTACCTGTATTGTACCTATGTATGTATGATATTAATCATTTTATAAACCATCCTGGTTAAAGATTTATACGACCGTTGAACAGAGTAAAGTTGAGTGCAGTTCATGATGTAAACCATATATGTACCTATGATGTACCTATAGGCTATACATACTAAATAGAATACCACCAAACAAAGTCATATTCCATAGATATGCGAGCAGCTTGTTTCATGGAAACACTTTAAGCTGAAATTACGTACGATTACTAATGGTTAAAATGGCCGTCATTCAGAAAAATATCGTTAGACTTTCTTATACAGACATTCATAGTGACATAGCTATTAATAACAAGCTTATTTCATATTCCAAGGAAATGTAGGTACATAGACTAAAATATTATTGTGGAAATTTATAAAAGATATCCTCTAATTAATACAATTCTGTATAACACTGATGTAATATTACAAATCAAATTATAACGTAATATTTAGTTTATGCTTCAATATGTTTATATAACACTGATCATTAGGTAAAAAGCTAAAAAGAGTCACAATATTCTTAAAATATTATACTATGTATAGAAAATGCATATATAAAACATATTTGTTAAAGATTTCAAGTATCCATGGATTTTCATTTTGAGTTACAAAAAAAAAAAAAAAATAATAAAATAAACTTTGTAGAAAAATGGGTTACGTAAAAATTCTCGTTTTGCTTAAATTTTTTTTTCGTTGTTCACGTTTGCTTTTGATCCCTCAAAATACCATATTATTATATACTCCATTCGAGGTTAAGAAGGAACCTCGGTGGCCGATTTGTGTGTAGGGACATAGCTTACCACATAAATGGCTGACTCGGTGGGTGTGACAAACAGTTGTTGCCTGACCATCCCCCAAAAAAATTAATCGACGTGAATTTCCTTCTTAACGTGAATGTTGTATAAATCCAATTTGATGCCATAAACCACCCTCGAAGGGGAAGATATAACCATTTTTTAGCTTTGATTGCTTGATAAAGTTATGAGACACAGAAAAAACATCACTTATTTTTAAAATTAATACATAATATAAGGCCAAAAGCTATTTTCATTAAATATTTTCACGAATGACATGAAGTCACATAGTAGTCACACGTATTTCATGATTTTAACTTATAAGATATAAGACAATTTTATAACAGTATTAATTAAAAATATGAGTGATTTATTAATCAATACACCTATTATTTATAGATATTTATACCAATACATTAATGCACATGAATTTACAAAATTAATTTATGCATAATACTATTTTTGGCAGAGCAAATATAATGCATTCAAATACCATGGCAAAACAATTGTCAAATTATTTAAAACGTCTCAAACTTGTCTAGATAAAATAACACAGTGAGATAATTATGACTAGCCTCAACAGCTAGGTATTTGTTATAATATATTATTACTTATTAGCAGTCTACATCTATATATATTAGGTTCTATATCGTCGGTGGAAAGGCCAACTGATGTAACCCTCATTTTTTTTTAAAGTGAGGTTATTATTGAATATTATTCTTGACACATTAATACACATTCTGGCCAAATATTGTAACCCACAAATGAGTATTTCTGGTATAAAATTGTATTTTTCTTCAACTCAAATCACGCAACCCTCATAAACAAAATACTATTAATAATGCCAATTAACGTAAGCCATAACATCAATCACCAGAATCGGAAAAATTCACAATTTATTCCAGTCAAGTAATGTAAGCATCAATGTAAGCCTCGGTATTTAAGCCAATATTAATATCATATCTTTACCAGCCAAATAACGCAACCCAACCAAATATGAAATGTGATAACGTGTTTGTCGTTGTAATCATGGTTGAAATATACAACCACGGTTGTAATAAAATTAATATAATTGATTATAGCATTATTATTATTATTAAAGTTACCACACTGGGTTTATCACACATTGTGGACACAATTTTACCGCCAAGACAAAAGAATTTTACCGCCATCGCTTGACGGTTACGTTATTTGGATACTGTTCATTAGTTCTGCAAATTAGTGTAACCCACAGATATCTCTTAATATCATATGATGTAACCACAATGACTTTTATATTAGCCGGCCACTTAATATAGCCCACTAATACCTCTAATTTGGTAATTGATTACATTATGAATAAAATGTGCATTCTTTTAATTCAATCCACACACACAATTACAAGATCTATAGAGTCTTACAATAAGAAAAATTAACAAAAAAGATTAATCTGGAACAAAGTTATTATTATTTTAGTGTGCCTGTACAATTTGGTTTTTGAGGGTTATCTCAGTTGGCCTCATATTATGATATTATACTGTTGGGTTTTAGGTACTGTGATCGAGGGCCTTTCAGATAAACCTAAACCCTGCTATTTGTTTTCCTACTAACCCCGCACAAAAGTTACAATTCTTATGCATTTTCCATGCATGCATACTACAGTTAACGACAATTTGTTGTACATATTCGTATGCATAATAATTTATTATAATATGATTCCAATATAACCACATATGGCGTAAACATTATAATATTATGTATACGCTTTTTCATACTCCTCACCGAATGATTGCTACCGGTCATCGAATAATACATAGTACCTACGCATAAAAAACAATACCTCCCAGCAGCAGGCATGTACCTATGTTATATAAATAAAACATGGACAATAATAACATAATTGGTATAGGTCAGTTTTGATTACATATGCACAACGTCAACATTGTACACGTCCCCTCGCCAATGCGCATGAAAAAATGCACTTTCCAAAGCACACTGAACTTATATATGAAAACAATTAATAATATACAACGTCCGTAATATACATTATACGGAACACTTTCAAAGTTTTAGTAATTCCATTTCACAATTCTGTTCATGCTCTAATAATTTTAGTGTATTATAAAGTCCTGTTTATCGGCAAACAAACAAATTATGAATTAATCATAATTGACAGTTTAAAGTATAATATCATATAATTTGTATAGGTCAATAATACTATTAATTAAGTTAATACGTAAATGTAATATTATTAATTATAATATGTTGTTAACGAAATTGATTTGGTATTTGTATGCTAATGAAAGGAGTCTTAAAATAATGCAGCATACAATAATACTATATGAACACGCATTAATATTTCCTAAATTATATTTTAATAAAAAGTGCTACGATATTCGTATGCAACTTTGGTACTTACAACTGATCCGGTCCGATCTCGAAACACAATTTTTTAGGAGGTGTCACAAGGTTATAATAATCGGCTTAAACAGTACAAACATTATAAAACCGTACACGCCAAATTTCATATACCAACAGTCTACATGTATTAACTAGTCCATTAACGTTCCTTTTTTCTTCAGTTCTCAACACACTAATCAGTAATCACAAAAGAAATCATCTCTCCATAATAATAATTATTATAGGACAACTCTGCCTTATTATAATATAAATGTAAATTATTGTACAATATTACTACCTACTTATTATACCTTAATTAATTCTATAGATAATTTTCAAACTGTACTTACTCATTAGCAATACCATTATAATATCCTAATCATAAAAATATTGTTTATATTATACAACAAATTATTGTTAACACTATTAAAATCGTACCAACACTTGTAATAGCACTCTGTGTGCTGAAACATTTAAATGTTCAATGATCAAAAAATAAATTAAGTCGTTTCCTAGCCCAAGCGATCACAATTTTTGTGTCTGGTTAAAGACGTGCAGCTGGTATATTATTCTGTCGCAACTCAAGTCGAATCTGTGTTTAGGAGAAAAAAAAATCAGTCATACGATTCGGTATATTATTATTTAATATTTTACTCTGTGACGGAACAATGTGCCACTTCGGGCGAGGCAGTTAAGCCACAACGGCGGCGCGGCGGTGTATACTATATGCACCACCGACTATTGTTCACAGCAAGCTGCCTTTTGTCGCTGAACACACATCCTTTTTGTCTGTATAACATTATTATTACTCCGCCGCCGTTGATTGTCGTCGTCGAAGTCATTTTAGCTGCAGCCACCGGTGTTAGTGTTATTGTTTTTCCATCGAGTTAGATACTTTTAATTATTTTTTCAGGCAAAGTTGTCGACACGTTCCACATAAATTAATATAAATAGTGAACACCGATTCTGCAGTATATTACTATATTATATATATGCAGATATCGCTCAGTTCCGGCCAACACGACTTATCATATTATAATATACTTTAGTAGTTCAGTATAACATTATATAATATATTAATATAGGACCGTGAATATTGTTACATTCCACTGTGGTACAAAACGTATATTGATCAGATTATCTTATAGTTTTTTAGGATTATTAACATTTAAATATTTTATATACCTACTTCTGAATTTACGGAACGGGGTGACTACTGCATGACCTTGAATGCGAATAAAAATTAATAATTAACTAAATATAATTATTCAAAAAAATTATTGCTATCGATTCATGGAATTTGAATCTCATTCAAAAGAAGTAGTTTTCAGATTTAAATGTTCAAGTTTTGTATTTAAGTCAAGTTCAATACACTTATGTGAACAAGCTAGTATACAATTCGTGCTTATAAATATATTATATACTTGACGTCTGTTGAAAAATTTAAATAAATAATTCGAAAGCAATTTCAAATCTCTTTGGTTAGGTATTGAAAAGTTGAAAAATAATACACACAAATAATCATGCCCATGAAAATAAATACTTTTCCATAAATTCGTGGTATTTTATTTTATTTTTTTTGAAAATAATAAAGAAATAACATAAATAACTTACATAAAAATATATCTGTTACATATGTAAATAGTATGGAATCAATAGAAGAACTATATATTATAGACTGTCGACTACTTTATTTCTCGGTAAAATTTAACACATATTAACTAAAAATAATTCTTCATTATAAAACCTGTGCATATTTTTTACCAATCAGAATCCAAAAAGTATGTATTTCTAGCAATAAATCAACGAGGACACAAAGTTTAATTATATATAGTACATTATAATATCATGTTCAATTTGTGCTGAACGTAAAATAAATGCATGACCGTCGAAACAATGGAACGTCGGAAAACCTTTGTCAAATTAAATAAAAGAATACCACTGCACTTTAAATTGGTTTGGTTTTTTGTACTGTTTTTAAAACGTCAATCGTAATAAAAAAATATATATATTCCTACATTTTTTATTATTATTATTATTATTTTTTTTTTTTATTTAAATAACCTGTGTTCTTTCACATTTTACTGAATTTTTAATTGGTTTTAATTGTGTAACTTTGAGTCATGATGTACCAATAATATACGGATATAATACTATTATATAATGGTGCATTTGAATTCGATATAAAAAAAAAGTTATGATTAATCATATATTAAATATTTTGTTAACACGCCATGATTAACACTCCAAATTATAATTAAATAAATATACTGCGTTACCTTTACCGTTTGGTATCCATATAAATCTACCACGGGCTTTAAATAAATAAATATATATATCCTTATATATTATAATATATATTTTATATTATAAAAGAACAGGCTTTTTTTATGTTATAATTTTGTGACTACACTATTTAATATTTTTCCAATTTTTTTCACAGAGTTGTTCCGAATACCTTCCTGAGTGTCACCATGTCGCCCGTTTCCCGAGAAGGGAATATACCTAAAATCCAATTATCACTGACTCACTGATCACTGTATCTTAAAAACTACTCAACGTACGAACTTGAAATTTGGAATAGTGGTTCATCTAATACTTTCACCCTGCAATAAGAAAGGATTTGCCAAAATTCGCATTTTAAAGAGGTGCTTAAACAATGACATTGTGGTTCACATTGAACATTTTATTTTTATTTATTAATAGTTGCCATTGGTTACAGTTAACAGTAGAAATTAGTGTTGATTTACTATCGGTTGCCATTGGTTATTTGGGCAGATCAGGTACAAGCTTTCATCAAATCGAATTATTGGATATTGCAGCCCACTAAGGTGAAAGAGTTTCCCTTTGTCCGAGATCCAAAGTAGTCGGATTGCCTACCAGGGTGGCTGAGTTGCACTTACTGCAGTAAGTTACACCCAAAAGTAGTTGAACAATCATAATTTTTTTAAGATTTGCGATTTTTACATGCAACGAAGTGCTCGGGTTCTGCTATAATATATTTACCATTTAGGAACATACCTATTTTCAATACGTTTACATTAACCGTGTTTTATATTTACTTGAAACGATAAAATTTTAATAAAAAATGTTATACATATCGTCGTCCGAAGGCAAAATAAGCAACCAATCACGGACGAAGCTGTGACGAGTCGGCTAGTATACTGTATAATATATTTAATTTATTACTAATCGACAGCTGATAGCAACTATATATTATAATATATAGAATAGAATATAATACTGAAACCTGAATGTAAATTATACAGACATGAGATAAAATACATATTTAATTAGTAGGCAGGTACGCTTTTAATTTTAACGGACTTTGAATTTAATTTATATTGGGGTAGGTTTGTACTTTGTTGTTCATAATAATTTAACTTTACCGTCTTATATTGTAACTTTGCAATGTATCTGAAGCGCCTAGCATTACATTTAACGAGTAGATGTTGGTTGGCTCGCAGGAGTGTAGTATAAGTTAATGCGATTTCATTGAAATATACAACTAGGTATAATAGTAATACTATGGCAAATAATATGCACAGTTTATTATGATATCACTTATTCCGTGAGTATAAATACCAAAGTTATTCGAAAATCGTATAATAACTTATTCATTTTATACTTGGTAAACATGCTATATATATATAATTATATCCAACCATTAACACGAAACTTCGTTAATTTACGTCGTCAAAAGTCTACCTCTGCAATAATTTGCTATAAATTAAATTCAAATATTATATATTATTATATTATGTAATAAGGATATTTAAAAGTGGAAAAATCGATTTTATATTCGTGGAATATATACGTTTATATTAAATAATATGAAAATATATCAATGGTCGTAAACGGACGGATGTCTGTGGAAGTATTTTGCGGATCAAATCAAGGGACGTCCGATACGTCATAATAATATTTCCTCAAAAAATAATGTGGAGCTCGTGTTTTTTTAAAGTCGTATAAATATTAAATATAAAAATACTTTTTAATCGGTTTATTTATAAATTATAAAATAATATATTACGTATTATATTGCTTTGTATTCTGCGCTTACGTTTAATATATTCTGCTGCAACTTTCAGCACGACTCTCGACGATTAACGATATACGATGAATGACTTGAGTGAATAATTTAAATCTTTAATTTCCGTGGAGAACGTACCTACGCAATAATATGTGGATGTGAGGCGAACAGCCACCGCACACCGTAAAATAATAATAATTACCATTCGGTGCATCCGAATTACACAACAAACAAAAGCCTGATTTGCATGCCATTATTACCATCTCATGGTTCACAAGTGCATACGATATTTTTTTTTGTTTTTATCCGCACACATATTATTTTATTACCTGCAGCAGGCACAAAATCACACAAATCTGAACCGTCGTGGTAATAATATGCATTTACAAGTGAGGCAAACAACTGCTGTGAACTATGAACACGACAAGATAAACGAAGAAGTTAAAAGTTAGAAGTTATGATAAGTTTTCAAAATTATATTTTAAACGTGGGTTGTAGGTATGATATTATAATAACAATTATTATAGTTACTCTATACCGCGGTATTGAAACGTTACAGGACAAGGAGGTTTTTTCAATACAATCATAACGTACTTATTATTATGATTTAAGTAACTAAATTTAAAATCAGTATTGGGTACTTCACTCGACACTTAAATACAAAATTTACTGTAGTTAATTTACTTTAATTTAAAAAAAGTAATTTCGTAACTTTTATGATACGAAAAATAAAACAGAACCTACATGGGTATTTCTCTAATTTATTATCAAAAATCTATAGTCAAGAAGAAGAAATTAGCTAATTAAATACAACCCATTATGTCCTTGCGCACCCATATGGTAACGCAAAAAATAATTTCTAAAAATAGATGTGGTTCCCCACGTATTAGTGTTATATCAACTTTATCAATGTTTATATACTCTATATACATAACAGAACGAGATATGATTCATCAGAATTTTACAATATCAGTTAGTCGTGTGTTATACGTTGAAATAGTCGTTCTAAAATAATCGTTCTCATAACCATGGATTTTCGTGGAAGGTAAGTTCTTTTATTATTTATTCAATACACTTTTTTGCTTTAAACCTGTTAATATATTTTCCTAGAATGTTAGGGCATAGATAAGTATCAATTTTACTTATTTACGCACATAATCGTTTTTTAGAGCGTTACCGTATGGTAACGCTAGGTTTTTGTGTCATTATTCCAAGTACACATTTTATTTTTCTTCAATTACGGTAAATATGGTATCAATATGCAAGTAAATATGGTATCCAAAATATTGAAAAAATAATTTTTAGGAGATTAGATTATGATATTGTACATAACTTTTTTTTTTTAACTATTTCTACTCAAGGGCGCCCACAGGGGGGGGCCGAGAGGGGCCATGGCCCCCCCCGCTTTTTTACCAATGTTTTTAATTTTTATAATATTACAGTATATTTTTATAAATATTTTAGAAGTTTTGTAGCATTATATTATTTTTATTATTTTAATAAAATAGATCAATAATTGATTAATCATAAGTGATTAGTGATAACATTTTCTGAAGTTATTAGATGAAGTCACATTTCTACCTTCAATAAAAAAATGTCTTTTAATAGCAGCTACACTTCCATCTACTACATGTAGCGTTGAAAGGTCTTTTAGGTTTGTATTACAATTTATAATATATTTTTATTTTTACTACTTCAATTATTAATTATGTTTTATATTTGCTTTAAATTAGCTCACTTAAAAGACTTAAAACATGGCTTCGTAGTACTGTAACTGAGAACCGCTTGAATGGCTTGGCATTAATGAATGTTTACAAAACTTATGTGCAAGCTCAAAAATCAAACATTATAGATGAAACAATAAAATTATTTGGTATGGAGCCTAGGCGCCAATTTTTATTTAATGACCAATAATCTTATTAATCTAATTAGTTAATCTATATATATAAAAATGGAGACAAAAAAATCGAAATTGCATCAGTTGAGAACGGCTGGGCCGATTTTGCTCAAATTTTTTTTTAAATGTTCGTAATTGCCAGGTGAAGGTTTTTACGAAAGAAAATTTTTAAAAAGTCAACCGAATAATTAGAAAAACTGCAAAAACTATTTATTGATGTCTGGGATTTGAACTCGATACCGTTGTCTTTATTTACTCTATGGTGTATTATATTATATTAGTTGCTATTGGTTAATCGGGTATGTTTGTTGATTTGTATTATTATTTTTGTAAATATATCTTATATATAAATGAATGACCTATGGGAAGAAGATACGCTAATTTAAAAAGGGTTAAATTTTTTTTTTTATTCATCGGATTTTAGTACGGTTAGGTTAGGTTAGGATTTATAGGTAGGTGGAATTAAGTAAAAACGTCAAACTTGGTATAACTTTGGTACTTTTTGAGTTAAATCATACACTTACGTACAAACAGCACAGGGTCCGCGATCTACCGCAGGTAAATTACCTATCTGATAATGTACTTCTGCAATTCAGAATTTTTATTCCGGGCAACAGAAAAGTTAAGATAAATCTAGAACATCATACACCGAATATTAAATAACGCATTGAACAATGTTTGAGTCATATAGAGTTGGTACATTTAACGGGAAACGAAGTACACGGGATCAGCTAGTATAATATAATAATTTATAAGATTTTTTTTTCAGTGCTCTTGATGTCTCATATAATATTTTGATGAAAATATACCTACTGTTAATCATATTATGGTGTCATCAGTTTGTTTACTGAGTTTGTAATGAAACTATAAAATACTATACCCACTTAATAATATGTTATGGCTATGTATAATATAAATTATGTATAATATAAACTTTGCCCCCCCCCGGTGAAAATTTCTGCGGGCGCCCTTGTTTCTACTATTATTATTTGTCCACCTACCTACTCGTTATTATATAGGTATTAATAATTAATCTAATATTATATTTGCTGTTCAATTTTAAAAAAAGTTGTTTTGTTGATATTAGAAACAATGGTAATGATTTTTATTTCAAGGAGTACTTATCAAAAATAATTTTAACTACTATTAGTCGTGACTTGGACATTTTTTTATGATATTAAAGATCGTGTTACAAATAAAATGAAGGCGTATTATAGTTACAGTAACGTGTTACTTTCGTTACCTAATACTACCAAACGGCAAACACAATACATTTTAATGGAATATTGTGAAAACGTGACAAGGGTTTTAACTAGATACAAACTACATACAAAACAAAATTTACATAAATATGCTATACTGATATTTATAAGTTTGTTATATTTGAGTAAAGCAGCCAATGAGTACTTTTCAAAACTAATAAGTGCGCAGTAAGAACCAAAAAAATATATATATATATAATGTTCGTCATATTATAATAGGAACATTCTACTAGATATTTTTCTTCTACAAGGGAAATTGAGAAATCATAGGTATATTTTTTCGTATACTGCCGTGAAAAAATATTTAGTAGCACTGTAGTCTGTAGCAGTCTACATTTTGTTGTTTTTATTGTTGATTTGCGTTTTATGGCAATAAACAAAGCATTATCGAAATCAGCCTCTCGAAAATCAATTGGATAAAAAATATTTGTAACCAGCCAAAAACCATGTCTGTGTCAAAGTAAAAAAAGACTTTATATAAATAGTTTAGTTTTATATTTCAATAGACTGCAAAATATATTCTTATATATTTAATGTTTATCGTTATACCATATGTATATAGCCAGCGTAACTTATATATTATACTTGGTATCTTATACACCATCATACTATATAATGGTCATTACATGTTGACATTTTTATAATTTACTGTTTGGTACATTTGCCATTATGCATGCATTGTGCTCGACTTATTTAAAATTAAAATCAATGATATATATTTATAATATACATTACAAAGTGTGAGGAGGCGTGATTGCGTAAATCAACAAAACTTTGTGAAAACTGTTCACAGTCCTCGGCTCGATCAACATAAAATTGTTGTCCTCTTTTTGCAGCTTCCCGGTATATATTTTACGTCAGAATTTATTTTTTGAAATTTCGAGTTTAATCGAGTGACACAATAATAATAGTAATAATATCCATCTGTAGATGTATTATATAAACGTCGGCAGAAAAAAATTAAAAAGATCCTCCGGAGAGTACATCACTGCAAGGTACCCCGCGGGACTGTTGTTCAGGGGTGTGTGGGGGGGGGGGCTCGAGACGGATGACGGCCATTCGGAGGCGGCCTCCGAATGGGAATAATGTTTTATACGTATAAGAAACGACTAAAGGAAATCACCCGAAATGACCCGGTGCGGGCTTTCCATTTGTCTTGGAGCTCGCGACGACGATACTCGATTGTGCGGTCCGCCGCTTTCTTTTGGATCGCTTATAATAATATATAATACGCCTCATCCGCGGGCGCCGAAGTATAATGCCGACACTTCGTCGACGTCGTCCGAGGGGAGAGGTGTTGGAAGGGAGGGTGACGTTTTAAATTAGAATTGAACCGACCGACGACGACCGCGCCGGAGATTGATCGAATCGAGAAAAAGAGCGTTACGAAAACTGGTATTGCGGTGTATTATATAAAATATATTCCCGTTTTCCGTATTTTTTCCAGTTTTTCACGAAAAATTTGTTTGAAGGGTACACTGTGCATTTTTCAATGTTTTATTGTTCCGCTAAAATAACCTAACAATATAAATAATAAAAGCTTATTTTTTTTACATTATTTTTAAGGTTACTATAAATAACTTTATTTTTTAATAATGTCTTCAATGTACTTATCTCGTCTTTTTTAAAGGTCAACTAAGGGTAGGGTGATTTTCAAATTTTGAATTTGTATTGGCAATAATGCACACTACATTTTGACACGGTCAAAGTTCGAAAGATTCTATGATGCACGGCTATCTCCCCTTAAACGGATTAAGGGTGTAATGATTTATAAATATTTAATGTATAATTACAAACAGTGCACATGGATAACTTATGTTGCATCCCAAATTTCAAAAAAGGGCATCAATTTATTGTATTTGGATGTATTTTGTCAAATATCCAGCCTCTATTGGCTTTATCCGAGATACACCACGTCAACAGAGGTTGACTAGAAAGTCTCTTAACAGTTTTATTTTTCTTTATCTTGACAGTTATAACTTTGATGTAAAATTAATTAAAAAATGATAATACTTATTAAATCAGCTTAATTTTAGCTTAAAATATTTTGTCTCTTTTAATTTTTATCGTTAATATTTTCATTATAATTTAGTTTAAAATAGAAAAGAAATTTAAAGGAAACATCTCTCACAAAACTTAACAGGTTCTGTTCTACACTAGTAAAACAAAGCATCTTGTCTCTCAAAATTTTGTTTTTGATTTTCTCTTTTGCTGAGCTCCAAAGTGGTATGTAAACTTCACTCTAAACTCCAAGTAAGATTTCTATTGAAACACAAATGTTGGGGATTTGGGGTGTGCTGCACCTAAACTCACATATAAAAAAGCAATTTTCAATATGCAGTTATCCGGCGGCAACTGTCCGGTTACATCAAC
Organism: Macrosiphum euphorbiae; assembly: GCA_949089665.1. NCBI lineage: Eukaryota > Metazoa > Arthropoda > Insecta > Hemiptera > Aphididae > Macrosiphum > Macrosiphum euphorbiae. The sequence goes on along the minus strand of CARXXK010000001.1, from coordinate 17,817,637 downwards.
AACATTAAGATAAAATACTACCTAATTAGGAGGTACAGTGGACCCAATTCGAGTATTATCAAATAACACCAAAGTTTTCCCGCGAACATTATTTTACCTAGGTGTAAAGGACTTTACGTATTATCATATAATATGTCCTATATTAACATTGTATTTGTATATAATATTGTTACGCATTACTACACGCAACCGTAACCTCGACTATTCCATATTTGGTAATAATTTTGCGAACTAATTAAAATCACACCTGGCAATCGTATCAGCAATCGGCCACAAAGACCGGAGCCACTTGACGCCACCAGCCATTATACACCGCTACTACGAGATTATACATTACCAAGACGATATTATACATATTTTCTATTAAAATAAAACTTCATTTCAATTACTGTTCTAAATTGTCTACTATTTTATTTCAAAGCATCAAAATTTGGATTGTATGAAAGGGTCAACAACTTGGAAAAAACAAAACGACCCGATTTCGTAGAGTAAATGTAGCCACCATCAAATCTACCAACAATTAATATGTACTTAAACATTATTATTGAGAAAACTCGAGTAGAACCTTTTTAAGTTGATTGGCTAACTTCACGGACCTCCCGCAGTCCGCTTTGAATACAAATCGATGTCCCAAAGCCGTAAACGCGATACGCTGTACACCGCGACTCTGTTTGATGTTTAGGTAGGTAGGTGGGTATAGGATTTTTCACGCAAAGCTGCTTACGAAAATCAAAACCAAACACAAACACCAAAAAATACTTATGGCGTAGTTTACGCACGCCGTAAGTGGATTTTTGGAAACGTTTCAAAACTTTTGTTTCCTCATCTCGCACGTGCGCACACGAAACGAAATCGAAATCCGGTCTGGATCTTGTTACTATCATAATATAATATTGTACCTATTTATCCTGCAAGGATGTTAAAGTGTACGTCGGTGAATAAAATCTCTAAACATAATTAATTACACAAACACATTTTAAATATTATATAATTAGGTATATATTTAGAATATAGTACCGACGAGTATTAGTGAGGTGTGCATTATAATTAGGCTTGAAATACTTGGAAAATAAAAATTTCACTCTTCTTGAAATATTTCAATGAAATTATGAAAAATATAAATTTTTTTCTTTTAAACGTAAGCGGTTACGAAGGTTGACTGTAAAAGGTTATTGATTACACACAAAAAGATCGATAATGAATGACTTATCAACTAAGGTTTACGAATTACTATGATGGTACGTAATGGTTATAAATTGTTGGTACCTATACATGGTATTATATTATTGGTTAATTTATCACTTATCAATTGGTTCTATGCATCGGCTACTATTTATTAATTATTTATTAGTATTCGATACAATACACCCAATTTTAAACATTTTCTTTTGCTGTAAGTATAATAATATGATTGGGGGACGAGGTGGCCGAGCGGTCTAACTCGTCGGCTGTGGCGCAATCGGTTCCGGGTTTGATCCTCGACCACCGGGTGGCATTTTTCTCCGGGCAAGTCACGGTGTCCGGAGAACAAGTGCCGCCATCTCCCACTCCGAGGCATGGCAGAAATCTACGGGTGCCCCAATAGAAATTCTGCCAAAAATGCACCCATGTGTAACATACTTACAGCTGACTATACGGTTCCAAAAACCTACAGTAAAACCCCCTCCCCAATGACCTAAAGTTGCCGCGGGATAATTAATAATAAAAAAAAAATAATATGATTATTATATAATCCTTTATAATATACAATTTTTTTCTTTTATTTTTCACATTAATAAAATATGTCATGAGAGTTACATGAAATATTTTTAGAAAATAAATTTCATAACATTTTAAAAACCTAATAATAATTATATTTTATACAATATTAAAATAATGTTGCTAGGTATATAGTATAACATACAGTATAGGTAATGACGTATACATTGATAAGTGCTTACCAAATCGGTATAGCTGGTATTATTATAGCGGGTTGTAGACGAACCTAGAAAGTCATCAATTATTTACTCTTGGTCTATATCTATATCTATATAGATAAATTATTTGTTCTTATAAATCATGACGTATAATGCACTGCTGCCACACTAGACTAGAGCCGCCGCCAGTCGTAGACACCACCACTCTCCGTCCACCTAATTCACTGGTTTATCCTCGGCAAGCACCACATCGACTGTCGCTGTTTATTGCGGTGCGAAGAAAAATGCACACCGACCCGGAGTGGAGTAGATTTATAAGGGTAGCTTATTAGAATCGCTTAGTCTCTGGCGGGTTTCTCGTTTTGCTCTTCAGCAGTCATTATCATTTGGTTTGCGCTTTAATCAAATAATGCGTTTCGGCGAAACAGCCGCCGATTTAAGAACAACAACTTACCGTCTTACATTATAATTGTACTACCTACATCCAGAACAATAATAATATTATATACGCCAAACAACGCACGTTGCCTTTGCCTCTCAGCCAGTCATTGTTGGGGTTATGGTAAGTATTTTAACTGTCAATCCGATACCATAATAAATCTTGCCTGTACCTACTATAATTATTGTCTTCAGCATCCACTTCGCCGCACATATATCCTATGTGTATTGAGCAATACTACTTCCAAGTTTTAATAGAATAATAATTTCGGTGGTAGGTGTAATAGTCGTTAATTCGAATGAGATCAATACACCATCGCGGTTATATTATTAATATTATAATGCCTAACCTAACCTACAACGAATTAAATTGTATAGTTTACGGACTTGCTGTGAAATACTAAAATTAATATTTAATTGCCTCCCCGGTTACTTCAAAATATAATGTGGTTGTTGTTTATCGCACTATTACTGAAAGAATAGTGATACAACTAATGAACTAAAAGTTGTCGATGTTAGGGTTTTCATTGATTCTAATATAAATAGCTCTACTCTATCGTTTAGTCAACTTGTTACAACCTGGTAACCTCAGCAGAACTGTCATAAAACCTATAAAACCTTTAATATGTCATTATTCTTGCAGAACGTTTTTGATGTTTTAATCACTTTGCGCGTAAATAATGTAACAACTAGAAATATTTTTTATATTTTGAGTGTTGACACTATTCTTGATGGACTAGATACAATTTCATTTTTAATTAGAAAACTGACACAAACTAAGTAAAGTACTCGATATCTTTATGGGTGTGAATAATATTATAAAATTATTAAAATTATATAAATAGCACCAGCCAGCACTCAAATAATCTATTATTATTATAAAAATGATTTTGTTGAGTTCCTGCTACCTGATGATTGTCATTTTATTAAAGGCATAATATTATATAATAATGTGGTCCATTTTTTGAACGTGATAAATAATATTATAACCATAAATACAAGTTACAATGGGTTTATTATAAATAATACTATTTATACACTTTATTGTTTTAATTGAAACAGGTATAATTTTATTTAATACTCAGTTTTGAGTTGTGTCACTGTTCTTATAGCAGGCAATATAGACAAAAATGATTATTGCAGTCACGAACAGTGACACAAGTCAAAATTTTTTCAAACATTTGTTATAATGTTTCATCCATTTACAACATCTATACTAATCGTATTTAAAAACAATGTAATTTAACATAATATTTCTATCGAAACAGCATAACAGTTTAATGAAAATTTAATTTGTATTGTATTTTTTAAATAGCTGATATTACCATGAGTTGTGTTTTTTGAGTTATGTTACTATTCGTTCAATAATGCGACATGATAATATTATAGATCAAAACTGTTTTTAATTAAAAATAAAATGTTAAGTCCGATGTGGTTTTTATCTAATAGCTTTTTAATTTTTGTCATCGCTACTAAATATCTCGAGTATACCAGTAACTTCTAAAAATCAATAATAGTACTGGATTAGTAGTTATTATTTTTATTATTGGTATTGCTATTATTATTAGTGATATAACGATCTGCACTACAGCCATGATACGATGGTTCGAAAATGATTTGATGTGTAATTTTCCATAGTTCGCGTACACTATTCGAGCGTATGTATAATTAAGGAGGAGGAGGAGTATTCAAAGTGCTTAATTAGTGCCTTCAAAATGATTAACGCAGACCGCATAACACGCAATAGGCACATGTTATGCAGTTTAGTAGGATTTTTCGCGAAACTCAATGAAGGTTTATAATATTATATTATATTATACGAAGAAACAAATATTATGAAAGCGAATATTTCGTGGAAATACCCCAAAATCTCAAAGACTGTAACACTTGGTGCTTACTTACTGAAGGATGCCTTTATACTCGGAATCCATCTGTAATAGAGTGCAGAAGCTGCCTTATTTTGTTTCGAGTTAATAGGATATATTATATTTTGCTCACACGGACACGGTTTGTGCACAGCGACGATACGACAACAATAATAATATTAGGTACATTATGGTGACGCCTTTGCAATATGAATAGTAATCATTTTTAAGACGAAACAAAATATATAAAGTTTACCTTAAAGTTTCAGTCGGTAAATAAAATATGCAAATGTTTTGTGTTCAAAATGCAAAGGTATGCGTGAAAACTGAGAAGTTTTCAAAACTATACGAAAATGGGTTTTGTATAAATGACTATTGTTCGAGTGATTACCACCACCTAATACAGAAATATCTACCTACCTATATAGTAATGCGATAAAACGATTATGATTAAAAAAATGGTTATTATAAATAACATTTCGAGTACCTATATAGGGGGAAAATCGTACAACATATTATCTCTAATTTTTGTTCATTTTATGGAATACAGAACCCATTAAATGTAGAAGGTTTTCAGTTCAGGCTGATACATTATTATAGAAGCAGTACGTAACAAACACTTAGAAATTACAAAAAAATTTTCCTCACACAACTTGTATTATTAAGATCACTACATTGTAGTGGAAAAGTACATACAATTTGGAAAAATAAGTTAAATACCTAACCTAGGTAGCTTGTATTACTATGCAACTATATAATACAACAAATAACCTGAAAACATAATTAAACGCCAGACCGTCCGTGTCATGATGGTAATGATTAGGGCTGGGATTTGTATGTAAATACATATTTTTAGTGAAACACGATAAATTAATTATTGCAAATGATAAATTCGTTTCACGTGATTTGCAATAAAATAAGACATATTTTATTTTACATATTTTTACATATTTCGTCATAAATACATATTTTTACATACTTAGTAAAATTTTCGTTTTTATTTACATACTTCGTAAATTTTGACAATTTCAGTGGTTTAGTAATATTCAAAAATAACTACCCAAACATCCCGCTTCCTCCAGAGCCAATTATAACAATGTGGGGGACATGGTTACAAGCGTTAAACTATTATTCCAAATTTTATGATGAAATTAAAAATATAGTATCTATGTTGGATTCTGAACATGCAGCATCAATTTCCAAGGGTAAAGAAATTTTTGTGAGACCTAATATAAAGTCTGATCAATCATATATTGTGTCTAATTTTAGTTTTTTTGGGTGAATCAATTTCAAAATTAGAAAACACCAAGATTCCGTTGAGTGAAAGCATACAAATTATTGATTTATCAATTTCAAAATTTAATGAATCAGAGGGCCCAACAGCAGAATTAAATGAACGTCGTTTTAAACAAAAATTCGGGTCTGAAGACCATTAAATGTATAAGAAACATTCTTTGTGGTATTGCGGTTGAAGACACGACGGAGCTCAATCTTTCACCTAGTGAAATAACAGCCATGAAGTATGCTCCGATAACATCTTGTGATGTGGAACGCTCCTTTAGTAGGTATAAGTCAGTGTTAAGACCAAATCGCCGTACATTTAATTTTGAAAATTTAAAACAATATATGGTTTGTCATGGTTTCCCTTAGAATTGAATAAACATCAATTTATTGTATTTCAATTATGATCAACAATTATTTAGAATTGTATTTTTATTTAAAACTTTAACATAGGTATTTTTTAAATTTTTCTTAGTACATAATTTTTATTTTATACCACATATTTTTTATTTTATACTACATATTTTGGAAATTTTAATTACATATATATGTACATATTTTTGGTTTTTTATTACATATAAATCCCAGCCCTAGTAATGATATTGCAGACCCGCCCGAATCAAGATGGCTTGACCTTTCGAATTTCAATTCTCCAAGCAGAATTCATAATTACGTTAGTTACTATTTCTAAATTATTTGGACTTAGACTCTCACAATCAAAATAGTTGCAACAAATTCATATTGATTTAAAATTGGATATGGATTTAGCTCAGGATACTTTGATCAAATTAGAATATACGAATATCAAATAGAAAACACGTAAAGAAAAATTAAAAAAAATATTTTAGCTGCCAAAAAATTTCTGACAAGTTCAATTGGATAAACGTATACAAGCTAAGAAACCTGAAGAATATTTTCACATTTTGGTTTTTATTCCATACGTAGACTCTTTTATAAGTCGATTCAAATCTAGATTTCTTATTTATATTGACATTTTGTCAAGTTTTCTCTCGCTTTTCGTCAAGAATTCTAAAAAGAAGGATTAAAAAAATTAGCTGAATTTTAAGAAGAAGATTTAAAAGGAACTAATTCAATAACAGAAGAGTTCCGACTGTGGCCAAGTAAACTTAAAAAATTGTAAATAAAACCGAAGAATGCCATTGATGCACTGAAGTTACATATATCCAGGCGTAGATAAGTTATTTCAAATTTCGACTACACTTCCTATATCTACGGCTTCAAACATTTTTCATCTATTAAAAGAATTAAAACTTATCTACGAAATACAATATTTGAGGTAATAAATAATAAGATATTTCTAAGCAATTTAAATTTTAAAAATACTATTTGCGGTTCTTTTGTTTTAGAAAAGACGAAATAGATTGGCCATGTTAAACATTCATAGGGAAGTTAAAATTGTTGTTGATGAAGTGATAGATGAGTTAGCAAAAAATCGAAAAGACTGGAATTAATTTTATAAAATTATATTTTATTATGTAGTGTGAATTATAATATATAATATTACATTCGACTATAATACGAGTATATATTTAATTGAGCCCCCTCAAAAAAACTGCATAAATGCGTAACTGTTATGAAATAACAGTACTTTTGTGAAATTTGAAAATACACCACTGACGGCACCTAATGAATCGCACAGAATGCTAAACATTCCAAATATCATTGACCCACATATTTTAATTACTGAAATTTGTTTGAGGAGCTTTATCGATGTTTCTGTGAATAATAATTTTCTTCTATCCATATATAGGTACCTCCTTACAATAATTTATACTCCAATCATACAGATGCCATCATAGTATTGATTAATGTAATGTATTTAGATAATATATTATTATTTTTATGTATATAGTCACGATGCGTTGTTATTGTCACGTAAAGGGTATTAATAGTTGACTTGTATTGTTTGATTCCTTTTTATAAAAAATTGTTTCATACCTAGATGAATACTCAATGCGATATTATAATTTAATATACTAACTGAACCCGTGCACTACGCTGCCCGTAAAAATCGCAACTCTTAAAAAAATTATGATTGTTCAACTCCTTTTGGGTGTAATTTGCTGCGGTAAGTGCAACTCAGCCACCCTGGTAGGAAATGTTCAATAATTGGATTTGATACAAGCTTGTACTTGATCTGACCGAATAACCAATTGCAAACAATAATAAATAAATACTAATTTCTACTGTAGACTGTATAACCAATGGGAGCTATTAATAAACAAAAATAAAATTTCAAATTTCCATCTTGAACCTCAATGTCCCTGTTTGAGCACCTATTTAAAATGCGAATTTCGGCAAATCCTTTCTTATTGCTCGGTGAAAATATGAGAAGAACCTCTATTCAAAATTTCATGTCCGTACGTTGCGTAGTTTTTGAGATACAGCTATCAGTGAGTGAGTGGTATTTGGATTTTATATGCATAGATTATTCTCCGGCCCACGAGTGTCCATACTTAAAAACGCGTCCTATACTGCACATCGGCATTTTGCCGAATAGTAGAAATGGCATCATGGTGGGAGAAAACAGACGTCGCGTATTACTATATCGATGCGAGGTTTACGTATGGACTCTCGTGAGCCTCACTGTATAGGTATATCGTATATACATCAATTACGTAATTATCATGGACATCGTAAACATATATTTCAATTTTAAATAACAAAACTAATAACGTATAGAGGTACTCCGCGATATCGAGATATTTACGAGACAGATATAAGAACGAGTGTGTGGCCACCGCAGGCCCATTATCACGTCATGACACAACATTTTTATTTTGTTTTATACAATATTATTACGTATAGGTTTATGGAGAATGAAGGCAATTTAAATAATATGGCTTTTATAATGTACCCATACAATACATTACTCAAATAGTACCACTGCAGCGTGTAACGGATACAGCGCATCGTACCTAATGATAATATTATTGTACATCACGCTGTAATTTCTGTTTACATATTTTATATTCGTTATTTATACTGTATGTATCGCTTGTTTTATAATACGCGAAATTCATCATATCATTTTTATCCGTTTTAAAATTCAAATTAATAGTTAACGTGATGGGGTTCGGTTTATTACAATATATTATTATAATGTACCTTGATGTTTCAGTGTATGAATATTTGAATTATACGTATTTTATAATAATATGTAACACGAGCACGTCAGAGTCAAAATATTATAATATTATTGATGTTGTGTAACTAAACCACATATTGTAGCGGTGTCGTGGTGCAGTTTTTTTTTATGTGTCGTACTGTCGTTAATGCATCAACGTGGTGTTTTTTTCCTGTATCTCCGTGTACCATATTATCATATTAATAATATGACGTGCGTTGGTACTTTGTAGTTTAGTAAATTGAGTACCCACTATAAGAAACACGAATTCTGACACTCTGATATCTGGGTAAATATTATACCATCAAGTATCAACCTGTTATCAAATTGATAAACGATAGTACCTAAGTTCCAATAGTGTTTTAGTATTAAAGCTGTATTTTCAATAAATAATATGTACTTAGCAGTTTATTTTTTTCTGTATTTGTTCATTGCTCAAGGTTTTTGTCAATGCTTACCACACAAGTGGGTAGTAGAGAGATTATGTGATCTATTTATCTATATAGGTAATAAGCATAATATATCATTATATCACTATAATATGCATGATACTACACAAAGGTGGGAAAGTTAATGAAAATAATTAACTCAAGCTGAATTAAGTTAAGAAGACACAAGATCGATAAGTTAATAGTTATCAGCTAACAAATCATACATTCAACTCGACAAGTATTGAAAAATTATTAACTTAAATCAGAAAAAAAAAGTTAGTTTTAATTAGTATGTGGATGGATCACATTAAGAGTGGCTGCGTTCTTTCTAATTCCTTAAATTATTATAATAAACAATTTTATTGAACTTTCATTTTAATGTATAGTGTCTATACCTATTTTAATTTACATGATTATTAAATATTTAAATACTTACACATCACAATAAATAATTTAATAAATATTAATTATTTTATATCAAATATAATTTTAAGGTCATATAATATTATGAGTATCTAATATACCTTCTATAACATTTATCTATTTACAAAATTATTTTGTCAAGAAAAATAACAGAAAATATGTTTGTATTGTTATAATAGTATTGGATTATTTTTATTTTAGTATAAATATTTACGTATAAAACCTTTAAAACGGAAAATTTCAAAAACGTTTAACTTGATGTGGATTATTTTTAAATAAACTGATGTAAGCTAAGTTATTTCAACTGTCAATTAAACTAGTTAAGTTCATAAGTTGATTGGAAAATTACTTAGCTAGTTAATGTCCACTTTCAATACTACTCCCCCTTCTCAAAGCGAAGACATGTGCATTATTCACTCCCAGTGGAGTGGGACCTAGTTGGAAACCAGATGGCGCAGTTGGAAGACAGCCCGGACAAAATGGTGGTCGAGAAGAACCACACAAATTCTTTGCACTATTGTTAGGAATCGAACCGATGACTGTGTCAGTCGTAGTCAACTGCTTGACCACTTCGGCCCCTAAAGCAGCTTATCTATATATCTATATATATAAAAATGAATGTACGTCAGTGTGTCAGTGTGTCTGTGTGTCTGTGTGTCCATGTTACCATGGTTACCAAGGTTGCCATGGTTACTAAGGTTACCAAGATTTCATATCAATCTATATATATAAAAATGAATGTATGTCAGTGTGTGTGTGTGTGTGTGTGTGTGTGTGTCCATATTACCATGGCAACCATATCTGTATATAAAAAACAGTAAGCTGATTGACTGCTATCAACGCACAGCTCAAACCATTGGACGGATCTGGCTGAAATTTGGCATACAGATAGCTATTATAATATAGACGTGCGCTAAGAAAGGATTTGCCAAAATTCGCATTTTAAATAGGTGCTGAAACAGGGACATTGAGATTCACGATAGAAATTGGAAATTTTATTTTTATTTATTTATAGTTGCCATTGGTTACAGTCTACATTAGAAATTAGCATTTATTTATTGGTTGCCATTGGTTATTCGGGCAGATCAGGTACAAGCTTGCATCAAATCGAATTATTGAACAATGCTTACCAGGGTGGCAGAGTTGCACTTACCGCAGAAAATTACACCCAAAAGGAGTTCAACAATCATAATTTTTTTAAGAGTTGCGATTTTTTACGAGCAACCAAATTTATTATATTAATCCACAGTATTACATCAAAATAAACTTGGTATAACTTTGATACTTTAGAGTTAAATCATACACTTCCGTACAAACAGCACGGGGTCCGCGATCTACCGCAGGTAGATTGCCTACCTGATAATGTACTGCTGCGATTCAGAATTTTTATTCAGGGCAACGGGAAAGATAAGATAAATTTTGAACACCATACACGTTAATGAATTGAACAAAGTTTGAGTAGGTAGTATTGAGTTGATCCATTTAACGGGCGACGAAGTGCACGGGATCAGCTAGTATAAAATAAAAATGAATGTACCTATGTCTGTCTGTGCAGTGTGCTTCCATATTACCATGGCAACCAATTATATATTATTTTGAAATTTCAGATGGAATGTTTTGTATATAAACGGTTGCCATGGTGATATGTAAAACATATTATTCATATAGAGTTGGAAATTTTAATGGGCAACAATGGGCACGGGATCAGATATTTTTTATAGATAGATTAGACCTCTGGGCCGAATAGATAGGCTAATTTCAAAAGGGAGAGGCCCAACACCGGGAGGTTATTGGTTGCTATTGGTTTAAAATTGTTGTTATGATAACCTTTATAGTATAAAAAAAAAATATATTATTCATATTATAGAGTTGGTGTTTTTAATGGGCAACGAAGTGCACGGGATCAGCTAGTTGATTATAAATTTCATTGGTTATTTGACTCTTGATTGATTCTATACCTAATATAAAATATGTAAGCATATGTTAACTTATTATGTTGACATTGGACCCAAGCACGATTAGGTATTGCCTATAACTTATCTGTTCTGAGGAAAGTACGTTTTCTATATACGCATATTATATTATAGTTTTGTCCAAATGATATTGGTTAAGTTAATACACAAATCAATTCGTAGGTAGCTTAAACATATTAAGATACTGAGATGATCTATTATAGCAATAATATATTAATGCCGCTTATTTTTATACTTATTTTATTTCAAAATTGACCACTTATTTGTAATCATAGTAGATACACATACCACTGGTAGTGAACGAGTTTAAATTATTTACACGTGCTCGATACTTATAGTAAGATATACATTTTTACCTATATAAAATATTAACAACCAAGTTATATACTTATATTAGTGTTAGCTGGTAAGTAGGTATGTGCATTATAATGCAATTAAAAAAAAAAAAAATTGTCTTCGGAAAAGGCTAGTGGCGCGAAGGTTTTCTTCTAAATTTTATCGGTATATTGCACAAAAAAATTAAATGTTTTACGAACGGTAAGTATATTATATATATTATCATAATGTTATATGTTATAAAGTATTATAATTGCTTATTTGTAAAAACTAATAAAGTAAGTAATATGATAGTATAATAAAATAATATTTTATTTGAAATTAAAACAGCTATGACTGAGAAAAATGATCGGTTTCGAGTTTAATGCTACTTCATAAATTATCACTTTTTCTAAAAAAAAAAAATGTTCTTCCAATAAATAAACTAGACTATAATTACATTATATTGTTAAATTTAATTAAAGTTATCTATATGCAAGTGGTATTAAATAATAATATAAAATCCAAATAAAGTACATTTTCATTCAATTTATGAATCCCGCAAAGAAACCTACAAGAGTGAGCTTAATCAAATGACCTTTTTTATTTCATTAAATATATTGTAAGATATTATTATATTATATTTTGTAAGTAGGTAGGTCGGTAGGTAGGTTTTTTTTTTTTTGTACTCGGCAGTGTTATTCGTACTTCATCGAATATGGTAATAAAACTACCACTATAGCAAAATAAAGTAATTCCCGCTCCTGTGGTGTATAAATTAAACTCTAGGGATGAAAAAATTATTTTGTCTTGATCATCGGCATTGGCGAGCGATATTGCAATATTTCGCGAATGTAGTGTATACAATATGATTTAAAAGTTTAGCGAACGAGTACGATATTATATATGTCTAGAAAAGTATTAATATATATATATATATATATAAAAGTTTTGACGCAAAAAGAAAAATGTAATAAATATGACCTTTCTATTTTATATATTTATATTTTCCATCTCTTCGGGTTTCCCGGCGAACTTTTAATGCTCAATAATCCAAATCAAGTCGTTTCATACTTTTCACGATAATAATATACATTATTACTATTATATATTATCGTGTGTGTGTGTGGTTATTTATTCATGAAAACCGCAATGACGGGTTGTACCTAACTTTCATACACAGCGTACGACTTTTGAAATCCTACCAAGAACTGAATTGATTGTAAAAATGTAGACGTTTCAATTGTTTTATGACGTGCTCGAGAAAAAAAAAAATTATATAATAATAGTTTGACGTTTAACAACGCAGTCACGTTCACGTCATCTACAGATTCCCAAGTTATTTTCATCGATGGAAATTCGCATTTCCTTCAAAAAACTTAATTTTTATATTGCGTTGCCGCGGTTACCGAATTAAAAAATAAATAAATATAATAATGATAATAATTGACATTCAATACGCGCACCGTGTCAATGAGCGAGTTACTGCCAAAGAAGCAACCCGGGTGTCGATGTGTTATCATATTACCTTTTTTTTTTACTCGTTGTACCTATATACACAACTCCTTTCGTTTGCTGTTCACAAAAATGTAATAATAAATATTAACACGAATTTATGAAATATATCATAATAATATAATATCGTACATTTATAGTTTTAATATTTATTCCGTCATTACTACTATATTATATGTATAGTAGGTATTGTTGGTTCCGATGCACAACATTTCTCAAGAAAGTGCAGGGTGTACTAGTATATACTTTTTCCGGAAAGTTTATTTATATTAAAATAGTAAAATAAGAGTGGCCAAAGTAAAAACACGTGTTGTACACTTACACTTCGGGGTAAGTGGGAGTGGAATTCTTCGATGCCACACCGTTTATAAAACGACGATAGAAAATTTCGACGGACTTTCTTCAACCGTTATTAGATCGATAATCGTGGACGTATAGATTGTTTAGTTTGTAACATGTTATGTGTTTAAGGGGTTTTTTTTAACGGTTTAAATCGTTTTCAGAACGTGTCCGATAATCAACACCAAAGCACATTTCAACAACGAACCACTCGAGTGCATTTCTGGAATGGTTATACCCGACGTGCAAAGTACATCGAGATTTTAATATCCATCACGATGTAGTTTAAAAAGTATTATTCTTTTATCTGCCCATGTATATAAGCGCAATTATACCCTCGGGTTAATCTTTTAGCAGTATGCACTCTTAATTTCGAAAAACATGTTATATTAATAGTTTTAATAATATTTTTTTCTTAAATAATTCGAAGTCATTATTACAAAACAATCGTTTTGGAAAAAAAAGTTTAATTTTTATCGTTACCCGTCATTTTTCCAGTTTTTAGTTTTTTGAATTACAACTCACATTTTTCATTTCATATTCTGAAGCAAAAATATTATCTAAACTTTTTTATAAACAAAAATCGAATTTTAAACGAGTTTCTAGTTAATATGTTAAAAGTATTTGAAGTTTTGATGAGCCGAGGACCTACTGAGTAGTATAACTATATTATAATATTATGTAATAGTAGTATTACTACTATAATCAATAGTTATTACTAAATAATAAAATATTTTTCTTTTAAAAAATAATATTGTGAACGAATCACTGTATGGTAGAAGTTGGAGTGATAAATGGAATGGTTTGTTTTATGGCGTTTTACATTTTATAAATTTAAAATGCATAATATAGTAGGTTCCTATATCGTGTGAACAGACGTCATAATTTACATCACATTATATTAAGCTGATATTTTTTATAATGGATCGATGACACTAATGTAGTTGTAGGTAACCAGTACTGAGATTTAATGTATATTATAATTTATAACGTACGTACAGCCAACGCGAACTAACAAATTCATATCGAATATAATATAATATAATATGTAGTAACACGGGTGGCAGTGGATTCTGCGTTCGAGACTTATCTCGTGAACCGTCAAACAAAGAATTTTCATACAAAGTCAGATTTTTCCTACAAATATCAGTGACTGCAAATATAATATAATACATTATTATAATATAGACTGTTGTTACAATTTGAATAACTCAATTATAATAATAATAGTAATAATATATACCACAATATGTTCATATTACCTATCTAGGTACACTTGTACACTTTCAAGCACTACACTATATACCGAACGACGTAATTGAGTAACCTATAAATAGTATAATATACTCAAATAAAACTCATTTCGAAACATAATTAATTCTACTACCCAACCCACGCGTATACTGCAGGGTCACAAGCTCGTATGGGGTGTTTTCGGTCGGTGGAAATGTGTGGGTATATGAAAGTACGCTGCGGGGTATAATATGTTCGGTAAGCTCACACATGTGTCAAGGTTATCTCGTGCCAGGTTTCTAATAATAAATAGTAATAAATACGAGTCAAGTTATTGTTCTTTACTAGGTATAGGTAGGTACGACGTAGAACAAAATCCCATAAAC
This sequence comes from Macrosiphum euphorbiae, assembly GCA_949089665.1. Lineage (NCBI taxonomy): Eukaryota > Metazoa > Arthropoda > Insecta > Hemiptera > Aphididae > Macrosiphum > Macrosiphum euphorbiae. Next base: position 17,802,374 of record CARXXK010000001.1, on the reverse strand, counting down.
ATAAACGTTGCGGGGATGCATTCCCGATGGTCATGTACTTATATATTGTGTAATATTGTGTACATAAATTTCCCATTGGACAGATAATAATATATTATTATGGTGAATTATGGTAAAAATACCGCGATACACGGCGAGATGAGTTTTGATTAATTTTTTTTTATCAAACACCAACCATCGATCTTTGACGTGATTGGATTGAGAGAAGTCCCTCCAGGGTGATGATTTTTAGGAATCGTAGTTCAGTGGCCAAAACGGTGTTCGAGCTTTAGCCGTCTAACCAAGTTTATGCCCCAGGCGTATACGCTACGCGGAAGCTCTTCAACTTGGAACACCCACTTGATGATTGTTATTATGGACATATTATGGAAAAAACATATTAGCTCATCCCAGTGCCACTATATAAATATATATATATTGTATTGTAAATGTTACGTTTCAAATAATATTAAAATATACATTTAGCACCTATGTATAATATTATACCATAATCATACTATTATAATCAGCGTGAGTTTCGTTTGATATTTTAAAAGAACCTGTACAAATTGCGTGCCAAGGCTGACCTAACCATGATCCATTTCACCATTATTATCGTATTGACCATAGCATAATCTAACTTTCCGTGTTTGAAAATATTAGAGGGGAGGTGTGAATGTCTAGTGGCGTTAGAACCCGAGATGATTGGTGAACACGGCGGTGACGATGATCGCGAACGCGTGCGCGTGTGTGCGCGCGCACGTGTGTTGTACGTCTCACATCATCATCATAATAATATCATAATAGTCGGAACTATAAACACGTCCGATGAAACTTTGACAATCTATGAGCGGACGCCGACGAGCTGACGGTTTAGTGTAGTCTTTGACTTTGCGCGAGCCGAGTTTTCCAATTAATCGGCTCGCATACTTCGCAAAAGTTTTCGAGTGCATTTCGCGGAGGCGACGAAAACTTTTGGTCCGCAAAGATTACATAGGGGATCTCCAGGCTGGAGAGGGCTAAGTGGGGTGGGGAGAAGGGGGTGGTGGTAGAGGCGATGGATTTAAGACTCATATTTTAGACTCGCGGACGTCAAGTCCGATGGTGAGTGATGGCCCCCGATGGCTGTCCGGTTGGTCTGTCGGTTTTGGTCTCCCGACACGTCATCTAACCCTCTCGCGAAAAGAGGAAGAGTATTATTATGTTTTGATCGATTGCCACTCTTCTGAAAGTATATTATGTTGTGTATACTGCAGTGCATACAGCTTACGTCTCACAAATATAACGCAACATCATGGCAGAAAATTAATAACTTACCAGGTATTTATTGAAAGCAGTACTTCCTCTCGACACCTATTATATATAGGTACAGTGATGATCTACACGTCCTACAACATATTAGGTCATGTATCGTTATAAAATAATATTATAATGACGTGGATTTTCGTATACGATGCCGAGGCTTTTTAAGTTATCATAAATAAGCGAGTTTTGTAGAACTTTGCGTTCTTGCTGGGTATGAAAAAAAATTGTTATTATCATTATACTATCAAAAATGTTTAATTCTCTGACAAAAAATAATTAGGTAATTTTAAATATGATGGCCGAAGCATGGTAGTTTTTGAAAATGTGACATTAAATTAAAATATTACGTAACCCAACCATAGATCACTGTCGAAAAGACCGCACTGGAAATGATTCATTCGCGGAGGAAATGCTTAGGGTGTGACGGGACTTTGAGACGCATCCCATAATAGTATACGCGTAGGGCGTAATACAGTAAAGTGCTACACCACGTAACAAATTAATTTATCTGCATTTTCCGAATTGACGGCCTAACTCGAGCTATATCTTTTTCGTTAGATTTATGAGTACGAATATAGGGACAGGATTTAATATTGGACCCCCGACGTCACAATATGAATTAACCTGACAGAACTCAGATAATCCGATTTGCTCACATTCACAGATGTAATTACTGAGCTTTTTAGAATATTGAATAACCACGTTCGTACCTGTACGGCTGTTGTACCCGCGTATTATCGTGTCATCATTGACGGTTAGGTACGCGATTATATTATTATTATCATCCACCATATTTTGTAGGTGCTTGTTTGGGAGATTTATAATTTTTCAGCAGTACATATTAAATCCCTGACTTTTTAGAGAGAAAGAGAGAGACAGAGAGAAAAAAAAATTGAATATTTTAATTTATATAATATTTGAGTTCGTGCACGTGTTTGAAAGCTTAGAAATTCAATTTGGAAACTACATGAAAGCTTCGCAGAACACTGCGGCAGAGTATATTATAATATTATACGATCATGGTTGTACCTAAGTTTAGAGCTCAATCCATCACGTGTTCTATTATACGAAAGTATTAACTACATCTATCTGGTAATTTAAATTTTCTAATTAAAAAATAAAATATAAATATTCGATATCTAGTTGTTACATTATATAAATATATGGGCCGGAATCGGCTACACAAGACTGACTCATGAATATTTAATGGATAAAAGTGACCCACCAATATGCCTATCATGCGGAACCATAATCACAATCAAACACATCTTTGAAGAATGTAGAATATACGTAATACAAAGAGAGGATCGCAATATAAGTCACTAAATCGGAGCAAGCCTAGGTCCAAATCTAGACAACGAAACTGACACTATTGAATTCTTTAAAACAACTAAATTACTCAAGCTACTTTAGCCAAAATTTGCAATGTACAAAATATCAAAATATCTAATTTAAAACTGCTTCTTATCTCTTTTTTTAATCTCTTCTCTGTTCTCCATTATAAATGAATGTATTGATGTTTTTAAAATTTCATGTCAATGACCAAAGTAGGCGAAGCAGAAATTGTAAAATTTCAAGATCAATAAAAAAAAAAAAAATTAAATGTGGTTTCTGAAAATGATTAAAACCGTATACCTAATAGGTAAACAATATTTTAAAGTTATTTATTTGAGTATAAATAATAATTGGATCCAAATAGTTTTATTAAGTATTTGAAATATTTAGGAAACAAATTCCCATTGACCGTTCGGATGAGATATTATGAACCTACTGCACTCGTGATTCGTTTGTACATTGTTGTAAAAACGTCAAACGTAATTTAATAGTTTATTAATATTGGTAAACATTATCATTGGTGTTATAAAATTACAACAAGGTTTGATTTTAAAATCGGAAATCTATTATTTTATCAATAGTTTCATACATTATTTTTTAATATTATTTATTGTATTAAATTAATAAACTAATAATCGATAAATTTAAAAGAAAAAAAATATAATATTTGATTTTGATTTCAGTTCTTCCGAGTACCAGCTATTATCGTATTCGTCATCAAATGATTTTTTGCAGGCATATTTGAAAAACATATTATTTTCAAATGGCCATAAAATAATATGCAGTATTGCAGTTGTATGCATTTCTATTTGAATGAAAAGTATTATCTCCAATATCGACGATAGTCAACTAGAACGTATAATCAGCATTATGCGCACAACAAGAGCGAATACCCTGGAAGTAATTGCATGGTTTAGAATATTGAAAAAGTGATTCACCTGTGTTATTATTATCACAAGTTTAATATCACATTCGTAAAGATAAAATTATGTTTATTACTTACTTCATGGTGTACGAATAGAGGTGGTATATTTTAGTTTTTTATATTTCCAACGTTTTAATTTTTTTTTCCCATCGGTGCACGGTTGTAATAAATTTGACTCTTGAATTAAAAAATACATTTATGAATCGAAAATATCCAAATAAGTGTTCCAGCTCATCGGACGAGTATGAAAGTTCCAGTGTTTAATTTTGAAACCAAAACAAAAGTCGGATGAAAACTATTTCAGAGCTACGAATGTTTTTGGCACTCATTTCGTTTTGTTATATACGTATTAGTAGTATGTTATTATTAATATTATGCATTATGATACCTAATGTAGTTTTAAAGAAAATGATAACAACGTTCTTATAATATTACTAGCTGATCCCGTGCATTTTGTTGTCCGTTTAATTTACCAACTCTATATGACTCAAACTTTGTTCAGTTCGTTATTTAATATTCTATTTATGGTTCTCAAAATGTATCTTAACTTTTCCGTTGACCGGAATAAAAATTCTGATACGCAGCAGTATATTATCAGGTAAGCAATCTACCTGCGGTAGATCGCGGACCCAGTGCTGTTTGTACGTAAGTGTATGATTTAACTTCAAAGTATCAAAGTTATACCAAGTTTGTCGTATTCCACATATGGTGGATTAATATAATCAATTAATACAAAATCGTAACCTAACCTAACCGCACTAATATCAGATGAATAAAAAAAACCAAATTTAACCATTTTTAAATTAGAGTGTCTATATATTGTATATATTGACAAAAAAATAATAATACGAATCAACAAACATGCCTGATTAACCAATAGCAACCAATATATAATATACTGTTGAGCCACTATTGTATTTTTTACATCCAGATTTCCTACTTTTCAAGTGGATTTTCCTAAAAACCTAAAAACTTTCCTAAAAACCTTCTCCTGGCAATTACGAACATTAAAAAAAAAAATTTGAGCCAAATCGGACCAGTCATTCTCGATTGATGAGGTAATGACAATTTTTCACTCTCCATTTTTATATACATATATTATTATCAACTAAAACACTCGATGAATAATAATTGCGATGAACTGATGAATTAATCTTAATCTTAAAGTATGATTTGATTTATTGATTTATTTATGATGGTAACAAATAAGAAGTAACAGTAACAACATTGCCAATAACAACAACAGAAATAATAATGTGAATAAAAAAAAAGTCTCGGAATTATATGGTTAGGTACAATTAAATATATAAAATCGACTGTCTTGGAGGTAATAATATTATAACATGACTATATATACAAGTAACGATAAAAGCTATTTTTCATTAAACACACAATTAGTTAATGTTCACTGTACACGAAAAAAAAAGGAGTAGAAAATTATCTTACTGGTAATAACAATGTCGACTATGACTATATTATCTACCCTTGTTGAATTGTTTTTCGTTTTTTTTTTTTTTTTTATCGTGCCATTTTTTTTTACGACGATGATTATCTTTACGGCAGTATAGTAGGTCTTATAGTCGAGTCCGTCTACCCTATTCGTGTGTCATGTCCTATAAAACAAAACGATAACGGTTAGGTTTTATTCTTTCGAGTTTGATCGTTACTTATAAATTTAGTTTACTAAAAAAAGTAAATTTCAACTATAAGACGAAAAACTACCGTGTCTGTTAAAAAAAAATGTGTGACTTGCATGAATAAAATATGTGTTATAATGTTATATATTTGTTTACATTTACAATTATTAAGAACATAATAATATTGTAACCGGATATTACCTAAAACAAAAAAAAACTCATAGTATTTGATCATCTGTAGCTAAATTAGGTAGGTAATATCAATTTACATATTTTCCATTTGATTCTAAATTAAAGGCGGGGGGGGGGGGAGTCTTGTCTTACGATAAGGTTCTTCTTCAGTAAATTGCAAAAACAAATTGGTCTTCACAGCGAGGGATAGTATATTATAATCAGCGTTTGATTTCCTCTCAAGCCGGACTTGCAGTTTCATTTTATGATTGTTTTAGAAACTTTTGAAAACTGTAGAGACTTTTTAAGAGTTTTATCCTCTGATCTTAACTGGAATATTTCTATGAATTTTTTTTTAAATTAATTATTTATATAGTTTCAAGGAATTTTAAAGGAAATTAAACTATGTTCAAGAAATTACTTTTTTTCTGCTTTCTCTTATCTAAAATATTCACATTTTATATTAGGAGTTTTGAATGATAGATATTATTATATATTTATGCCATCCTGATATTGTTTATATTTTTGATAAGAGATACGCCAATATATTAATAAAATAGTCATCAAATATAAAAAGGGGGGCAAGCGGGTGTCGCTCTTCTGTACAGTAGGTTACAAGTGGGCACTGTAATGGATGGTGTTAAATTTGAATTCAATGATATAATAACATTGTATAAGTAATACGATTCTGATCGTAGACGGCCAGTCGGCACTAGGTCAGTACACCTAAGTATATTTGATGATATTATTGTGAATAACGTAATTTGTATATAACCTATTTACATGGAACCTTGTTTAAAATGTTCAATCCTTAGGTATAAAAGTAGAATATTTAATAAATTTAATTACAAAATCATTTTTAAATTTTAAATTTGAGAAATTTTATAAAATTTAAAACTGTAAATGCTTGTAAAAAAAAATCGCACCTATGCATTTCTAATATTTTTCAACTTCTGTTGTAAAAGTATATCAGGAATCTTGTATTGTATTCAATTTTCATGCTTTTTGGCCCAACAAATAAAATTTCATTGACATTTATAGAAAAAAAAAACTAAAAAAATGTAAATGTAAACAGCTCAAAATGAGCAAATATATTTTCAAAATTATGGTGTATAGAAAATGAGAATATAAACATTCAGTGAAATTTTCATGTATCTACAGTAGTTATTCGTTTTTAAATTACATCAAAATAAAAAAATCGCTACTCGAGAAACCGAGTGAATATCCAATGTTGTAAAAACTTGTACTTCAAACGCTCATAAAAATTGAATTTGACTTTCCAGTAGACATTTTTTTTTTTTTGATAAAAGTAGACAAACTTGTGAGGAATCTTGTATACATTTTCAAATCTTAGATTTAAAAAGAAACATTTTTATGAATTTCTAACTCAAAATAATTTTTGTGATTTTTAAGTATTTTGTCAAAATTTGAACTTAAATACTTAGTAAAAAATTATTGTGACTATGTATTTTTAATATTTTTCAACTACCATTGTAACAGTATATTAGCACAATCTAGATTCCATTTTCCATCGAAGAAGATACTGAAGTTGAAAACCGAAGCATTATTAAGCAATAAGCTACTTATAGTGTACATAGACATAAAAAAAAACACACACATCATTGTAAAATCAATACATTCAAGGCTCCGCTGAGAATCTAAAATATAATTTAAGGATAATGGATTGTGAAATCATAAAATCAAATATTTTTTCACTTTTCAAACATCAAAGCAATATTTTTCGATAATCTGAAACACGTTTTCAGATCACACTGTCCAAGCCGCCGGAATAAGGTTATGTTTTCCATATAAAACAAATATAATAGATAAGGTAGGTCAGGTACCTACGTATTTCATACAAATCGTTGTTGTAGTTGTATGATTTAGAAGCATTTCCTTTTGTTGTAACAAATGTATTATAAAAAACCACAGGAAATTAAAATACACGTGAAATTAAGCATAGAACTAAAAGATATAGGTAGACTATGTTACATTATATACATATATATTAATAATTTATAAAAACGTTTTAACCTTGTTTCTTCATCCGGAAATAATTTTTTTTCCAATTTATATTTTGTATATTTGCAAATTATTACCGTAATTGGTCTGTAGTTATTGATAGATACCATTTTATTGAACATTTTTTTTTTCAAATTAACTTGAAACAAAATAACAGATACGAAATAAATGTAAAATGTAAAATAACCAATTTTTCCTAGAATTCTTTAAACATTCATACAATTATAGCGGTACACTAATTGCAAATATAAAACCTGTATAATAACAATTATATGCATGGCGACCGACAAGAATTTCTAATTGGAATTATTTTCTACTTGAAAAAATAAATGTAAAGTATGTTTTTTATTGAACTTATATGGATTTTTTTCCGTACTACCTTATGTCCTACACGGCTGCACACGATAGTCTGTATACAATATCGAATACGTTTAAATATATAGTATACATCCATTATTTATTGATTCAAAATATATAGTCAGCCAATATGTGAATAAAATTAGTTCGGTAGTTCAAGTTTTGAGTATCACGAATTTCGGCCGATCTAACCGAATCGTACAACGACGAGGGTTGGAAAATATATTTCCGTAGGGTAAATTTACAAAATGTTTTACCCTATTGCTTAAATTCTCGTTATTTGCTCAAACACTACATAATTGTTCAAATGCATTCTCCAGTGGGACAAAATATGTAGACGACAAGGGTGTTGAACGTAGGTGGGTATATTCATTATAAATATATACACTTCATTTTCACGTCCATACTTCGTTTTACTAAAACACGTACAAGAGAGATAGGTAGGTATATAACGTGATAGTGAAGTTGTCTGTATTGGCTCCAAATTACATAACATCCAACCAAGAGTAATCGAGCGCTCGCTAGTGCGTACTCATTTAAAGTATACTCTAATACACTACAGCAAGCGAAACGAGGGGAAAAAAAAAATAATAATGATATTAACCAACGAAATGAAAATAATAAAATTCTACATTTTTGTCTGATGATATTATTACTTTTGCACTGACGTTATTGCACGGTTGTAAAGAGATCTCTCTCGTTGTATTATACGGAGCGATGTAGGGTGCGCGCAGAGGTGAGTAGTAAAATTAAAATATAAAACCAAGAGGTCGCCGTGCCATAAATTTGTCCAAACTTTTATTAATTTGACAGTTAAGTATTTAATAAAATTATCCAGAAACTATATTACGGGTGTACGTAGTTCGTTATTATTCAGATATAGTAGACCGGCATAAAAAATACGAAAAATATAGCACCACGTCCTTTTATTACGTCCTGCTCCGAGACATTTACACAAATATACGAAGTTTTTCACGGTCGAAAGTACCTAACGAAATTATAAAAATAATATAATATTACAAATATATACCCGCGTTTTGTCACGAGACTAACTTACTAAATTATTATTATAAAGGTGGCTTTTAATAACGATTTATTAAAAAGGGTTATTCTGTTCCATTTTTGATTTTGCTTCACGCGATCGTTAAAGGACATCCACAATATGACAACCATATTAGCTCTGAAATCCTATTAAATTCATCACTGATACACATGTTCTCTCGACCGTGATGATGTTATTCCATGTAAAATATGAATTGATATTTGATTGATTAAACGTTAACTTATCACAGACTGCACGCTTTCAAACTTTTAAATTTGATTATTTCTACACAATTTGTATATGGTGTGAAACAGAAGAACTGACAATTAATGTTATCTTTCATAATTATATAGTAATCAATTCTATTCTACTTTTGTACGTTCTGTATATTCTGGCAAACTTTGATAATTTATTATTGTTTGCAATTATTTACAAGTGTTAAAAAAAAATAAAGTAAAATGTAAACAGCCAAAATAGTCGGGAAACGGAATGAATAAGCTGGTTTTTCCTCGTACACACAAATAACTCCTAAAGTCCTAACAATAGAATAATAATTATTGTGCAGTGATAATAATACCTAACCTAGCCTTATCACCTAGTCCTATACTCGACGTGATTGATGTTATCATATTATTATATATTAAAGTGGGTGAATAATTGCAGTGCCTCAACTGTATTATAATGGAACCTCGTTAGGAGATACATTTTAAAGGTATTTATCTCATGCACTCGACCGTTGTGACGTATTTTTTTTTGGAAATTTCAAACTACCTTCATCAATCCCTCAAAGGCGGCCGGGCACCATCCCATAAACCATTCGAACACATGAAATCGACAAAGATCATCTCGGAGTTTGTTCGAGTTAGCCAGCTATAAGGCTATAGTAGTAGGTACCTATAGTATTATAATATGTAATATAATATAATCACAATATCATTATAAAACGTCCCGCCTAAGTAGTCCGAACCCGACATAATTTTATACCGCTAAGTCGTAGTTGCTGTTGACAATAATATATTATAATTCGCTGGGTGGTTTTAAAAGAATATTAAAACTCGCTTGTCCATCGATTCAAAATTGAAATCCTGCAGGTTCCCGCGACGAAAAGGTGCAGTTGTAGCTGCAATGCGCAATAATTATTTTACTGGGCTTAGCACACTATATAAGGACTATCGTACCGCTGGCGTGAATTGTGGTGGAGACCGCTAAAACTGTATAATAATAATAATATAGTATTGTATGCAATGTCCGTACCGGATGCAAAAAACCGCCTACGATATGGTCCGACCACAAAGGCAATATGTCTGTAATCTTGTGAAAGGGACACGACGTGCTCTCTTATAGATATATAATATTATATAACTTGGGTAGAGGTTGCGTTCGTTTTAAAAGCACCGAAGCACAACAGTCCAACGGCTGCCACCAGTAAAGGTATACATATACATTATATATTATACCAGACATCAAATCACTGCACATGCAGCTCAGCTCATCCGTATTTTTAAACACACAAACTAGTTTGTACTTCAATCAGTTTCTTTTATTTACATATTATTTTGTTTTTAATTCAAAATAAATTGCACATAATTAATACAGTATAATATTAAAGGTATACTATTATGTCTGAATTAAACAAATTTTTCTTTTTTTTTAATTCCATGTTATATGTAACTTATTTACTATTTAGTAGGTATGGAAACTCGGTCATTTTACACTAAAAATCCTTTAAAACTATATCATATCCATGAATTGCTATATTGTTTAATAGCTTCTTCGATCAAGCCAACCATGACCTATTATGCATCCCTCCATTGTGCTTATTGTAAATATATTTTTTTACAGATTGTACAAATTAAATAAATATGAGGAAAAAAAACCTATATCATTGGTTACATTATATATTTGATATTTATAAATTATTTACAAATGTAAAAATGTTCAGAAAATATCTTTTTTTTGGCAGCTGCTGTCGTTTAAATGAAGACTTAATATAATAACCGTTGAGTACAAAACGCCGATCGAAAATTAGTGTAACACAATGATGCATACATATTATTGTAACACTATCACTTTAACCATTTAAATAGATATTCATTTTATCTTATTTGAAAATAAATTGAACACATGAAAAAGCAACGATTGGAACTTGCTGCAGGAAGTCGCATGTTTACAGTTTTATTAAATAGAGAAATACGAGTCACGAGTCACGATACTATCTCGAGGTATTGTGGTACATCTACATAGAATATGTGCTGAAACTTGGTATATAATATAATATCCTTACTCTTTATGTAGTATATAAATAAAAAAAAAATAATATAATTTGACGCCTATAACTAAATGGAAATTCGTATTCATATATGTATTTTGGAGACGAAAATTTATTACATTGAACAGATGTAATATAATTTCACGTTTTCACCCACACTATTAAACATCGTATTATCAAGACGACGAACTTGGGCTTTTAACTTCATTAGAGATGTACATTGCAGAATTTAAAATAATCATGCAACTGCTTAATGAATTTGAGTATTTTAAGTGACTAGGTTAGTTAATATTTAATAATAGAATTATTGTTATCATTCGAACGCACTTAAATAGTCAACTACATATTTTATTATTTAATAATTAATATTCATATTAATTTTGTCTCATACGAATAATATTATGGAACTCATGAAAAAGCATATCGTGTTTTTTAAACAGCTTTGTTAGTGTTAAATACTGTTAATATCAAAATAATTAAAAATAATCGATTAAATCACCTTTTTTTATTCATTTATTATAGGCGGTGAATATTAATTGATCACTGGTATTATATTAACATCATGGTTGAAATATACAAGGTTATTGCACATATATCCATTCTCAATCAAATATTGTAAGATAAAAACAAAAATGGCAGCGTAAAGGGAGCCAATAATAATCAAGTATGTATGCGTGGAATTTTGAATTCATCAGCTTTTGTCAGCGTATTTTTGATGATAAGAAAAATTGATATTTGTGATATCCCTCTAAGCAGCCATTTTGTTACTGATGATAACAATCCTAGTCGATATGCAATAACCTGTATATTTCAACCATGATTAACATATTATTTTATTCGAATACAATAATAACTAAATACGTATATAAACAATATTATTACAACAATATTTATGTCCAACTGTAATATAGGTATTATTATTATAATGGAGATGACGAAAAAAGAACAGTGCAATACGCAATATTCACCAAAACAATATTATATTAATACTATTCAGACACATGCAAATTTATAATAGTCGTCTCGAATCGTACACGTGGGTGTCGTTGTATTCGTAGTTGATTTGCTAGGTTAGAGTACAATAATAATATTATTATTTTTTTGTTTTATTATAGCGACACTGCGCGGCGGGACCTGTATAATAATTATAATATTATAGATTATTATTACACCGTACATTGTTTTTCGCGCGGGTAGGCATGTGTGAGTATTCCTTCCCACTTCCCAGTCCCACAATAAGATAAAGTGTCATTTCCAGTATTTTAAACGCAGCTCGCACACGACCAGCTATAATGCGCCTACAACGTACGTTTTATACGATATCGTATGTAAGTCTTTATCCCGCGCGTTAGTACGACCGCACGTCACCGTCGATATGTTTATAAAATATATATTATTATATATAAGCGCTCGCGCGCCCGAAGACCCTACGCGTAATTTATTGCCACCGGCGCGGCGGTGCTGAATATGCAAACAGGATTACAAGAGTTACGAGCGGCAGCAGATCGCCCCACCACCTCCACCATCACCACCTCCACACTACCTTCGCTGGCTTCAGACTCGTCGTCGTCGTCGTACACCTATAATAATAATATGAGCTTTTGGCGAACGTCAAAAAATTACAGCTCCGAACTTTATCGCAGTCGGCACGGAGACTGCTCGGGAATATTATATTTGCTCGTCGGCAGTGCACGTCTTACACACACACACACACACACAATATATAAAGGGTTGTGCAGGCGACCTCTCTGTAGCCATCGTGTCTCCCTCGTCCTCAACCCTAACCCATAATCTTGTTATACATTCACTGTCGTCTTGCGCGCGTTCTTCGTCTTTACCTCAACTTTGGCGAACGCAGAACACGCGCATTTTGCATCGACAATTTTCTCCACCCACCACGGTGTCTTTACACGAGAAAAATTTACGCACGTTACACCCCTAGAATAACGTACAAGCGTGTCGTACTACGTCGTCGTCGTAAGGCTTCGTCCACATCATAATATTATTTGGCAGTGTCGTCGTACAGAACACATTGAAAATGCACCGCTAAAATGCCACTTAAATCGCTTAAAGTATCGAATTATTATTATGGCCGCCGATGAGGTGTTTGAGTAATATTTATACGAGTCCCTAAATACGTTGAAACACTCTTCGAACACAAAAATAAATAAATGTAATTTTAACTTACATAGTACTATTCCTAGTTAATATGTAATATGGTTATAGATACTATTATCTATACATTATTTTTTTTCAAGCCATTGTTATTTGTTGTATTTGGTAGTATTTTAACATAGTGATGAATTTAATGGATTAATAAAATTATAATCATAATGTCAAGGTTATATCAATAGCACATGATTTAAATTATAATTTTGTAATTTTGTATACAAATTACGAAACTAGCACCTACAAAACAAAAAACTTGAACCAGAAATCAAAAATTAAAATTACATTAAAAACGGTATTCGTTTTATTTATTATACATAATATAATCAATAATAGGTAAGTATTCATAACAATATTTGATAACGAAATAATTAGTATTAATTAAAAAAAAGTATTAAACACGAATAGAAAGATTTAAAGTTTAAATACTTTTACTAAAACACTATTCATATTATTATTATTCATTACCTAGGCGTGGCTTGTATACCATACAATGTTAATAATATATAATATCACGTGGTATTTAATAGCAATATCACAAATCAAAATATTGCATATATTATATATTAGTTATAGGTACATATTATACAATACCCTATAGTGTATTAATATGTTATACGTATTATTCATACGTTTAGATTGGTTTGAGGTATTTTGGATTCAATATTATACCACGAATCCAAATCGGATAGGTTACTGGTATGTTCACTTTGAAGTTTGAACTGTGCTCAAATGCTAACTTCGAAATTGTGTACATACTGACAACATAGTTTTAACCGTTAACAGCCACTGAGGATACCTTTGATTATCGCTCATAATATCAGTCCAGTCAGTAATAATTTTTTTTTTAATATTAATTTTGAAGTTTGATTGTGGTGTTCACGACTACTGACTAGTATATATCTCTGTGTATATATTATTACAGTAGTTATCAGACTCGCGTGTTAAATGTATGTCAACAATATTATGATATTTAGTCATTTCGAGTAGGTATAATATAATATGTTATGGCAGCTGTTGAGTTCATATAATGTTCGAACCGATGAATATCATGAATTATTACTCTATACCGATCGATGGTAAAGCTGTTTGGAAAATAATATTGCTAGTTATACCCATACACTTGTACAATATTGCACGAGGTCGATCGTGGTCAGTATAGATATTTGGTTCAACGTATACAACACGAATGCAATATTATAACTTACAAGTACACGGACGAACCGTTTTGAGTCCATCCCAATATTTTGCGTTTTACGGGCATACGTGCTTTTCGATGTTTTGCCGACCAAGGGTTTTATTATTTTACGTCGAAAAAAAAATGTTAAACAAGTGTTGCAACCCCAGTAACGATCATTATAACGAGTCTCAAAAGATCAGAAATCTAGAACGTGATTCGAGTGTGCGTTTAAACGCTTCGTTGTTTTTTTTTTCTTCACTTTTCGAGATAAATAACATTATGCAGTGTTCACTATATTATACACTCATATTGTACTTTGTACAAGGTCGGTCGTGAAGGTTAACTTTTTTGTACAGATTAACTAAAAACTTCATATTGTTATTGAACGAAAAAATCAAATGTACACAATTTACGATATTTCTATAAGGCATATAATATAGTAAAATATTATAAGCCAACGAGTTATATAGCTTGGTTGGTTTTTAAATTTTAGCAGAAATAATGCAAACAGCTAACCATATCATAATATGTATGATAACACTTTTGAATATTGTTTTATTTAATATTATAATATGAGAAACACCGTGTTATAATACTATACGTTAAATTGTTTGTAAAAGTTAAATAATATAAAATATACGTGGGAAGAAGGCTTCCTATTTGAAAAACAAAAGTTTATGTTGTCACAGAATCATCCACAAGTGGTAAGAAAAATTTCAAGTATTAGAAAATATGGCTCCGTGTGTATTTAAAAATTCCCCAAAATCAGAATTTAAATATAATATGTAATATGACGTATACCTAGTTTAAGTATAGTTTAGTAAAAAAACCACCTTGTATAATATATACTGTAAGATCACATTGTTTAAGTGCCACCTGTAATGATCAGCTCAACTATGAGTCTCTCACGTGATGCTGACCATTGCAATTAACATATTGTTATTATATAAATAACACCATAATGCTAATTTTGCACATCAGTACATCACACCACCTTTGGATATAAAACTGAGGTCTGATCTGTTAGTTAGTTCTACAACAGCTACAAGCTGAAACTCATAAGTTAATGACTTTGTAACAAAGATTAACGGTAACACTCTTATAACTCTTTTACATAATTATACTTAGTTAAATAGTCTTATTACTCATATTAAAAGTCCGTGTTTAAATACTGTGTAAATAAAACTATTATATACAATATCTACTTGTGTTTAAGTTACCAATTTGGTCACTACACTCCTAAGCTGTATTCGACTTTTGATTGGTTATTTCAAAGACATAAGACGTATTATTAGTATAAATTGGGCAATTTGTAATATTTTTACACAGATTTTAGTAGATGACAACGAGTTACAAGTTGTTACGCGTCACATCAACCACTGGTTTATTTACAAGTACGTGGAAAATAATATGTATTTGGCGTGTGTAAGTCCCATCACAGCTAGAAGACATGAACGTTGTATTAATAATAATAACGACAATGTAACATAAAAAATAATTCTTAGGCATCGCCTCGTTATCTTACCCATTCGACATTGTTTGGGAATCGTGACCGGAAACGTCATCGGACGAACTAGACATTCATCCGTGACATTGAGAATATGAGATTTGTTTTCCATCCGAATTTGTAAGCCTCCTCCGAGGCGCATCTCCCCCGGCGCACACCGTAGGCCATCTTCGACTGTATAACACTTAATCAGTTTTTCGATCGACCGCCGTCGTCCTGTTCGCAACCTGCTACACTGTGTGCCTTAAAAATAATTATAGTGATAATGTTATAATAATAATTGATAAGAATAATAATTTATACACATTTGCAGGGAGATTTGTTTTCGTTGGATGAAGATATTATTATTGTACACGGGCGCCCCGCGGTTATCGCTAGCGCGTATACAATGTATATAATATAATATTATAATATAATTTATGGCCTTTCAAATGCAAAACTCTGCGGCGAACGGTAGCTGGGCCGGGAGGTCATACACAAAAACGGATTATTGGCCGTATCCGTCGTTCGTCATTTATCACCAGAAATTAGCGGTGGAGGTGCTGTTGCCGCCGCCGCCTCGTCTGTCCGTCCGTCCGATATAATAATGGTCGTACCTCCACACCCCCACCGCCAACGCCCCGAAGTCGTTCAATAACATCCTTTTGTTATCTGCCACACGGCAAACCGTTTTGAATATTTCATTAACAGCGTTTTCGAGGACCGATCTCTCTAAATGGTTACTATAATATTATAATATATCTAAATATTATATATATATATTATTTTACATAATATTTTGTATAGGACCGAGTTTTGACTTTTGCTACCCTATGTAGACGACAGAATTCGGCAGTGTTACTTTTACTTGACTTTTTTGTGTGTGACATACCTACATATTATTTTAAACTAATACTGTCTGTCTAATAGGTACAACTTTGGATATTTTTTAGATTCTGAGCAGAGCGATGAATTTGTTGATTTTACAATGATGCTATTTAATTTGTGTATTTTTGTTTATTTTCAGAGCAGTGAAAATCCTTCGAATGACACATTTGAGGATAGTAAAAAATAGGATCTAGTTGGTGCATTTTGGTATAAATGTTAACTTTCAAAAATAAAATTGCTGGTAGGTACCTATACCTAAATTTCAAATTAAAACAAATTAAGGAGAAATGGGAATTATATTGTTATACAATAATGGCTATTTTCTGCAAAATCGGTTTTTTTTACATAAAATATATTTCACAAACGGTAGATACTTGATAAATAAATAAAAAAAAAAAAAATTAATTAATAATAAATAATATTTTTTAGATAATTAATTTTCATAAAGTTTTCAGAAATTCCACCTATTTCTGTACATGATATAATTTATAAAAAATATTTTAACTCTTTTTGAGCTGTTTATAGACATTTGAAATTTTTAATTTTTTGTATTATATAAATGTCGATAAAAAACTTTTCACTTTCAAAAGCTTGAGAAGGTAATACAAGACTCGTCAAACTTCTTCGTATACCAATCCAAGAATATCAATTATTCACAATATTTTTTTATAAGCGTTTATATAGTTACAATTTTTACAAAATTTGTCAAAATGGAAAAAAAATTCTCAAACTGTTTTGTAGCTAAACATATTTTAAAGTACATATATGATATATTGATACCTAAGATTTGATAGTTTAAAACAAGGTTCCTCAATCTTCATACGTTTTTATAACTGTAATTAAAAATAAAAGTTGAGCGTAACTCCTTAAATATCTTTTATGAATGTGTAAAGTTTGAATGTTGATGATATTAGATATTCACGCATAAAATAACGAATTCTCATTAAACTATTTTCTTATTTTGTTGTAATTCAAAAACAAATAACTGTAAATACTTGACATATTTGCCGAATGTTTATATTCGAATTTTCTATACAAAGTAAAGTTTTAGAAACATTTTGACTTTTTTGAGTTATATATGGACGAGTTTTAAATTATATAATTTTTACAACTTTTTGCTTACTTCTCATTTGAAGTTAAAATTTGGTAATAAGTAATTATATGTTCAACACAGAATAAGTAATTGAGATATTTCGTTGTATTTCAAAAATATTGTTCGTATGACTAGAAACTTTTTCGTATATTATTATTATATTTTATACACACAAGGACATTTTCAAATGCAATGTGTTTTTATCTAAAATCAATTCAATCCATATAAAATAATCCATATGTTATGATATTATGGTAAAATAAATTAAATTGAGACCATTATAAACCAGTTATACCTAATAATATTATAATAACATGAAACGTGGTTTGGTTTGGTTTGTTATAAAATAAAATATCAATCATAAAATTCATTGGGATGACAGCGGACCGTCTTCACTCAGAATTGTTACTAGTATGCAATGATTAATTACAATTGAATTCTAATTTAACACATACATTACAGTTACCATTACCCAATAACGTGGTACACTCGACACCACGGTTTAAGATATACATATCTGAAACCGTGCTCAACACCTATAACTACATACAGAGCGGTTACCTACGTCTTTTCATTTTTTTTTTTTTTTAATGATAAATGATTTCAGTTAACAGAACAAAAAAAAAATACACAATTTGGTTTTACTTATAGTTTTATTATGAAAATCCCCTAAATGTTGTGCCAATATTATTATACCGAATGTGTGCTTCTAATTTTTTCCTAAATATTGGTATAAAAATATCTTTATTGTACATATATATATATATATATATATATTACTGCGTCTACTGATATGTTTATCTGCCGTTCGCTATTTGATTTTCGGATCTGTAACGTGGCCTTCTTTGCTGTTCGACTACGCAGTACAATGGCTTTTGATTTACTCGATAATAATCTAAGTAAATGGTGCTTAAAAGGGACGGTGGCGTAGAAACATTTATTTTCAAATGAGAAATGTGCATTTGACAATATCAAAACCGCTTATTGTTCGAGTAATTAGATTTGAACTTTTCTTGTATATTTACCTATTAGGGTGTTGACCAGTCTGTAAAGGATAATAACCGATAATAGTACAACCTGTTTTTTGTTTTATATTTTTTTAGTGAACCAATTAAAATACAAGATTTAATCTCTACGGTTCTTTCAGACAATTGTAAAAAATAAATTGAATTCCGCTTTTTTATTTAAAGAAATCAAATTATATTTTAATTAATTTTATGATAGTTAAAATTAAATACGTTTTAGCAATTTGCTCCTTTATTTTATCAGAAAATAATGATCATAATAATAATAATAACAATTATAATCATATTTGGATCCGAGAAGTATTATAATTTCTGAACTTCCGATAATTTGATAACTTATATCATATTATAATTCTGAAAGTTGTACGTATTTGATAAAACGTAATTAAAATTGTAATATTTCTAATGAACATTCATGAACTTTGTTTACGGATACCATTCTACAGTATATATTGTAATATATACGTTCAAAAGTTCGCGTAGGTACAAGGCAAACATAGAGAGTTTAGCTAATGAGTAAAAAATTATAGTTTTTGGGTTAAATATTTGGTTGAAATTTTAAAGTTAATAATACACTCAGTTACCGCAAGTATACATATAAAAATTCGGTTTAATATCTCATTTCGAAAGTTTGTATAAGCTTTTAGAACTTTCAAACATAAAGTAGCAATATTATTCGTCGTGCAAAGTGTGCTGCATATACTGTTACGCAGTTGGATGTAAATATCGGCAGTAGGTATACATTATGTACCTACCAACTACTATATTATTACATCGGGGCCCGTGTGGTCGTATCCATTTTAAACGGGACGAATGACGATAAAAACAAGAATGCGATTTATAAATTTGTACGGAATCCTGCAATCGATTAATAAATTCAGCGCCTATACCTATTGCTACGATGTGTAATATGTGGCCAAGTACCTACTACAACTACATAATAATAATAATAATATGTCCTCAAGTTTCTCGTGTTTCGTTTCGTATATAATATGAAGTGTTCGGCCGGGGTCAATCAAAACGCCTCGAGCACCTCCCCCCCTCAATACAATTACGGTAAAATATTACTATATTATTATACATAGACGCTCTAGTAAACATACCTACGTAAATTAAAACTAGTAGGTACCTAATATGATTGGCTAACGAGTAGTCACATCTATATGACTATTATTAGAGATGTTTAATAGTACCAAAAAGTTCAACCCATATGCAAAAACTTATAAAAGGGCACTTATCAATTACATATTATAAATATTAATAGAAATAAAAAAAATTCACTATTCTGGGATGGTATTTTTTTCGCTGTTGTAAACCGACAGAAATTCCCCCTTTCCTAGTCAGACATTCTCCTATTTACGCCACTGCTTATGAGGCTATAACACCAGCTGCATGGCGTCATTCGGCTATAACACTATGATTGAGAATAAAAACTTTTTTACGACAGGGTCAAGCCAATTCGTCAGTGTATCAGAGAATGTAGAAATACAAAAGAAAATTTGTCGATATACAAAGTTATGAGATGTTTCAATTTGACACATTAAACAATTTTAAAGCATATTTTACAGAAAACATTCATTTCAATAATTACGACAATACAATGGCATTGTATGAATAAAAATTGTCACGATTTCGTGGTCATAATAATATATTATATTATGTTCCATATTGATGACCTTTTGACAATAATAATAATAATCATAAATAATTCGGGTATTTTTAACAACTTTAATGTCCATTTCAAATATTTGTCCGCGGTGCCCAATGTTTCAATGAGTAAGTTGCGTTTATAACGGTTAGTATCGATAATTTCAAGGTTATTTTTTCACTGTGAAACCAATTTATTTATTTTTATTCAAAATATTACCGGCTTCAACAAAACTAAGGTTATTGGCCAACGTTTTTGACAGGTATTTAATATTAATTGTTTTTAATATTTATAATAAACTAGCTGATCCCGTGCACTTCGTTCCCCTTCAAATGTACCAACTCTATATTATGACTCAAACTTTGTTCAATTCATTATTTAATATTCGGTGTATGGTGCTCAAAATTTATCTTGACTTTACCGTTGCCCGGAATAAAAATTCTGAGTCGCAGCAGTATATTATCAGGTAGGCAATCTACCTGCGGTAGATCTTGGACCTCGTGCTGTTTGTACGTAAGTGTATGATTTAACTCTAAAGTATCAAAGTTATACCAAGTTTGTTGTATTCCACCTATGGTGGATTAATATAATCAATTAATACAAAATCCGAACTTAACATAACCGAACTAATATCAGATGAATAAAAAAAAAAACCAAATTTAACCATTTTTAAATTAGCCTATCTTCTTCTCAGAGGTCTAATCAGTAGTATACTAGTATGATTTAGTATGTTCTGGTGTATGATCCCGAGATCCCGAGATCCTTGATCCTTGATCCTGAGATTCTCGATCCTTGATTTCGTACGTGCATGGCGTATGTTTACCCCTCCACCTGAATCCGTCTACTCACTACGTGACCGAAACATATTTTGTATATTTACCCCTCCACCTGAACCCGTCTACTCATCACGTGACCGATACATATTTTGTATATTTACCCCTCCACGGCTCCACCTGAACCCGTCTGCACACCACGTGATCGAAACATATTTTGTATATTAACCCCCACCTCCCCACCACCTTCCGATCCGTTATGTGACCAACATATATTTTATCAGTTATCAATAATTACACATTTATCCTGTAGACTCTTAGATATTATACATAACAACAACAAATTAAAATACCTATTAGTGAATAACATACAATGAAATCAGAACCTTCCCACGAAATGTTATCATACCTAAAAAGGTGCTCTGCTGTACAGTAGGTTACAAGTGGGGTTACTGTATAATGAATAGTATTCAATTTGAATTCAATGATATAATATCATTGTATAAGAAAAACGATTCTGAGCGGAGACAATAATATGTCAGTGTAGCCGTCTAGGTATAAGAAATTTATATACTTATCTATGGTATTAATAACAATTTACCTATAATAGGTACTTATAATAAATTCCAAATTAATCATATCACAATATCCATTAGGTATTTATAACGCGTTATACATCAAAAACAAACTCTGATACTATCATAGATTTATAATAGTGTACTTTAGGAGTTTCAAGTCCCCATGAATGATATTATACAACCACAACAAAACAACTAAGATAGTTATTCTAGGTTTTTTATTATGTAATTTTGTCCAAAGTTGAACTTAAAATGACTATAAAAATAAACTGTGCTTATGTATTTTTTTAGATTTTTTGGTAACAGAATTAACTACGTACCGAAAAATAGTTTAGTTGACGGCCCACGGACACCCGATGAGGTTCTTAGCCCACAATAATATGGTCAATATGGATATAATAGTTTGCTAGTATCCCTTTTTTATCGAACGGTAGAGTTACATGACAAAAATCTAGTGTAGTCGGTGCGTTTGATAAATGTAGTACATGTATTGTGTAAAATGTGTAAATGTATTCATCCGCGCCTTTTTCACCTTAGCAGCTGATTCAGTATTCGCGGTTGAAATGCGTTTACCGTTATCCCCAATAGTTATATAAGAATCTTTAAAAAATAAAAATAAAAAGCCTAATTAATATCTATTTAAAATAAATCTAAAGAATCGTGTATAATAAAATAAATATCATATAAAATCTTTATAATTAAACCTATCAAACGATCTGACAACCAGTGCAATGCCGGAATAGGTACTCCAACTATTACCCCATTTTATGCGACAATTGAAATTCTGATGATAAAAATATTCTGACGTAGGTTGTGGTCCGGAGGTGTATACCGGATGTTATACGTGTATAACCATATTGTTTCGCCGAACATTTTATGGATTTATGTTTATTGGTACCTATATAGGTGATACGGAGTCCCAACCAATTTATTAATCAATGACATTTTCGATAAGTGTCCACAAGATAATATTATAGTCAGGGGTTAAAACTGTTCTCAATAAAGTTGGTAATCGATAGTTGGTAAGTAATATAGTTGGTTATTTTTGAAAACTGGTAATCGGTTATCGTTTAATTTTGATATTTTGGTAACCGGTAACCGTTTCTTTAAAGATATTTCAAACACTATGATAACCGTTAATCGTTTAAAAACCGTTGATAAGGTTTTTGGGTAATCGGTTACCGGTTAAAACCGGTTTTTAAAAATCATTTTTTTCAATTTTTTAATCATATTTTTAAAACAGTTTATTTAGGCCATTCGTGGATTGATAACATAGCTATTATTATTACAAAATCAAAAACTTAATATGTTTTAATTTGCCAATGTATACAATTATAAAATATAAATTGTGACAGACGACAGTATTAAAATATCGTAAATACTAAACAGTACTAAATACTAAATAGACTAACCCCCTATTTCACCAACTATTTCGTAATAGGAATCAGCGTCCGAGGACGACGGTCGACGACAATGTTTGTGACGGTATTTATTTTATAATATATAGTTTTTTCATTTATACCTATATATATATTATATATTATGTGATATTCACAACGGCAATTATTTGGGGAAAAAATTTAAAAATAGCCGGAAAATTAAATTAAACTATAATGTAATCATGACATAATTCAAATATAAAATTCCACGAAAAAACCGTTAATTTTTTGGTCGGGAATAGGTTTTGGTTATAATACCGGGATTGAAAATATGAGGTAACCGCTTTGATTTAGATGTTTACCTTGATTACCGATAACCAATAACCGCTTCCAGCATTCCAAAACTAAAAGCAGTTATAGGTTTTCGGTTATCAAATTTACGGTTTTTTTACCGGTTTTAAGCCCTGATTATAGTGTATGTAAATGTAATAATATTAACTTTCAGGTAGACATAGTCAATAAATAAAAATAACAATTTACAAAATGTCGTTTTAAATGTGGTGTATATAACGTCAATTAAAATATCTTATGATCAAACGTGAGTTACTAAAAAGATAAAATATATGCTCGTCAGTGGTGTCATTCAAGAAGTGTGTCACTTCCTCGTACTTACCCATCATGTATGTGCGATCTATATTATAAGTAACAACGACAAGAATTTTGACGAAAATAATGAGGTCGTTTCGCATTATCAAAGGCGCGGTTTAGAGTGTTTAGACAATCGAGATGGTACCTGTTGTATTTACGGGTTGTCCCTTTCCTAACCGTATGATTTACTGTTCTTTTGAAGGGGTCGATTCGGTAATATTATATGCCCACACCACCAGTAATATACCGACACGATTATCATGCCTTGTGTACATATAGTACAATCGGGCAGTGAGCAGCATCCACGCACAGGATATTAATATTGTTATTACCTAATATTATTATTGCTATCATTGAATATATTGTATAACACCGGCATAGACTTTTATTCGTCGTAAAGGATTTAGGTCGGTGGTGAACCGTCGCAATCAAATCCGTATATTATACTGTTCGCTGACGATCATAATTATTAAACCTCCGCTGTCAGTGCAATAGTATTATTAATACACCATAATATTGTTATTATATAGCTGACCGTCGATGGTATGGGTACCTACCTAATAATAATATTATAATCAATGTATAAATATAATAATTTGTGTCCACCAAACGTCACTCGAACGTGGTACATTGACCGTATACCTATATGTGGGTATAATATTGTTTTACGCATGATGAGCTTTCGTTTTGCGCCCGAATTTTTTCATCAGATTGTTTGCGAGGACGTGCTTTTGATATGCCCGGCAACGCATGCGGTCCATCGCCCAAAAATAATGAAGTAAAACCCAAATGTGTATGGGCATTATATGAAAATATATTATACTGTTATCGACTTATTCATAATAATATTTGCAGAAATATCAATTGCTTTCGACACTGTCAGCCGCCGCCGCCGCCGCTGCCGCGCTAAACAAACGATAATTTATTCGACTATAATATTATATAATACCCGTGCATTTTGATAATGATATAATATAATATAATGCTGTTATTGTTTTGGTCGGTTCCATTGAAATATATTTTTTATGAAACGAATCGCATTAAGTGTTTTTAAATTGAATTTTTAATTTGATATTAAAATATGTATATATATATAATATGCATAGGTAAGTTATATATTTTCATACTTACGTGATTTATTCGGTTATCTCATTTTTGTATAGCTGCATGGGATAATAATATTATTATATATCATACTATATTCACTACTCAACGTACAATTATTATTAATCTCTTTGATTTTTAAATTGTTTACGAAATACGATCATAAAATGTTCAATTTTATTTTATTGTGTATACAAAAATATAAAAGAGTATTCAATGAATACTATTCATACTAGCTAGGACGTGATTATATTATATCTAAAAGTTCCGATAACTCATAAATCGGGTTCGCAATGTTCAATAGTTTGGATTGATATACACATATACATTGATATTACAAAATAATATTATTATGATATTACTGCAGAAAGTTGAACTAATCTGTTTGATTCAGTCCAACGGCCAAACGGCCATATAAAATCGAAGTTTCGCATAGTTTTTATTTATCGTTCAATTGACGTTATCAGAGAAAATAAACTTAGTTTTTGGTATAGTGTTTTAAAGAATATATTTTTAAAATACTTAAACGTCAGTTTAAACACCCCTACCTATACAACGATCCACGTATAAAATATAATTTCACACATTTTTTTTTTCTGAAAAAATGACACAATTTAATGTGTAGTAATATTATAATTTTCAGAATAAAATAAGTGATATTATACCGTTGGACATGTAAAAAAATGGAGTCAAAATAGAGTGGTAGGTAGGTACCTACAAATTTTTAACATATTTATGAATAGAAATATTTTTAAACACGTCGTATAAAGTAGCTTAACAGTATTATTGCTGATAAAATTAAAATATTATTAGTCGTTCATAATTTGAATTAACTAAATATATTTAATTAATTAAGTAAATAATTAAATTATTTTAAAATTGATAGGATGATGTGCCTTGGCAACGAGCACCCTCACTTGTTTATTAGATATTTATAAATATTGTATTATTACTATTATGTACCTAAAACTTTAAATGTATATGTCTCATTATATATTATATCATGTGTTTTGTATTATTACTATTATCTCCATAAAATTGCTACTTGTAAAGTTGGGTAACTGTAACACCCACTTAGGTTGAATTTATATATTTTTGTACATTATATTGGGCTCACTGATCGTAATAAATAAATAATAATACCTAATAATAATAATAACAACAATAATAAATTATTTACCTAATTTAATTCATGAATAAACTATTATTTACCTTTGTATTTATTTTCAATATCAACAATAATGTATTTTGAAACTGTAGCCTAATTGTTAGAGCTGAGCAATAATGTTTTTGGTAGAATTTTTAGCTTTTTGACAAATGATTATTTTTTTGAAGAATCTAAAGTACGACCTATACAAATAATGTATATTTTAAAATTGTTATGATCATTATGAACTATATGAAGCTAGTAAAAAATATGAATGCATACAATTCATAGTCAAATGTACAAAAATATTTTTGCAGTTAGATTAATATTATGAATTATTATTATTATTATTTTTTTTTTTTATCAGTGTACCTATACATTTTATTAAATAATGAGTTCAACAGAAGTTTAAAGTAGATCCAGGTTCAAATTAAAGTCTGGTAGGTACTTCAAAAAACATAGTATCTACATGTATGCAGCTTGGATTGTAACTATTGTGTATTCATATAATTTGAAACTACTGTAGTATGACATTTGTTTACTATAATATGAGCTTACAGGAATAAATAGTATTATATTGCAAGAGTTATTAAAATTTCAGATGAAACCACTATAAATATCAAGTATATTATAATAGTTTCTAACTAATTCACAAACAGTAATCCGTGCATGTATAATTTAGATATAGGTTGTGACTTGTGATAATAATAATATCATATTCTATTAATGTATTCATAACTTTAGTCTTCTTAGTTTAATATTGTATTATTCGATGTATAAAATAAAAAAAAAAACCATTGCAAGCCACTCGATAGTTTTTCTCTACAAGGAAAATCTATGAACAATTATAAATATGTTTTTGTTAATAATAGTCACCATGGGAATGAAAACCTCACGAAAAACCGGTCAAAAACAATGTTGCCCAAAAATATATTAATGTTAAAATATGTATATATTATTTTAGTTAAGTAATATAAATATTACTTAGGTATAATCTAAAAAATATAATAAATAAATAAATAAATATTATTTGTTCTTCAAACAACTTTTATATACCTAGCGGTAATTATCATCCTGTCAAATATTACATATTATGGGAATTAAAAAAAAAAAGAATCTAAAATACTTAGGTGGTATGGGTGTATATGGTAAGAGTTATAGCAAAATAACTATAGTACAGTTATAGTTTTAAAAAATAACTATAATAAGTTATTAATATAGGCCAGGCCATGCGAATGTGACGGAATAACAAAATTTAACCGTTTGTAATAAAACCCTGCAGTCACGACAAGTGTGAAGAAGTCTTTAGTACCGAAGTGTCGGTGGAATGTGTGTGGCGGTCGTACGCGGGTATTTTATTGTATTTTAATTTTATGTTTATTCCATTTCTATAAAAGGTCTCAGTGTACAAAAATGAATTACATATTATTGTTTACAGTTAGATTTGGAGTAGATAAAACACCTTGCTATTTGTTTGAATCCTATCTGAAAACGATTAACTATTGGTCGTTAGGTAACGATTGGAGGAGATAGTGTAGTTATATTAGATACTTAATCCAATTGGTTAGGTTAGGTTAGTTGCTTAATGTTTTTTTTAGATTTTCCAGTGTGTGTACCTTCTGAAGTATGTCTACTACTGAAAAGTGCGTACACGACAATATTCAATAAATATTTTTATTTATTAGCTGAAAATTGTGAATTCTGTGGATTCCTTACGATTTTCTTCTTCCATTATTCCGTTGACCATAAATAAATAAATAAATAAATAAATACATTTCTATAGTTTTATTAATAACAGAAAGTAACAATTATAGTTATACTCAACAAGTTTCCAATTATAATATTTCTTTTTTAAATAATATTAATAAATGTAGATACCTATTATATTATGATATATTTATATTATTATGTGTCATTTGCTTTTATATTAAACAAACGAATATTTTATGGAATATTTATATAAAAAAAAAAGGTACTTATATATATATTTCATTTTACAATAAATAAAATTATCATTAAAGTCGAGTCAGAAAAATAGATTTTTTGGTGTGGAATGAAATCGAATTTTATTACAAGGAATAAGAAGATATACGATAATTGCCTGTCATAATTTCTTTGCCTGGAGAAAGCACTTAATAATGATTTACACAAATTACTATAATATTTGATCCATTAAAATGTTCATCATTCAAAAATCATTTTAACTGTAGTATTATGTTTCTCAGACGATTAGTTTTATACGTGCATTATTTAATAATTTATTTATCTTGAAACTACACACATATTTTAATATAATTCAATAATAATATAATATATTTTGACATTTAAACATTTTGTTTTATATATAAGTAGCTGTCCTGCTCGACGTTGTCCAGGTCAAATATTTATATTTTTAATAGCTATATTTGTACTAAATGTATGAGTTACACATCTTTAATTTATTATAATATAGCTGATCTCGCACACTTCGTTGCTCGTAAAAAATGTCAACTCTTAAAAAATTTGTGAAAAACTCATTTTGGGTGTAACTTGCTGCAGAAAATGCAACTACGTCGGATCGCTGACAATGTGCGACAGTATATCAAGTAGGCATTGTTCGAAAATCCCATTATATGCCGCATGCTTGATCTGACCGATTAACCAATGGCAACCAATATACAAAGAAAATACTAATTTCTATTAATTATTATTTCTCCTATATAACCAAAATCAAACATTTATAAACAAAGATTTCCATCATAAATCTCAAAATCCCTGTTTGAGCCCCCCCCAGGTTGGATCTACCGGGTCCAGTTGTAAATCAAAGTCATCCAAGGAGCCACTCAAACACAAAGAAAAAGTGTCACCAAAATCGGTCCAGTCGTTTAGGAATGCATAAAGGACATACAGGCAAACATTAATTTATATATCTATAGCAGATACTATTGTTATTTTTGATCATCCAAATCATTTTTCCAAAACAAATTATACATTAAAACCTTCAACTTGACTCAAACGATCTATTTGTGAAAACCGTATTAAAATCCGTTGAGTTCTCTTCGAGATATGGGAGTAAAAAAAGGGCTGATTGATACATTAAAAAATGAACATTGTTGAAAATTTAGTAGGGATCCTTAATTTTTTCTAGAAATAAATATAGGATATGTTACTTAAGGATTATGTAGCATTCTAATGGTGAAAGTATTTTTGAAATCGGTCCATTAGTTTTTAAGTTTATTCATTACAAACATACAAATGTTTTCTCTTTATAATATTAATATTATTATATAGTATAATATAGATGTATTGGTATTAATTGCACAGTAATCAAATAAATTATTCAAAATTATAGACAAACGTCATGTTTATGTTACCACGTCATATTAATATCATTATGACAATCATAATTAATTAAAATATAATTGCACATGTTGTTGTGTGAGGAAAAGGGAATTTTTCTCTCTCGATAATATTTACATTAAAAATCATAACATCATAATATGTGTGTGTGAGGACTGTATATAAACTTTATTTTTATGTCGCTCGCCGAAGACGAGAGAAACGCAACTAACTACTAAACATGCAACATGATAATGATGTATAGAGACTAGGGGTGGCGAGACCGGTTTATAGATACGGACATCGACAATATTATATATTATTATAATTATAATAATAATATCACATAGTTCATATCTGACAGCACACTTTATAAAACCTGAAACATAATAGTACATAAAGTTTGAATGAGATGATTTTTTCGTCAGTCGATGGAATTATGGAAATATTAAAAACTTACTAAAGCTCGGCGACGTGGTAGTTTAATATAAAAAAGGTGACCTAGACGTGGGTGTCAGAATACAGTTGAAACTATATGATAACACGTCGAAAAAATAATCTAATCCCTCGGTTTAAGATATTCAGCCCACGATAAAATCGCTTTAATGTTCCGTGACCGGGGGGGAATAATATACGAAAATAAAAAAATCGCCAACTTTGCTGTCGTTATAAAAATATACGACGGATAATCGGCATCATCATGATAACGTTTAATAATCAAATATTGTTTTTAGCACCACCGTGTATTCTATTTTATAATAATATAGGTGGGGATTAAAACTGTCGGATAGTTCCTATGTATAAGCCATTTTACGTAAACAATGCGCACAATAAATTATATTCCACTACACCAAAGTACAATACGCGCGTATTTATTTATTCCGCAGCAGAACAAACACGGACACAGTCACATCGAAACTATAATAATATTGTAACGAGAGCCAACAGACGGCATCCGCAAAATATAATAATAATATATACAATACAATGCCATCGCGTATTATATACGATTCGTACAACCGAAATGAATAAAACGTTTTTTTTTTTCATTTTATTTTTTTTTTTCATCTACGACTCGCTTTTTTTTATCGTCTATTCGACGAACATTCATATTATTATTATTATTATTATTATTATTAATATCGAATATCAGCTTTATATAATCCCC
Source organism: Macrosiphum euphorbiae (assembly GCA_949089665.1). Taxonomy (NCBI): domain Eukaryota; kingdom Metazoa; phylum Arthropoda; class Insecta; order Hemiptera; family Aphididae; genus Macrosiphum; species Macrosiphum euphorbiae. The sequence continues at coordinate 17,771,728 of CARXXK010000001.1, read as the reverse complement.
GGCGGCGGTGGTGGCTGAGACAGAGACAGTAGCCGTCGTAATATTGTTATATTATAGCCGTTAGGCGAGGATTCGATAAAAATTTCTACCGGATTTGTACACGACGTGCGTCCCCGTAGGCTCCAGAATGAGCGCCGCCATAGGAAAGTTTCGTTAAAGTTTTTAAGTGTTTCACCACGTCGTACTATAATATATTATATTATATACATACGCATACATACATATCGGATATGTACGTCGTACAATAACTGTCTACATATTATATAGACTCTACAACATACACATTATACGGTCGTCTGGAACTTGTTGAACTCGGCAAAAGTGGTATACGCTAACTCGATATAATATTATAATTATTATAAAAGTACGCCGTTGGTAATAGTCTCGTTTAAACCACAGTGATGTTCACGTCTTACACGTCTGGAAACTGCTTTAGGCACATATTATATCATAATATAATAATTCAATATTCGTGTAGGTATATATAAGACAGCGTGTGTTTATCCCAAGTCGATTTTCGAGTTTTCAAAAAATTAAATATTTTTTTTTACAAGAGAAACAAACCAATATTTGTTATAAATTTTACTATGGGTAGTGGTTTTTAAGGATTTTAGATCCTATAAATTACGATTTTTTTCTCGTCTAATAGTCTGTGTTTTAAGTGGTTCGGTGCCGGCTTTTCAAATGTTCAGCAATTCTATAAAATTCGAAAATTACATGAAATGTTTTGACTCCCGAGAAAATGGCGGCCGTTCACAGCTGAGCTTCACTTGATAACAATGTAAATTGTATAGGAGTACCTTATCTAGTTAGTATAGACATCTGTGTATTTTTATATGAAAGAAGAAGACTTCCTAAAAGCCTCATTGAACTCCGACGTTTTATTTTATTTCAAATAATGGTAAGTATAATTCGTAAAAAAAATCTTAACATTTTATTATTTTTGAAGACATTTTATAGAGTTTCAGATTTAAATATTAATAAATGGAGTTCAATGCGGATGTACTCGTAGAATATGAGTTAAAGAAAAAAATTATAAAATTTGATTGATTCTACAGAACATGATCATTATTCCCGTAGACCGTATTTTTGGGGAGTTTCCCGAAATGATCCTTTTTAAATGTTCCTAGTGCGTCCATTTTTGTGGATAAAATAACATTGGCACCGGCTGCGGCTGCCTTAATATTATTAGTAGTAACCCATGATTACCTATTATTTATTTGTATTCACGTCAGCTAATGTTTTCGTCGTGTAACAGAGCACGTCATTATCTATATTATATATTTGTTTATGTTGTATCTAAGTAAATACGTATTTATAACTTATTATTATAACCGACCACCGTCATCAAAACTCAACACCGATCGATTCGCGCAATACACGAGAAAATCGTTTTTATTTACAAAGTTTCCAGCACGTTCTGCTGAAGAAAACAAAAAAGTGTTGTGCTTGCAGCCTTGCACTGATACCTTTCGATAGCTATTACACATAGGTCCGTGTAATCGACACTTTGGCGGACCTGACCTAGTAACAACGGCGAACGAACAGCGTTGCTAAGAAACAGTGCTTGGTAGCAGTGGCGACGGCGGCGGCGAGGCATTAGTTCTCCGACACTTTGGATCTAATTGAGAATAATATTTTTCCACTATTACGCCCTCGTCACCGTCCGGAAGGTTTGTTCGGATCGAAAACCTCTCGAAATGCCTTCGATCCATCGCAGGTGCGGCCCGTCCAAGATACAATGGTTGGAGCAGAATTCCATGAAAAACGGATTCAAGCCCGGGGTGCACGAAAAGTACGGGCTGTATGTGGGCAACTGGGAATACGACACGAAACAAGGTGAGTTAGCTATATAAATTGCAGATAGGGTAGGCCAGCCGATTAAAGGTTGGTTTTAATCGTCGAGTTTTTCGATTGTTTTGAGACGGGTTTGTAGTCATAGAACATAATTCAGATAATATTGTGTTGTTATTTATTTTAACAATGTAGGTAACTATGTAGGTAGTTAAATAATAATATGCATACTATTGGTCCACATCTATTTAAACTATCAATTTTCAGTTGTATATTCAAATTACTTTGCTTTTTAGTTCAGTCTATATAATTGCATTACTAATATTAAGTATTTAACGAACCCTATATTGCACCGTAATAGTTTTTTTTTAAAGGCGTTACGCCAGATAATTTTCCAATAAATAAATAAATAAATATTATAAAATATAATATACAGGGTGTATCGAGGAAATTTGACAATTATTGTACATTAAAATGCGTTGTCTATACGTATAGGTGGCCTTGATACACTCTCTAGTCTCCATATAACAATGCCATTGGGCGTGACTTAGAATTACCAAGTTTTAAAAACCACGTGTCAACACATAATGTTACTGAGTTTATATTTTATGGTATATATTTTTTTTTTTTGGTTTATCATGTATTATAATACATTACACATAGGTGAGTTGAATAAATTATATATTATTGATTGTATTAATTTGTTTTTTTTTTTTTTAATTTAAAATATGAAGTTTATTATCTAAATAAATAAATAAATTGTAGTATTGAAAAAAAAAAGATTGTATTCTTATAAAAATATTAATGGAATATAATACTATATTTATTAATAAATCTAAATTGTTGTCTATAATAATTGATAGTTATAAATTCTCAAATTTGATTTCAACTCATAAACCTAAATCTTAATATTAAAATTTTCTATTACTCATTTAAAAATATGGTTTTTATTTAGGTTTTCATTATTCTCTTTTTTTCATTAGATACAAATGATTCGATTGTAAAAATATTTTAATAAGTTTTATTATTAGTCATATATTTTTTAAATCAATATGATCTTTCTAAATTGAAGCCTTTTAAATTATGCTTTAAAATCATATAATATATTGGTATAAATTGTAATATTTATCTGTACTTAAAAGGTTTAACCATCATACAATATTCTATTTACTGCTTGTGGCAACTTTAATTTTATATTTTTAACGTAAAGATAAATATTGGGTTTTACGATGCTGTGTGTTTCCATTGTTTTTCGTATGCATTGATTTCATATTTAATATAATTAATAAAATACAAAATTATGTTAACACCTGCATGCCATGATTGCCGTGACACAAGACATGATCAGCCACCTTTGGGAATATTTTGAATACTAACTACCTACAATAATTTAGATGTATGCAGTACGGGTCATATTATAGAACATTTGTTGGCAAACTAATGAACAATTCATCATTTTAAGAATATATTTTACCCCGACCCACCGTTGTATTTCTTTTTAAAAATAAATATGAATTGTTAATAACAGATGAAGACTTTTGAAACACACGCCTGTATTAACGCGGACTTCTCAATAATAAAGTACACTCAAAACCTCAAAACCAAATATACAGCAGAGTGACTATCGTTTTACTCATTTTACATTCGTTCGTTTTATGCCCTTTATATCGATGACAATATTGACCTAAGTTAATAGATTAGGAATAAGCAAATCGAAGATAAGGTTACACAATAGCAATATATACCCTTTATTATAACAAAAATAAATCGATACCTTGTTTGTTTTTATTTTTTATGAAAAAAAAAAAATAGTTTAAAAGTAAAGTTTAAATGACATTTTTTATATTGTAATATTACGTGTCATCGACTAAAAAAACAAGTCAAAATGCATGCTTATTATAATGGAAAAAGGTTTTTTTAATTTTCTTTTATTACCGTAAAAAATGACTAAACCCGAACAAACACGAGTTTAAAATCAAAGTATATAAAAAATGAATAATTGTATTGCTTTATACATGTATATTGTACCTTTACGATAATGGGATGATCTAAATAGTAATTAAACTAGGTTAGGTATATTGTTAAGCTTTATAAGTTGGTGAGTATTTTTTTTTTTTGATTAGAACTTTCATTTAATTAATTTTTTTTCAAATACATCAACTTTAACAACTTTATCCAACATTAACAAAACACTCTGAAATAGCACGCTAAGCTGTGCTACTCTAAGCTTTGTAATAATATAAATTATAATTTCTAATCAGTTATTTATAATTGATTTCAAAATTTAAGTTCAAATTTAATTGTTTTAAATGGTTATAAATATTGAAATATATGTATACATCAATATTTAGATTTGGTAATTATATGGTTTATTGAAAATGTTCTTATAAATATACAGTAGACATTTCACGGATATATGACGTATTTTTTTTTTAGTGTAACGCCAAAAACCAAAACCGATTTTTTCCATACCCGATGTTTTTGCATAAAAATTCCTGTTTTACATCAATTCTTTTTCCTACGATTTTGAAAACTACTGGGAATTTTCAATGCATCAAGTAGATTCACTTTTTCACCAGAAAAGATAGTGAAGTTGAAAATCGAAGCATTATTTCGATTATCAACTACGATAAGAAAGTACATAGACAACTAAAAAAAATATAAAACAAGCCACATCATTGTAAAATCAATACATCCACTCAGATTCTAAAACGAAACGTATCTATATAATATCATTATTTAACACATAAGTCAATAATCAATAAATTTTATTACTCCGTTCGTCATAATATATTGTACTTTTTTTTATAATATCAACTGTGATGCTGGTAACCACGGAGACAGTAGTTATTGTAGTGACGGATGGACCATTTGGGTATTATTTGTATAGGTGATATGTATTTGTACACGGTATGGTACACACAGTTTACAACAAATACGATAATAATGTGGAAACCTCTAACACTTAGTGCCGATATTACGCTCACATAACTGACTTTTAAGTTTATAGCGAATATTGTGCGATGATGTAGGTCAATTCATTATAGTAGGTCAGTTATTTTTATTGAAAAAGTAGGTTAGGTACACAATAATAGACTATTATTATATTTCGGCAATTCCGTGTACAACCCTGACCATTGTAGAAGTTCTGCAGATATTATATTGTATTATTTCTACAATATGATATTTGAAAAATAATAGCGATGGACGTTAAAATAGAAGTCGATGGTTATAATACCTACGCGTGTATCCTTTATTTCAGTCCATCTATACTCTATATCTCTATATCACATTATTTACGAGGAATCTCTGTATATAATAATCGCTACCACGACTGTGGTAGTTAACTGAAATGACTGTGCTTTAAAATTATTGATAGTATTCGTTTGATGACAACATTACTGCCGGTGAACAACAATAACCATCTGGACTTTCTAAATAAAATACGAACAGGCACGACAAACTTGTTGCTTACCAAGACTTACACACTTTCGATGATGGTAGTATCCGATAAGGATCAGTTACAATAAAATCATATAAAATATTGTCGTTAGCGACCTTGGTTTTACTAAAAATATACTAGAATATTATGCTAAACGTAGGTTCATTCATTCGTAGTATATATTGAATACGCAAAATCACATCAAATTCATCTTAAAATAGTGTTCGAATGGTATTTTACCAAAATGAAATAATAATATTATGTTAGGTAGGCACAAACATCGAATTATATTTTTTCAAGTTGGTGTTATTCATTATTACAAAACCGATTGTAATGTGCACGAAAGACTTACATACGTTCATCCACTTAAGCTATTTTAATATTTCCCTTTGCCCCGTCGTTCAATTGTTTAAAATCTGTACGGTGGGTTTTTATACTCAGGAAAAGGAAAAAAGTCTTACAAGAACAAAACAGTTTACGAGGGAGATTGGGTCGCAAACAAAAGACATGGTTTTGGCGTACTGACGAAGAAAGTCGATGACCATTTTGTATACGTTTACGAAGGACAATGGATCAATAACCGATTCGTAAGTAGTATAGTAGTATTAAATGTATGGGTATATAATATTATAATGTAGGTACTTATATAGTATTATACGACTTGAACACAATACCTATTGCTGAATAGCGAATACGACAGTTTTCTCATTAGTTAAGGCACTTAAACGATCATATTTTTGCAAGTGACATACGGACGGTGTAGTACATGACTTTAAAAATCTATCTCTAACAAGTTGACTTCCCTACCAACTTCTCTGATTTGCCTTAAGTATCGTACGTGCACTCGGGTTAGGGTAGTTTTATGAACCAGGTCTGATACTATCATATATTATATTACCTACTCAGTTTTTTTTCATTGTCTCTGGCTTGGGAAATTCCCTATAGATATAAATAAATAAATAATCTTGAAGAAAGTCGTGTATCATACACGATACTCAAGAAGAAATTGGCAAGTATAAGTAAATTATTAAGGTCTATAATTTAAATTTAGAGGTACGTGTGATACACGAGACAGTCGACTTGTTGAGGATACACATATTTTATTTCACACTGATAGGTATTGCATAATTTTCAGCCAACACGCTCTCAGTGTTTCATTTTATATATTTTATCCTCATTATAATATACATTTGGTAAAATTCTTATTATTTTTTTAATATTTAAGAATTTAAATTTAGACACATCGACACTATCAAAAAAATAATCTGCTTAACAATTTGAAGTAAATATAGAGGCGGTTCTCTCTCGAAAATAAAAAAAAATCAGTGTGTTCACAGTCTCCTTAAATGACGTACAAAAATCAAAATGTTTGCAAAAACGATCTTAGAGTTTATCAAAAAATTAAAAATTAAATATACTTGATTACTTGTTGTCATATCATAGTGAAATGATTATACCACTCTGTATTTATTTCTATTGTACATTTTTTTCGAGGAGATGGGGTTGAATGGCAAATATATCGAGACGTTTTGAACTTATCTATGTACATTTTATTATTATCATTGCACGAGACACAGCACGATTTCGAGTGCTTAGGGAATTATTTATACGTTACATTTAATTTACGTATATAATATGCAATAAACACGATGACGATAATATTATTATATCACGGCGACGATATTATTATAGTCACGTTAATCGACAGACGAGTCGTTTCGGTGTTCGCGCTCAAAAAGTAGCGATTGCCGGTTTTATGCGAGCAATGGACTTTTATAATACCATAACATACAGTGTTTATTGTCGTCTTTATAAAGGCTAAAGGCAAATGGTACGAAGAGGGCGGCATTTACGATGGTAGCTTTTCGACGGCCGGTAACAGAATAAAATGCGGTTACGGGACCATGCGGTGGAACGACGGTGCCGTATACCGAGGTCATTGGCGAAACAACGAATACGACGGCCGAGGAAGACTCACAGAAGGTACGAACTGCATTGCATTATGTCATTTATAACTATACATTTTACCTACATTTATACAAGGTGTTTAATTTATCACCAAACTGCAGTTCTCCTATGTGTTTTGAAAAATAATTGTAGAAAAATTATATTAATTCTTACTATTTGCTAATCGTTAGGTACCAGCTGTATCGAATTATACTTATAGTATTTTACTTTTTTAAACAATATGTTATTAATTTTAAAATAGAATATTTTTTTCGATTATTTTTATACTTAAAAATATAATTTCGATCTAATTGTCAATAAGTTATATTACAAGTACAAGACGTATTTACAGCTTTTTGCTTTGATGAGCACATGACATACTTCCGCGACTGCACTCAATTCCACTCGTATAGTCGTATAAAATGTAAATGCTTTCAACTAGACCACGAATTATATGCATTTGCATATGCAGTTATGCAAATTCATATAATAGCCTTTTTCTACAAGAAATGCATATTTCATTGGTTTGTGGCGTAAAGGCCATATTGCATAAATAATTGCTGTTTTTACATGAAATGAATTTGAAAATTTATCACCGTCGACCGGAACAGTTTCTAGCCGTCGTTATACTAGCCGATCCCGCGAACTTCGTTGACCTTCAAAAAATGTAAATTGTGATTGTTTAACTAATTTTGGGTGTAATTTGCTGTAGTAAGTGCAACTCGGCACTCTGATAAGCATTCTGACTACGTCCGATCGCAGACGTCGGTGATAAGCGGCTATAAGTGCAACTCAGCTACCTTGGTAGGCATAATGTGCGAAAATTCTATTTGATGTAAACTTGTACTTGATATGCCCGATTAGCTAATGGCAACCATTAATAAATAAAAACTATTACTGATAATATTAGTTTCTACCGTAACCAATAGCGACCATTTATACACAAACATTTCCATCGTAAATCTCGAAATTTCTGTTTGAGCACCTCTCCGGGTTCCTATCGGTCGTAACGTGATATTATATAACCTTAAGCTTTTCTCAATAAATTGACTATCCAACACAAAAAAAAAACAAATTCAATTCGAACTAGTAGTTCTTGAGATTCAAACAAACAAATTCTTAAGCTTTATAATCATGGTATAGCTAAGTGAATCATAATTATAGAGTTTTAATAAAATAATATTATATTATCTTTAATCGTTTGCACATAACGCGCCCACATTAACAGCCAGTAACATTCATTTGAAAAATTCGTTCCTAAATTCTGTAGTTTTGTGAAAAAAACTGCATAAAAAAAATTACAAACCAGACTAATCCACTTTAAAGAAAAACTTACGTGGCAGACGTTTACATAAAATATGTCTTGGAGCAAATCGAGAGCAATATTGAAAAAAACTTGATTATAATTTTGGTATATGAGACTACAGAGACACAGAGTAGGTACATATTCATGTTGGTGGCAAACCGCGAATTTATTTATCAGAAAACCAACCCCAAACCTTTCTTTTACTGAGTTCTACACACATCATTGCTTCTAATCAATCGACTGTGACTTTACATAAATTATGTAATCATCTCGTCTCTAAATGAGTTAATTATGTACGACAAAACCACTATATATTGTTAACAATAACTTTTATTAATTTAATTAATAATGTTTGGTCTACTATCTACTAGATCCTATACATCATGTACATTTTCAAATTAAAATGAATACATTAATAAAAAGAATCAAATTATGAAAACTGCATTTTAGGTGCATATTTTAACATTATATATTCATAAATTCAGGCTTTAAAGTCTTTACATCTGCATTTTTGCATAATATTGTTATAATCGATTTTTTTCTACTGCATATAATTATGCGCAGTAATGCAGTATTAACTTCAGGGTATATTTATAAAAATAATAACTAACTGGTTTGATGTGTGTAAACAATTTTTTTTTTATTCAAAAAATATATTTACAATCTATACTACTGGTACCTATAATGAGTAAGTGTGGCCACTTAATATAATAGTTGACATATTAAGTAACATTAATTGTAAGTAGGAAGGCTCCCAGCAGTGCCACCTAACAATAAATTGCCTATGAATCATAAATATGTTTTTGATAATAATAGTAACCATGAAAACTAAACACTTACGACAGATCGGTCAGACACAAAAAAACTGTATCCAGTCCAAAAATGTATTTATTTTAATATGAAATAAGAGTACCTATATAATAGATAATACATATAAAAGTTACCAAATAATTATTTTTTAACTGTACAACATTAAGAAATTATAGTTTATTGCATTGTATTAACAAACTTTTAGACACAAACTTTTTTAGTTTCAAAATAATCATCAAATATTTTTTTATTTTTTTTATTGATCTTAATAGCACCTCTGCGGCTGGTAGCATTTTGTAGGTGGGTTTCGGTTGTCTGGGAGGAACGCGTGTATGTGGGGCGAGGATTCGTCACTAAAACTAGTGACGCCGGCCGATGCTTGATCTCAGAACACGTTAGTGACTGAGGCCAACCACCGAGACCCACCGTCGTATATTATAATATATACCCACTTGCTATATCAAAGTATAATATTATTGTTATTATTAATGCGGCAGTATCGATTTTTATTTTTTGTTTACGAAATATGAAACTTTATAATTATACACGTCTTACAGTGAACGGTAACGTTTACGATGGACTATGGAGAAATGGTTTGAGACACGGTGAAGGCGTGTACGTGTTCAAAGACAAAGGTCAATTTATGGAGGGCGTTTGGATTGGTGGAGAGCTGAAACTCAGCACCGTCAGATATGTCGACGAACCGGACATTGCTCGAACACATTATTTGATGCCTGAGGTATAATAGGCATAATAATATTATTATTATGTTTGTATTGCGTATTTTGTATGGAAAAAAACCGTGTTCCTTATGTTATAAATGTTTAAAACAGCTGAGATTAAACAGGACTTATATAGTAATCGTATTGTATTCTCTGTTAATATAGATTTCCAAATCTGACGAGAAAAGTATACGAGAAGCGTACGAGTACACGAAATCGGAAACGCTCAAAAACCTGTGAAAAATATCGAAATTGTTGTGAAATTATAAACTTTATATAATAATATTGTGTTGTGAGTATAATATTATAATGTATGCGGTATGATATAACAATCTACCGTAGTATATTGTGTACTACCGAAGGGTAGGGGACAGTGTCAAAATCGTCTGGCTGAGCGTGAATAATTTTTACGTTTTTTATGCGATCCGACAATGCAGTCGAGAAATGCTATGTCGTTTCGGTTGCTCCCATTCAGAAGGACAGTTTTACGAGTTTGCCAAATAATAAGGATAATACATTAAGCACAGTAGATTTAAACTAGGAATCCGAATCGGTATCCGAATATTTCGGTTCAGCTCCTTTTGTTAAGCTTGATGAAGTATCCCGGCGATTAAACATTGTTCGAGGGTAACTACAGTAAGTATATGTTTGTGTGATCAGGGTTTCCAACGATATGGTTGTACCTACTAAGGAAATTATTATAACATATTATAATATGCAAATGCAAGACTTCCTTAGTAATTATTACACGTCTTATATAATATACATATACATAATAATAAATATTAGTGTAAGCCTATAAGCTCATTATTTAGAAAACTTTTTTTGAAAAGATTGTATTACATAATTTGACTCAAACATAATTTTTAAAAAAAATTATACTTTTTAAATCTGTTTCATTGTTATTAGGAAGTCTTATGTTATTTATTTTTTTGAACTACAACATCAGTATTCGATCTCATATTCCAAAGGAGTATAATATTTTTAGAATTATTTAGATACATACGAATCGAAGAGTATATAGTTACTGAATCTCCGGACAATACGTCGATGCACCCATCTACTATAGTTTATTCAACAGAATTAATTTTTATGTGGCAGGCAATGTAAAATTCTGTAACTGTGTAAGTATAAATACTTATGTTCACTATACATACAATTGTCGTGTTAATTGTGTGCAATTGCCGGGCTAATAAGTAGTTATCTTGCAAGGATGCCGTGTTTATCCAATGTAGATCCGTCCTTTTTAGAGTTTTTGTTATTTATATAAAACATAAATTGTGTTCTGTTTCTGTGTCTCTTACACTATTATAATTTTTTATTTTATCTCTTAGACTTACCTAGATCATTATTGTCAATTTCGTCAAATTATTATAGTTTTATTATTATGAGCCACGGTAAATTTAGGCTTCGGCCCGTTAAAATAAAATTACAAAAATAATTTGTAAGTAATTTTTTTGAGTAGAGTAGTGGAATAGCATTTTTTAGTGTGCCCATCTACTGTCAACGTTTAATTTTAATGATTCAGTATGATCCGAAAAATATAAAATTTAGAATATAAAATAAAAATAATGTTGTTACTTACTTATTATTCAAAAAATTAAAAAACAATGTCGATAAATAATTTATTGTAAAAAATATTGTCATCAAATATTATGAAAAATTAATATTTAAAAAAAAATTATATATTTTTTAAATAACAATCCATACGGTGTAAGTATTATTATTTTTTTGTTTACAACATACACCAATTGTTCAACTTTATACAACTTGATACACAATTTACTTTAAAATAAACTTTATTAATCAAAGTAGCATGATTATAAAATTATAAAAATAATATCATTAACTATAGCAATTAATAATTATAAGCTCATAAACGATAATCAGCTATTACTAACTAAAACAAATTTTAAATTATTTGCATATTATTTTATATGATAAAACGCTTATATTAAATTCATGATATTCTACTTTGTTGTACTCAGTGAACGCTTTCCACAAAACATTAATTATTAATCATTTTATTCAGTCCTAGCATAGACCATTTGCTCGATATATCACAAGTATTATTATTCAATGAATTTCAATAAAACAATAATACTATAATTATTATAAATTAATATTATCATCACACGGCGTGTTGAATAGGCAATTCTGGTACATCGATGTCGCGGATTGTGGATACAATTTATTTTTCCGGTAATACCTACGTATTATATTATGCAATATTTTACCTCAAATAATATAGTCATTATAGTGTAACAAATTACAATTAAAAGGTAGGTTTTGTATAATTTGTTATATATTTTATTCAAGACATAGCTATTATTTATATTTTTCAGTATAATATTATAATATTATGTTCGCTTAACGTGGCTTAAAATATATTTTTCAACTTTTTAAGTTGAACGTTTATATTTTTATATACAACCATAATATAATGAAATCGTAGATCGTTATCACTCATCAATGCTTACCAAATATTATTATTTCATTTATAACTTTGAAGTTATTGTTCGTTGGTAATATTATTCGTCGAACAAACGTTTGGTGTATGGACATTTTGCAAGTTTCTCGAGATAAACATCGAACACATCATTGTTCGGACTGTGTTTTTCACGGTTACAATACCGGTTTTTTGTTTTCATTGTTCGAGGAAGAACTAAAGGGTTGAGTGATTACTTAAATGAACCGCTGGACGTAGTCGCGATGTAATAACGGAATACTGATGTTTCAATCTCAAAGGATAGTTGGAAATCCATTGATAAATGATAACAATATTATAAATGGACTAATATTTTTCTCACAAAGCTATCACTAGATTACTATCCATCACCTTGTATAATTGAGTCTTTAGAAGGTACCATTTATCAAGATACCATATCAATATCTATTACGAATACCTTCAGATTATTCATAAAATTATTGTTGTAATTTTATTTTAATTAAATTATTTAAACATTGTTGATTGCGAGTGAAGTATAAAAGATATTATATTTTTTTTTTTTTTATTTTACAATACCTATTATGTTGATAATTTATTTATTAATTTACTAGCTGAATTAATCGTCGTTGACGGGTTTATGTATTGTTGTTTCTGGTAAGATTAAATATTGACTAGATATTTAATATATACCTTGATATAATATACTAGCTGCCCGATCTTCCTCCGGAAGAAATTATTTTTTTATAATTTAATTTAAAAACATAAGCCTATTTTTTGGCTATACAAATAATACAATATAATTACATATTGTAGTTATTATTATTGCTAATTTCTGAAAATTATATTTCCTACATTTAGAATTCAACCACTGGAGTGGTACATTTTATTCTTTTTATTATAGAATAGAGATAAGGCAGAAAAAAATGTAACAATAAATTATTTGTTCAATGTATAATATATATATTTCAAATGGAAAAATGCAAGTGCAAACAAATAAATAATTAATAATCATAATAACAATAATAAATACAGTGTGATTCCTTTTAAAGGTAACACTAAATAATTCTGTCCAGTGACATCGGATTAATATGCGGTTTTCGGGAGGGGATAGGGAATATATAAATACAAATTTCTTGATGATTTTTACGATCTTTCCAGGTTTAGTAATTCAGCACTTATTTTATCATCGACATCATTTGGTCTAATTTTATCAACTAACCAAACCAGTAAGGCAGTAAATGAACATGAAGAAGACCTTAAATAATGAATAATTATACGTAGAAAAATAATAATAATTAAATAATACTATTCATTTATTACCACTTTTTTGCCACTCAACAGTATACATATAACACTGAGTTTCACCAAATATCCGATGTTTCACAATTAAGTTCATTAGAACTTTAATTTTTTGATGAAAAACTCTAGCGATAATGTCGTGTCTGTCTTGTGTAGTTTGACCATGTTTGAGTTCTCTTTTTATTTCCATCCAATTTGGATTACATGTAAATGTAATGAACAAATTTGGAGTCCCAAAATTACGAACGTAAGTCATGGCATCCATAGTTTTTTCGTGCATGTATCTAATAATTAATAGTATGTACAATATTTTAGATTGTTAAAATGAATATTACAGTACATTTTTCGTAGCAATTTTAAGTTATAAGATACAAAATATTTTATTACCTTGGACCTCCTGTAAATGAAGAAGGTAAAATAAAAAGTTGTCCAATGTCATTCACTTGACCATCATTTTCTATAGCATCACGTAAATTAATATAATCTTCCGCTCTTAATTTTGATTGATTATTCCGTATAAATAAAAGCCGTTCTGATTCTATTTTGGCATACATATCAACCTTAAAAAAAATTACATTCTTTTTGTATTATTATAATGTTTATACATGTTTTTGATTAAGTTGAAAAAATATTGTTTACTTACCCAATATTTATTAATAAGTTTTCTATAATTATGTAAATGATTGTAGATATGATGCCTCACCATCAGTCTATAATGTTTTGAAGAAACAGTTTTATGACTATTGTATTCATTTAAATTAACATTAAATGACAAAATATCAATAGCATAACCATCTTCACCGTGTAGAAATATCAGTGGATATTCTAGAGAATCATAAGACCTTAAAAACACATAAGTAAAAATTAAGAAAAAATGTACAGTGTATACACTTTAAAAGGAATTTACCTATGAGTTTCACTTATTCGTTGTAACTTTTCGTCTTTTCTAGATAAAATTATATCGCGATTTCCATATAAAATCATTACTACAGCCATTTCTACTTGAGATGGTGCATTAAATCTACCTCTATGTTGACCTTGAGGAACCATATTTGCATTTATGACTAATCGGTATTGATCAGTGGGCATAATATGATCCAATGCAGTTTTGAACTTAGTAATTAAAGGATTGATATTATGTAACAATAATTGCAAATCTCTTATAATATCTAAATGTATAAATATATAAATTAAAACGTTTTAAACAACAAATATATTATACAATACAATTACCTTTATTCAATCCACTGCAAATACCCATTCGCACATCAATTTGTTCCTCTTAGTCATCCATAAAATAAACTTGTAAATATTTATGATTTGTATTTGGTAAAGGCATCCACGACCCGGCTAAATGATACACTTGACCTCTTATTTTAAATGTAGGCATATCATTTTCGACAATAGTTTCTGCTGCTCCAAATGAGGTCATATGAAATGCATTGTTATATTTATTAATATTTTCTAAAAAGTGTTCTGAAATACTTGTTGAACTTTCCAAAAGAGTTTTCATTGGTTCTGGTGGTTCATCGATATTAGGAATACGAACAGTTCCATTTAAACAACACATACACATACCAGCAGATTCTCCTTTAATTAAGAAAATAATATAAAACGTTTTCAAAATTCTAAAAATGTATACACTAATAAACTACCTTTGAATTTCATTGCATTGCAATATTGACAAATTACATCCATTACACCGATACAAACATCATCGTCGTCATAATATGGATGCTTAGAGGTTGATATAAATAGGCAGACCGGAATTTTACCCACTTGAACGGTATATCACCTAAAGTATATGCATTTATAATAATAAATAGTAGTGAAACATAGGCGAAGTATAATAAACAGATATATTATTTAATAATGTATATATACCACATACCAAATAATGTGGGTTCAACATTTGGTCTTAACCTCTTACGCTGTGTAGTAAAAAACATATTGGTTTCAAAGCGACAATTGCACACTCTAAAGTTTTTATTATTCGTACGAATATTGTTTTCGCGTTCCAATAAATCGGTCCTGTTGCAACTATTAAGCCATTGTATTAACCTATAAAATATATTTAAATCATTAGGTGGGTACACTTTATAGAATTATTAATTACAATTATCAAGTATTAGGTGTTATTAAATACCTCCCTCCTCCATTTTGAATTGCATACGATGGAATTGCCTGAATGCAATTTGAACGAAGTTCACAATAATAATAATTATTATTATTATTGAAATAATATATTTAATTAACACTTGAGAAAAAAATTAGATCTGTTAGTAATGCTATACAACAAACGACTGAACGATTGGAGTTAGAAATGTCGATCTCTTCGATCGAATAAATAAGGGAGCGCGCATGCGTATTAAAAACTTTATTTATTATTTTTTTTTATTACCTTTGTACATTATTATAGGTCAACGATTATAAAATAAACAAAAAAAAGAAAAAGACATCGTTATCGGTGAATATATGAAAATAATTGGTAATTAGTTAATTATTATTATTATTTTTTTTATGAGGGTTCAAAACCGGTTTCCTTCGTCTCCAAAATCAAGTTAGATTCTTATATATATAGATTATAATATTTAATATTATATAATAGATATCCTGGATATATTTTGTCTGTGAATTCTTTTATAGTTTTTACAACAGTACTTAATTCGGTCGGCAAAGTAATATTTTCTTCATAACCCGGATATTTTCCATCTACTATTTTTAAGAGTAATTGTTAAAACTGCTTAGCAGTAGTCCTGTCCCCTTTTAAATGTATTTGCATATTTATAAGAAACTTTTTCTATTTGAGGCCACAAATATGAAGACTTGATGCATGCTGCAATTTCATTAGCTCAAGTTCCTCTTGTAACGACTGGTAGAGTTTATTGAAAATCGCCAGCTAGCAGTACCGTGACTCCTCCCATCAATAAATTCGAATTTTTCAGATCCTTCAGACAGTTGTGTAAGCTTTAAATCTTTTCTTATGAGACATTGGACTTTCATCCAAAACTATTAGCTTGCATTTTTTAAGAACTTCCGCCACATTTGATGTGAATTTACTTTTTAAATTTAGCATAAAGATTATTATTATAATAAATTTCAAATACATATGGGAAAATATTTCCAGCTGCAAACAATTCGCAGTAACCACCATAGTCAGTAGGATTGCCCATATCACGAACAGCAGTGGAAAAGTTGTCACCGTATGAATTGTAAAACATATTAATAAAGGCATTCCAATTATCAGAGACATAAGCAAAAATTGTATTTCGGATCTCCTGGCATCTTTCTTGAGTGTTAAGCAAATGAAAGGAAATTGAACGGAAAAGGCAGGCACCATCACCAATAATTGGCACAACTATTTGAGATGTCAACATTCCATTCACAGTAATTTCTACAATAGATGACATTTTTTATAAATGAAAGTGAAAATAACTGAACGAAAAATAATATCCTATGTTCATATTATATTGCCAATGACAACCTCTAATCAATAATAATCTATATATATAAAGAAATTTGTCCTCCTGAGGGATCAACGTAGAGCCCAAACCACTAGGCGGATCTGGTTGAAATTTTCAGGATGGATTAAAATTATAATTTCACAGTGCTTTAAGCAATGATTTTTGGAAATTCAACCCCTAAATGTCAAATTAAGCGGTTGTAAGTATACAACAGTGGCGCCATCTATCAAGCAAAAAATATCTAACCTTCATTATTATTATTATTATTCAATATTTATTTATTAATATTATTAAATTATTATTAATATTATTATTGATATACATTGATCCCTTATGAGGACAAATTCCTCTATATATACAGATTTCTGATTGGGAACGATGAATGTTGCATAATGGTTATTATTATTTTTATATCTGTCATCATCATTTGAGGCAGTAAAAGTGCTTTGGTATTCAATTTTGAAGGGGATATTTACTAGAAAATTGAATCTAGTTGGTAAACATTTAGTATCAGTACAATTTCCACGGTTTTACTAATCGTAACTATGGTTTTTACACAATATATTAAAAAAAATATAATAATATATAATGTATAATCGGATGAATTATGAAAATCGTCCATTATTTACTCAATGTCAATGACGGATCATAATAATATTACTGTATTGTTATGATATAGGTACCTATTTTATCTGAAACCAAGTATCTTACCGTAACCTACGACGACGATGACGACGACTACTACTATTATAGACACTGCCACTAGAATAACGGTCGTCAAGCAATACTTAGAACGGATGGTTATTATATTAGTAACACCGGAACAGCCACCGCCAGACTTATCTCGCGCACGCGTGTGCACTAGGTCTAACAATATAATATATAGTACCATAAAATACATAATACGTCGTCCGCTACCCGCAGGTTAGTACGCATCGGCTCTCCGAAACCCCATTAAGTATACAACATATAATATATTTAGTGTATAGTGAGTACGCAGTAAGTATATGTATATTATATAGCAGCAACAGAAGCGGGGTGCGTAATCCCTCAGAGTCGTATACTTATTGTTTACGACCAAATTAGTATTGCGCCGTTGGTAGCCCGAGCGGTGTGTTTACTTGTGTGTGTGTTTGTGTGTGTGTGGGTATTATGAGTTATATAACAGAATAACGTGTGATAGTGTTATTATAGAAATATGCCCGAGGCTATAGAATATATATTAAGGGCTATTTTGGGATGCAAGGCTGTGGGAGCACATCTCAAACACGAAACCGGATATCCTTCCTCCCAACTAGACATACGATTACAGTGATCCGTTTTTTTAACATATTGTATTATTATTATATTACATATCATCATCACAATAATATTTTAATTATTACAAACTTTGGTACACACATTATATAACATAATAATATCATGCTTAAATGTATTACCCGCTCAACACCGTAAAGTGTGTACAATGGTACATAGTTTTATATACATTTACACGCTAAACACTCACTAAGCTCGTCAATATTTTCCTGGAAATGGTGACTTCTGTTGATCCGACTATCCTTAATTCCTCACACACATTATTCTAATAATTAAATATAATATTAGGTACCTAACTGAATGCACGTAATAGTATAAAACAGGCATGGACTCCTCATAATACTTAACTGTTAGAAAACCAATAAGTACGTTTATATTTTAGTTTCACAACCAGTTATGAAAAATATGTTTTTGTATAATCAAATTCCATTTTATTCCAAATATGTATGCACTTGTAAGCATTGATATATTTACAGTATATTGTATGGATTGCATTTTTCAATTGCTTGTAATGAAAGTACCAATATTGGCGGTACAGCTCGGTATTAGCCTTAATTTTTCGTGCTTGCGATATGGAATTTAATATTTTTGAAGAGTCATTGGAAATTATACCTATGTATGATACTATTACAAGAGAGGATATATTAGTTTCTGTTTTTTAACTCTTGAAAAATATGATTTGCCTTTTTGCGAAGTTATCTTCTGTGGCTACAGATGGAGGTCCTTCCATGACGAGGAAAAATAAAGAATTCGTTGAAAGATAACAAAAAAAGCGAATGAAATGTCGAACTTACAATACAAAGGGACACATTATATTATACATCAAGAGGTTTTATGTACAAAAGTTATTAATATGACACATGTACCTAATAAGACCTGTAAAACAAAACATTGTCAATTTTATGAAATCTCGTGGTTTGAACCAAAGACAATTTTCTATTTTTTTAAACGATTTAGAAACCGAGTATTCAGGTTTACCATACTTTACAGAAGTACGATGGTTATCATACTTCACTGTATTGGAAAGATTATGGATGTTAAACGATGCCATACAAATATTTTTAGATTCTAAAGACAAGACGTCAACCTTTTATCGGATCCAATGTGGTTATAAGACCTATCCTTCATGGTCAATAATATAGGTAACAAAGCACTTGTCGAATTTAAAGTTAAACCTACAAGGCAAAAATAAAGTTATAACAGCCATTAATGGCCATGTTAAGGCTTTCAAATGCAAATTAGGTCTATTTAAAATTAATTACAAAATTAAGATTTAACGTATTGCCCAACTTGCTTAGTAGTAAGTAAGTTGTATATAAATAATAATGAACCTATTTCCTACAAAAAATATTCAGAAAAATTAAATGTTGAAGACTAAATTTGAAAAAAGATTTCAAGATTTCAAATATTTATAAAACGATTTTTCCTTGTTCACGTCTTCTTTTCAATAGAATGGAACTGATTGAGATTCAAAATAATTCAAATTTAAAAAAAATATATTTAAATATAAATCTTTGGCATGGGCAACGTCGAGCGGGACAGCTAGAATTTTTTTAAACTATTAAGGCTATTACGTATATTTTACTATTTTTTAATTCTCATAACAATACAATATGCAATTAAAATATTTTTAAGGGAAGATTGGGCTAGAATTTATGGCCCACGAAACCGAGCCTCTACTCCTTAATCCTAGTTTGAATATGACCCTGGATTTGGTTGCTTATTTATAATAATTTATTTTATTATTATCGCTATTGTTTATACCGGTTAGTTACACGCACACCACCGCATAATAATTATTATTAAATGCTGCTACGTTAGAATAGTAGATGAGGGTTGGCGTGAACCAGCGCAAAGGGCGACAGCTCGACTACCGAAGATTAGAGAGTTATGCTACAGCAGCAGTAAACATTACTATTAAGGGGTACTTGAGGTTGATAGTTTAAATTTAGTACACCCAGCCGGGTCAGTCCCGGAGTGATAACAAATTAAGAAAATACATTTTTTTTAACGTCATAATTATTATCTCATCACTATTATCATATTAATATTATTATCAATTAACTATGATTAAGCCTGCACCTACTCATATGAAAATCTAAAATTTTGAACATTTGTTTAGGGTTGTACTGTGAGGAAAACATAAATTGTTTTTAAGAGATATATATGTCGTATACGATATATATATATATAGAATTTCCAAAAGACCATAAATTAACCGGTTACAGTTTGGCTCTCCATACGTCGATATCTCTACCTTACTGTTTAGACTTTCAATCTTCAACGACCATAAATTTACCGGTTACAGATCAGATTGAAAGAATACAATTAACGTAGGACTACTTTCACCGTTTAAACCTTAAATCGTCAACGACCATAAATTAACCGGTTACAGATCAGATTTAAGGAGTACTTAGTATTGTGTGGCTACTCAAACAAAACATACAATTTTCAGATCGGAAACACTTTTTATTAACTTATATAAGCAAACACAAAATTAACAATCAAACGTGTCTCGCAGTATTGACATACCACGACTGCCCTCACTTACTATTCTTTTCGCCTTATATCTATTTTACAATTTAGCTGCCTCAGCACATTTGCTTCCCTGGCCTACTCTACAAATATGATTATTATTTTCTTTATATACATAGTCACCTATTACTACATATATTAATATGTCTCTAAGCGTTTATAACTAGTAAATCATATTAGTAGATTATAATATGCTATTGGTCTTTTCAACATAGATATATTTATTGGCTGGGTATAATCGATTCTAATATTTCTGACCGATATTGCCAGAGAAACGGAAGGCAAAAAAAAAATTAATTCCTAGTAAAATGTAGCTTTATTGCTACATTACACTGTTATCTAGCTTTACTAGATGTTTTTCCACAGAATTATACCCAAATACCCAATGCTATAATTCCTCAATTTTCATTGTAATGGAAAAATATCGAGTACCTAGCGTTATTATTATCATCGTATTCGAGTGTGCAGGGGATGACACTCTTCCTGTTGTGTACATTTTATAATATAATATATATATATATATTAGTGGTGGGTCAAACTCAGAAATATAGTCTCGACCAAACCTTTTAGTAGTTTGTTGAACGGTCCAACTGAACACGAACCGAATAATTCAAAGTGATTTCGAACTCAAACCGAAAGATATGTTCAACATCGACCAGAACTTGTACCAAAAATGTTGTTTAATATCAAACTAAACTCGAACCGAGCTTTTGAATTAAATTATGACTCAAACTTTTTAATTTTATGTCAAACCAAAATATAAAATATAAAACATTTATTGCTCGAAGCGTATGACATGTTAAGATTTTTTTGGAGTTGGTTCATTTCTTTTGAGTTTAGATTAGTAAAGTTATTGCATTTTAAACTTTTTGTTTGATTTCAGTTCGGTTCGGTTTTTTTAAAACTAGGTTCGACTTCTGAACTGGAACCGAACACCTAAGAACAGTTCAATTTTTTGAAATTCAAACAGTTCGACCCATCTCTAATATATTGTATATCTATTGACTATTTGGTTTGTGGCATTCAGGTTTAGACCATCGATTTAAACGGAAAATGGTAATTATATTTGATAATTATTAAAATTACGTATTAATCACTACCACGGTAATGGTACGTGGATTGGTTTTCGGTTACAAATTTAATCAGTTCAAATGATGATCCATTTTTTGTGATCATGATTAATAATGATTAATGAGAAGTGAATACCTATATGATGCCGTGTGTGCAATTATTGTTCTGATCATAACGATAGTATTACTGCGCATTGTATGTGGTTTGTGGGCTTACACAAAATATTTTCTTGATTTATCATACAAAACTTATTGGATGATCGGGTGAATAGGAAGAGTCCCGTATACGACTTTTAATTTTAAATATAAATAATTTTAGGTTATGAGAGTGAAATAAGTTCTGAATACCTGTTTGGTTATTTATTTTATTTAAACATTATCAGGCTGTAGTCGAAGTTTTAAAAAGATTCTATCAATCGATTTGAAATTCAGTTTAGTCGGTTATTTGAACACTCGTTTTCTGTATATTCAGTATAGGTACGACTTTTTTAAAAAACGTTCTTAAACCATACAACACAAGAAAATAAAAGGATGGTATTTCAGCTTACACACAGTTCTTCATATAATAATCTCAAACAG
Source organism: Macrosiphum euphorbiae (assembly GCA_949089665.1). Taxonomy (NCBI): domain Eukaryota; kingdom Metazoa; phylum Arthropoda; class Insecta; order Hemiptera; family Aphididae; genus Macrosiphum; species Macrosiphum euphorbiae. The sequence goes on along the minus strand of CARXXK010000001.1, from coordinate 17,748,994 downwards.
ACATGTATAGGATAAATATTCTGTTTTTTTTTTATAATTTATATTTCCCGGTGCTAAATTTTTATTTTTTTATAAATTTAATAAAACAAAAATATAACATGTCTGTCACCCACTCAAAATCAGCAAACATGATGAATACAAACATAAAAATCGGGTTTTTAATTAATATTTAGATACCTACATCGCGTTATGATAATAATATATTAACAATATTATACCGGTGGTTAGCTGTAAAATTGTAAAATACTAAAACGCCCACGGAGAATAATGATCATCAGACGATGTCAAAACGCGACCTCTGGGGGCAATCAGATCCAATTACTTCAGTAATGATCGATGTACATATGCACGGAGCAGTATAAAATTTACAACACTGTTGCAACTGCGTGGGTCGAATCGGAAAATAATAATTATAAGATTACTCAAAATTGGTTTTTTCGGTCCTCCCAGAATATAGTTTAATGCAATAAATTATTTTAGAATTCTATTACACCATTGGGAAATCGCCGTATTTTACGACAATTCCCGATGAATCACACACGCAATATGTTTTAATCAATTACGTTTTCCGAGTAATATTGTCCTACCGAGTGAGCTTTTTGGGGCATGACTGACGTTTATTTTCTTTCTGGGAACTTTTTAACAAGGTAACTATATTATGAAATTCGTATTTTTTGGTCACCGACGGTGTATTCGCATATTATTGCGGACGATGTTGTGAAGATATTTCCACTGAATTTAACGAATTATTTGGTAAGCCATTACAATAAGTAATAACAATGGAACAATAACAACCAACAGACGTCGGTTTAATATAAGTATAATAATATGTACCCATGACAGCTCAAACCCTTACGTTATAGTCCAAAAGACGTATTTATTAGTACATAAGGATTATGATTTATTCAAAGGTATAATAATATGTATCCAATTTGCTGAGGTGTTCATCAACCAATAGTATGGATTAAACTACCATAGTCAAATACCTACTCAAATGTGCATTTTTCTTGTCGAGTTGCAGATTCAGGAGTATTATAGCCTAAAAGTTTAAAAAGTAGGAAATTAGTAACCGGTCTGCAGTACGGTACGAATCAATATTTTTTTAAAGGATATTCATTGAAAATAATGTCAAAAACATCAAATGTCTATGAATAGCTCAACAAGTGTTAATATAATATTTTTAAAATTGTATAAAACGAACAGAAAACGATAATATAAATATTTTGTGAAAATTTCAAGTATTTATGTAATTTCGAATTTGATTTATAATAAAATAAGATATTCGTTTGATGATAGAAATCATTATTTCCGCATGAACGTCCAATTTCGTCAACATTTATACTTCAAACGTTCAAACGCAAATAAATGATTGTAGATTTATACTCAATTTTTTATAATTTCAGCAATAACAACTCACTAGAAACTTTGTAATACAGCTTCAATTTCGTATGACCACGCGAGACTTGCAGTGACATTCTTTAGCTAATTTCCTTTCACACGTGGTCATATTATATACGTCACAACATCGTAATGTTTATGTATAAAATTGGGAATTTGTGAGTTTTATTATTATTTGGCGAGGACGATAAAAAATATGTTTTCCACTCCACTGCGTTTCACGACCGAAAATGATATTAAAACGAGCGTTATTTTTTAATTTTTATTTTCACAATTGTTTTTATTGCCACCGCCGTGAGTTTTAAACGTTACGGCCCCTCACGTAACAGTAGGTTTACGGCGCAACTTCAACTGTACACAATATAATATTATACATATATACACACATAACGTTTTGTTTGTATAAAATATATAATATTCTACGCGAATACAATACACATGTGAGTATAAAATTATGTAGTATACGTATATTATATACTCCACGTGTGAGTGTGTGTTTGTAATCGCACATAAATCCACCGCCGCTACCGCCGTTGTGGGGGCTTAAAACGGTAATAAATGACTAATGCTGCACGCGCTTATATATACATGTTCATGTTTTCGTCGCGTGATAAATAATCGCAAGAGGCAACAGAATTTCTCACTATTAAACTTGTCGGAGGGCCCGTTTTCAATCGTCCGCTGTTTTTAATTTGACACGATTATTCACTGGTAATAGCGTTAAAAAATATTATATAATACAGCCTTTCGTCACGGCCCCAATTTCCAACTAAATATAGTAAATTAATCATTTATGCGAATCGTCGGATGCGAGCGGTGGAGTAGTATACGCTTGGGGCCAACAGTAACACACACACACATATAACCACCAAAATAACAAACTCATGTACGCGAAAAGAATTTTGAGAGACAGGGAGGGAGGGATAGAGAAAGGTAGAGTGAGAGAGAAAGAGAGGGAGTGAAAGAGAAACCTTTCCCATAACCACTTACTGAGGGACACATTCAGCAGAACTACGGGCCCTTTCATATATATATATAGGTGCGCTTCTTCTCGTTGATATTACCAATTAATTTCGAAAACATTGACGAAATTCCGAGGCACTATTACATGTTTTTGCTCTCTTTTATAATTAGTTTTAACGGTCCAAAGAAATTTTAATTAAATTAAATTTTCTATTGGATGTGCCACCTCCCCGTGTAGAATCCCCTTCTATCGCCATCACCCTTTACGAATAATCCAACAACAACAACAACAACAATTCAAATTATAGGTATCGATGATTTTTACCTTGGATTTTTTTTTCAGTAATCGAGTTTTGTTTTTCTTCGGCTCAATTAAATTCATACACCAATTACCTACCTATACCTACCTACCAAAACCGTTCAACTTATTAAAACTATTTATACGAGTCTGGGTGATTATATTAAAATGTTCGCTGTTATTTACACACACACCTAATGCATTTTGAATTTGAATTATTCTGCTTTCAACAATAGTATATAATGGCATATACTTTAATAGTATTTGGTATATTATAGTATACTACTACGGAGAAGTACTGCTTCTATATCTGATTAATTTACATTGAAATTTATTATAAATGTTCAATGCTTCCAATTTCAAATTAATATATTTTAATTGATTATTTTTTAATTTAAATTGACTGATGCTGTTTGGGGGGCAACCTGATTGTGGCAGCCGTACGACTCGACGGCTGGGCGCAAATATAACTGTCAGGTATTGCCCGAGCTCGAACCATACAGCTGGCTCAGGGTAATTGCTGTGCTATGGTAGTGGACTGTAAGGCGGAAACGATAGTAGGAAAATAGATGACAGTAAAAATTTAGTTGTTTTTGTGTGACGATAATATGACATATTTTGATATATTTGCATATTTGTAATATATTTGGTAAACATAACAATTAAAGTATTCGCTAACTAACTGCACATTTTTGATAATTAATATTATAATATAAAATATTATAAATTAAAAAAAAAAAATTATAACATGTCAAAAAAATTAAGCAGTACTTACGAAATGTTTTGAAATTCCGACAGCATTGTACACTGGTCTTCTGTAAAACTTATGCCTTTGCGTTCCACATAATTCGATCGATTCCGTTTTCGTTTCATAAGGTCCGAACGGAATCGTAATGAACTCAAATGGCTAATACTTACACAAATTAAGTACAACCTTATGCACTATGATTAAATACATTTATTTAAAAATTGGGAATAAACATTTTTATTAAAACTCTACACTTACCTGTATAGTATATTTTCACAGCGACTATGAACCAATTGAATTATTACGACGTCATTGTTGTTACGTTAAGACAAAAGTAATACATATTCTGTGAACGAAGTGGTAGCAATTTGCTTCGTGGAATTCACAGTACCCAGTAAATTATATTATACGACGAACGACTCTTTAAAATAAAATATCAAATTAAAGAATTTGTTTATATAAATAAAATAAACACTCTGCGAAGAGATTTTAAAGTTATAATCTAGAAATGTTGTGCTCTTTTTGTCCGAGCCGAGAAATTCGAATGAATCCTTAAGTTATTCCTTACCTATTTGCGACATAATATTATGTACTTCGTTACGTATATTTGCAATTAGACACGAGCCAGTTCATTGGTTATTTGATTATTCGAGATTATACGTAATACACTCTGTATAATATAGTACCTAACTATATATATATATATTTACATATTTAGTTTTTTTAAATTTGTAATGTAAAATATCGCAAAGTAAAGTGAAAGTTGAACACAGATAGAGATAATATCACAAATATTAAATATTTTACGAAAATTAATGATAATAAAAAGAAGACTAATTCAATTTTTAGAACTATAATTATTTATGTTATAATCATATTTTTTACACAAATCAGTACCAATTATAATAAACAATAACAAGTTTGATATATTTAATTTTTAAAATGCAGATCCATTGAATCGAGCACCGTATAAAATGTATTAATTTGAGTTAACTTTTAATAAAATTTTACCATATATAATATAATATTATTTTAAAACGATTAAATTACCATCGACGATACTTAAACACGTACTTTTGGGCACTGCTCGTCACCGTTTCCAGTGTTTCGTCATTTATAATATACTTACATAATTTATGAGCACATTGTTCAAAGATGTCTGAGCACTTGACATGTAAAAGCCGACTCCATTCGCTATACCGAAAAACCAATATTTGTATGGCAAATTGTTTATTGTGTATTATATACATTATATATACATATTAGTACAGTGTTTAATATTATATTGTGTATAACGGTGGCGAAACATAATATAATATTTTTAGTTTCCGTGTATGTTAACACCGAAATGTCGACGTTGTATTTTTATTTGATATTTAGAATTTTTTTTTACTTTTAACGTAATGAAGGCAAAATTGTATTTTATAATAAATACGGGGGTGGAAGAAAAAAAATGAATTCTCTCTTGGGACTTTTAATGTAATCTCGTACAGTTCAATGGAATTCTGCAAGACGATGTTCGCGTCGCACGTCCCTCATACGAGCACTGTCAAAATAGTTTTCCCTGTGGAATTCGGTCTCACTAATTCAAAAAGGAAACCGATCATTGAACAGGAAAAAAGAATCGACGACTTGTCAGGACGGGGTAAAAAAGAAAAAAAAATATTCTTCAAAAATACATGGGACATTCTTGCATTTTATTTTATTTATTTTTTCGCTTTCAAAAGGTTGCCTCCCTGGCTAAAGAAAAGTATTTCGTAACTCATTCACTCAAACCAGTGGACTGTAAACTTATTGTTATATCGGATGCTCTCCCGAATCCTACTGCTGCCGGACAGAGTTGTAGGTTCGCAACACTTTCCTATAGAAGATAAGAAATACTCAACTCTGGGCCTATATTTTACCGTATGATGATCAATTATTATTCATAACACAACATCATAACTTCGTCGAAACGATTTTATTTTGTGTTTCAATGTTACAATAATTAATTCAAAGACCATAACATTATTTAAATCGGCGATATAGTTAGTGATATCTTAACGGTTATATTTTAATCTATCAAGCCAACTGGAATATTGTGGCAATATTTATCTTAAAAATTAAATAAGCTTCAAAATCCATAATTTAGTGTTGTTATAATATCATTAATATCATAGTAACGGGCATTAAGTATGGATTTTAAATTGATTCACAGAAGTTAAAGACCAAAAAAAAAAAAAAAAATAAAATATTATTACAATCTGTATTATCCCGACTATGTTAAGCACCTACGACAAAATCTAATTTATCAGTTAACATTTCAAATAGATTATACTCAAGTATATGTAACATAACTATTAAACTATATAATTCAATATTTAATATATGTTCACGTATTGTTCCTAATACATGGGTATGGACAATAAATCAATGAAAATTATAAAAATAAAAAAATATCTTGGTATACACCTTGACTCATGTCTAAACTGGAAACACCACGTCCGTCAGAAAAAAATTCAGATTAAAGAAAATATTAGAAAACTTTATTGGTACACTTGGACTATAAGCTCCGAGTTAACCATCGAAAACAAAATTCTACTGTATATAGCTATTACAAAATATAACAGCATTTAACTGTGGGTTCGGGCCAGTAAATCTACCATCGATGTAAGACATCGCTCTTTGGACCATCACTGCAGCCTACCGGTTCGAAAAAATAACGCAATTCACCGTGACATTATGCTGCCTACAACAGCAGCCAAAATCCAAAGGTTGGCTCGCAAACACGAGACGAGGCTAGAGCACCGTGTCAATCCAACAACCATTCAATTATTACTTATTAGATACCAACGATATATTCATTGGAAGTCAACGTGTAAAGTATGTATAATTTATGTTATCTAGTATATAAAGTATATATAATTGTTAAACATATTTATAAAGACCTTTGGATTGTTTGAATAATAAATCCCCAAGGAATTAAAAAAAAATGATTTCAAAATATTAACCATTCAAGTTTTAGGAAAAAAAAGCCGCTTTTACTTTTTCTCTTGACTTCACCAGTGGGCATTTGACTAACAAGTAATAACTAATAGACATAATATTTTGTAGGCATAGGACTATATAATATTCATCAACTTATAGTGAATAGTTTGGTAAATGAAAATGTCGATGACATAACATATATTAATATAGTCAATACTCAATAGTAATAAAGGACTTCCCTTTAACATTCCTAAGTATTGTGAGATGGGTACAATCTTTTGTAACCATAAAATCGTTGTTGAGGCTTTAGTGAAACACTTAGCTATTCCCTAAAGACTAGTGAAACTTGTAGTTATAGTTTCCATAGCATACCTCCGAATACTATAAGCTTATATATTATTAAATTCAGTATTACTTCTATGTTATCAAGGGAAATTGTTTTTAACGTACCAAACACAAAAGTATTATGGTGTACCTAATAATCAGTTTTTGGAATTCACGAAAAAAATATGTAACTAACAAAATTCACATTAGTCACCTACCTTTTTATTAATACCTAGGTATTAAATTATATTATACAAATTATCGAAAACTGGAAAAGTCATTCAGCTATTTCTATTCATTGAGTAAGTCATTGTAATGGATTTCTCGAATTTGTATTCAATAAGAACTTATTTCAGACGAAAAACGATTCTAACGGATGTGTCAACCTCTATTTCTGAGTATATTTTTTAGTTTGTAATGTTAGTACCACAAATGGTTGAATTGATTTTTGTCAAAAACATCGTTTACACCCATCTATATTTTATAATAAATATTATTATTTATAATATTCTATCATGTTAAAATATCGTCTTTAATATGTACCTATAATGGAGTAATGGAGTATAAGTAAACCCCGATATTGCAAACGTACTATTTACTTATTACATTTTATGTATATCTCTTGTGTACATGATTGAATTTTGTGAACAGGCAGTTCATGGTTATTATTTTTTTTTGTAAATACGAACCTTAAAATTATCAAGTTACCTAGTTTTAAATCTCAAATACTTCGGGTCCAAACCTCAAAATATGAAGTGGTATCACTGAGTATATCTTCACTCATGTCCCACAATGCTATAATAAACATTTGTCAGATAGAATTGAATAATCGTTTGGTAAAACTGATTTTCAATTAAAAAATTAAAAATAAGGTGAGTCTTCCCACCTCTTCCTAACAAATTAAATTTAAAAATTTGCTAATATTTTGTTTTTTCAGTTTATTAGATTTTTTAAATATTATCAGTTAAAAACCAATTTTTAAAACCAACTTCACGCAGTTTTCCAAATTTGTCCGACCAATTTGAAAAATTCCAATTATTTGCATTTTACCTAATAGACCTCGGGTGATGAACCGTATTCGTACAACTTAGGTATTTGAGGCAGCACTTTCTCTGAGCTTTAACAAATCAAAATTTCTCAAAATTGCATTCTAAGGACTCGTAAATCTGCAGACAAGATGAATACATCATTATGAAATATACGTTCGAAGTTTGCTAGAAGTTGTTTCTTCATAACTTTAGTTAAACTGCACATACTACATATTAATAGGTATTTTATGTGAATTCACTAAGATAAACTGTATTGATATGTTTTTTTTTTAAACACTAATCAACCAAAATATATAATTTAGTTATTCGTAGGAAGGTGTATTCGAGATTTCTGGTTTTGTAATGGACATTAAAAGTATTAAAATTGAAAATATACCATAAAGGTTGATATACTTTCTTCTGTTTTTGTTTTTTTTTATTAAATAAGTGTTTACGTAAGATAAAAATAAAAATTCATTGTACAATCCCTCTATTTTAGTAAATTGTTCACCTAACGATGAGAAAATAAATGTATTTAAATATAGCATATTTTTTGTGTGATGAGTAATGCTTATTACTTGAAAAATAAAATCAACGAGTAACATTTATTCTTATTTAATATAAGTCTTTTTTGTTTTGAAATAATATGCGTCCAAGTGAAAAAAATAGTTGATAATACCTATAGACAAATTGCACAAATGCAAAAAGATGAAAATAAACATTTTTAATAAATAAATAGTATTGCAATATATCACAGTCACCTCAAACAGTGATTTAAAATATGAAAGATTGTGAAAACAAATCATTGAAAATAATTATGAGTTATCGTGGTACAGAAACTAATATTTTAATAAACTTACTAGAACTGACTATGAAAATACCTAGTTAAAAATATAATAATAAGGAACTATAGAATTTATAAGTTTGAGTTTATCGCATATATGACATTAAAAATAGTTAACATAATAATATAATATCGTATAATAAATAATAATAATATATATCATTTTAATTCTTATTTTTAGATGGGTTTTCTATATGGAACATTTACACTAGGTAATAGATATCTAACTGATTCAACATTTATATAATAGTATACATGCATATATTTTACATATTATGTAGGACTTAGGTATTAAATCGGTATAAAACATCGAACCTAGGGCATTAGTAGTAATATAATATAATATGACTAAGTCTAGAAAAAGAAAAAAATCTAAGATATTTTGGACAAGGCGAAAATATTATTTGTACCTACCTCTCTAAAAATATGTTGTTTTATGTTCAATATTTTGTTCACCAAGAATGAAATATTATATTTTCAAAAAAAAAAAAAATTTTTAAATGAAAAAAGAGAATTTAAGACATTTGTATTCAAATTTGTAAATTATACATCGTTATAGGAGGAATAATTATAAATTAAATAATGTCGGGTTAGAGTAAATTTTAAAATTAAAATATTCTCAACGCCTTGATCTGATTAGAGAATTAGGAAGACGGGAGTTTTATTCAATTTTATAAATTTACGTCATTTGGGATTGTATTAATAAAAGAAATAATGTTGTCGAATTTGGTGACATTTTAAAACGAATATAATATTATGCTTCACGTCTACATCTATGCACTATGGATTTATTTCATTTTGTTTAAAATGTTTACTCGTCACACTATCAGGAATATGGCAGATACCTATTTAAATATGTATGAGGAGGTACCTACTTACTATAAACCTACTTCCCAATCTGTGATCTTTCATAAGTCATCGGATGTTTTTGAATTTCTCAAATATTCACTTAAATATTTTAAGACGAAAAATGCTTAATAAATAATAATAATTTAAAAAAAGAGATGGTTCAATATTAATTATTATTCATTTATAAATTATAATACGCAAATGTACATAGGTACCTGACTATTTTTATCAGAAAAATATAGGTGTAGTTTTAAATTAAATACAATTTTTCGCCTTAGAACACAATTCATTTTAGTTTCGTTTTCACTAAATTAAAATAATTTCTCTACGTGGAGGCTTCTTTGTTCATTAAAAATTTAACGTATCCATCGACATTACTATTCGCTGTAGAAAATTAATTAAAATGCGAATTAATTTAAGATGAAATTGAAAAATTAGACTTTATAAAGTCGATCGTTATACATTTTAAAAACAGAGATGCTTGAATTCGTCATTTTGAGATGGAATTTGTAAAAGTGCATTTATTTTTCAAACCGAATAAAATTGTTCCCACTATTGAATGTAAATTAAAAACAAAAATGGTCGTTGCAATGTTAAATGATTGTAAATTAAATCAACAATATTATCACGTGTTAGGAAATAAATTAAGAGTTAAATACTGTGCAATTATTGTGGAAACATATAGGTAGATACACACGTCTTATGATAATATTGTACGAAAAGTTTAAAATAAACTTTTAATTGGTTCGCTCCTAAATACTCAAATTACGCAAATTAAATAATCATGTTTAGCTATAATTAGGGTATAATAAGGATTGCAATGTTCATTATACGCTGTAGCTTGAAGCCCAGCTAGTGCGTCTATCATACATTACCTTAATCTTACCATTTAAATTAGTCTGTAGATGGTGAGGTTTCGATACAAAGCACCCCTATAACTTACTTTAATATCGTATTACGCTTATGTCCGATGTCGAAGACAATCGAAAAAAGTAAACCAATAATAATTATTGTGAACATTGTAATGGGCTTAAATGCCGTTTTAACTGCTTAAGGAAGTTTTATTTCACTAACCGAATACACTTCTATGCTTTCGTAAGTCAACACTTGTTAATTCCTGACAATATTAAAATATTATCAGTCTTTAAATATAATATAATGTATGCGTGAAATAATATTATCTAAAACGATTTTTGTATGCCAGTGAACTTGAATAAGTTATAAATTATAAGTAGGTAGGTAAAACATTAAATATAGAGCGACTGGCATCGAAATATATCACGTAATACGTATGTTAAATCATAAAGTTTATGACATTATTCGAGGTAGGTACCTAGGTAATAGTTATGAAAATGTATATATTATAGGCACGTATGTTATAATTTAGTAGTTTACGAATTATGATAATAATATTAATTAAACGTAATAGATTTTAATGGCGGCAGGAATACGAAATACGTGCGTGTCGTCTTTACAAGTTGAGTTGAGTCTAAATCCCACAAGAAAGTGTGTGTTAGGCCTGTAATATTATGATGGTGTGCAACAGACATATTTTGAAGCAAATATTCTTGCAACTTTATGGTATGACGTCTATAACGACTGAATGGTAGTGAGTTTAGGTAAATAATAACGAAACAATTACCGAGCAGTGGTTTTTTAATGAAAAACGTGGTTTTAATTTCGATTAGAGACTAGAGTTCATTAAAATATTAACATGCCGTATTTGTGCTGTATCTGAAAGTCATTAATTAATTTCATCGTTTCATAAGTAATAAAACACAAAATGTACAATAATTGTAAGCCATTACAGTTAAGTTCAGACTGCTAATAATGAAAAGAAAAATTACTTTCGACCGGTGATATTGGTGGGGGGGGGGTATAATATAAATTTGTTTATTTACCCTAGAATATCACGGCTCCGGGGTCCTTTACGGCCAACGGGGTGGGTTTTTGAGCACATGGTACCTGCAGGCTGCAGCTAGATTTTAAATTAGTGGATTGGAATGTTTTGGTGTGAAGAGTTGTATCAAAGATTTAAGCGACAGCCTGTCTCTTCTACGATGTGCTCGGAGTTCAGAGTTTGGTTTGTGACATGACGTAGTAATAGGAGAATTAGTAATAAGTTATAAATTTAAAACTTTTAACTTTTAATACGTTTGATTTTTTTTTTGCACACTTCCATACTTGGATACCTTCCAGCTGTAAAGGTTTATGAAGAAATGTATGAACACATACTTTGTTAGTAATACTGAGTTTTGAAGACTTGGACAAAAGAATGTGAAGAATGCTGTTTTTATCATTGTTAAAGAAAATCTTTTTTTCGTATTTATGTGAAAGTACTCCAAGTGAGACGCTTATCAAAGGATATTATGTCCATCCATAAAAGTTAGAACTATTAAAAATAATTGTCCTAAACTTAACCCAATTTAACTAATATTTTTTTTTGTATATTATAGTTGTACCTACTTAATATTTCATAACCTATGTATATAATTATTTATTAAATAATGCAATTAGGTATGTGAGAACAATTTAAACCAATTAAATTATTTATGGTTTATCAACTATTAATTACTATGAAAATTAAAAGTTTCGATAGTATATTTCATAATATCATAGGAAAATAGTTAAATAAACATTTTTAAAATATTAAATATTCTAAGTAAAATTCAATTGGCCCTGAAAAAAAATGTAGGAATCATTAAATACAGGTACCTCTCCTACTGATACCATAATATATATTCATGTATCATACAATTAGTAATTAGTTATTAATCCCTATCAGAAGAGTAAGTGTGGGGTTCGGGTAAGTGTAATGCGTATTCTGTTTACAAATGCTTATGGAACCATATATTATTTTATCCCTGCAAATGGAGATAAGATAATATTATTATTAAATTAGAATAATATTATATAAATACAACAGTAAACCGTCTGAATGTTTTGTACGTATGTATAGGTGTATATGTGTTTACGTTAAAACCAACCACTGTGGTACAGGGACAAATTATACAATATAAATATTATATAATATTATATACATATTATAATGGCTAATATACAGTATACTTGTTCGTAAGTATGAATATTTACATGCACAAAGATAATTAGAGTAGAAATAAAATTATAGTTAAACAAGCTAAACTGCAAGCCGTGTTGGGAAAGTTTATTTTTAAAAGAAACTCGTTCCATTTCCCGTTCATTTCTTATCATAAGGACTTGTTCGAGATCTTTGTTCATTATTCAAAGAAATAACTATCTCCAAATCCAGTTCCTATAAAAAAAAGAACTCTTTCCAATTTTCATTTCTTTTTTCAACCAAGTTATTGAAAAAAATCGGTTTTATAAATATATATTTGTATTTATAATGTTAGATAAAAAATAACGATCAATTAATTAAACGTAAACCAACTAAGAATACATCCATACTTAATAACGCATAGAATATAAGATAACTATATAACAATTTAAAATATGGCTCTATTATATTATGGTCTCCCTACTCAGCGGTACATGAGTATAATATTGAGAAAATTCATCAAAAATTCTTAAGGTTGATCTCATTTAAATGTCCCATAGCTAGACAGCTGAATTTTTCGTACAACCCTTTTTAATGCTTCTGCACCTTGAAACACTTGGAAAACGCCACTCACGATTAGATTTATATTTTTCGTAGAAGATCTTTACAGGAAAATATGACTGTTCTGAGTTTTTGAGTTGTTTCTAATTCTATGCCCTACTCGTAACACCTGGTCTAAATATACATTTGATCTCACCAAAAAAGTAACTAATTATTCAAGCGACTGTAGTCAATTTGCACCAAAGTCGACCCAAAATATATACAACATGTGTAATTTGCACCATTTTCATCACTGTGTACACGAGGAAATGTTAAATTGATTTGCACGCATGTTACTCCAAAAATACAATTTTATAATTTTTACCGCGGTTGTAATAAGCCTGGATGCTTGGTACCTACTTTCGTAGTACTGACAGTAGATAAGTGGCACCCAGGTTATTATTATTGCAGGTCGCAGACACTTTATTTGATGTTGTAGTCGTGGTAGACAATGAATGATAAGACAGATGTAATATATTGTGAATTTTTATTATAATGTTCGATAATTTTTCTAAGTCCAAATAATATTCTACAGAGTGGCGTGAAGGTGCTTGCACTAATGGGTGGTAGTACACGTCTGAATACAGGCCGATTCGGGCTCCCTTATATATGAGGTTCCCCGTACCCCTTGCCTACATATACGATATCTCGGTTCTCACGGATGTGATTTGTGTGCTCATCATCCCAGCCCACACATCTGTGGTTGACTGTATTATCAACTATGGCTTATTATTAAAATAATATTCTACTCTTGTTTTTTTATTTGAATTTCGTCGTATGTATTCGGTGTTTTCCCCATGATTATTATTTTAATTCTGGATCTCGTTGTATATGTTCAGTATTTCTGTGGTATATTACAACGCCTATTTTTGAACCCTACATTTCTTACTCCCTGATTATTCCGGTCCATCGTAACTATAATATAATAACTATGTACCTCTGAGATCGGTTTTGTTTCTGTCCAAGGTTAATGCGCCTATTCCTGACCCCTAATTTCCTTACTACCCGGTTATGCCGGTCTATCGTATATTATAATAATGACTATGTATGTACTCATGAAATTGGTGTTACTCCGTAGTAACTGGCTTACTACATCTCCCCCTTTAAAAGTTGATTTTTATCGTCTAAAATGAGAAAAATTAACTCAGTCATCCCTCCATTAGTTCAAGCACTTTCATGTGGTTACAAGTTACATATATAAATTATTTCATTACATTCAATTATTACATGTTTACATAATATGTTTGTTACAGATATTTAGTTACATTATTGAATTATATGGTACATTACACCATACTTTTCTGGTTATATTTATTAAATGTTATTGACAATTACAATTTATATTCCACAATATTACAGTATATATTTTACTTATTATCTAGGTTAGTATCTTATGTGATTAACAATATATTTTTTTTTGTTTTTGTTTTACAACAATAGTCTTATCTTAGTGTTAATATAGTATAAATTAATCCTTTAATATAATATGAATTCTTAAAATCTATTACAATATATTTTTTTTTTTTCCGTGCAATATATATATGATAAAATAGTGGTGTACTGGTGTGTTATATATTTTTTTCCATTACCATGTTAATTATATTTTAAATAAATTAGATTAATATATTTCTTTTCCCATCACCATGTTAATTATGTCCAATATAAGCTAATATGTTCCTTTATGTATTTGTATATTATTCTATAAAAAATTTAATCCTAAATTTCCCTTTTTTTTTTTCACTTTTTTTTTCCATTTTTTTTTTTCTTTCTACGCTTACGTTTGTTCCTATATATATATTTTCCATTAATCGTTATATTATTATATTTTATATCTAGTTAATATTACTATTCCTATACTGTGATTTGATTATATCTTTTTACTACAGGTCCAGACCAAGCAATTAACTATTGTATTTAAGTTCTATTACATGATCGAGACAAGTACTAAATTGATTTTATTCTATTCTATTTTCGTATGTGTTTTTATCTTGCTAATCGAACCCGTGACGTTAGAGTGTGCTGAAAAATCAAAGCACTCTCTTTCGACACAGGCTAAATTAACAAGACCTTGTCCTTGTAACTTCTTATTGAGTTTTATTGGCCATTTGATCCGTTGGTGTTTCCGTTAAAAAATCCGTTATACACACGATTTTCGAACCAACCACCAAACGATCAAACTCCAACATTTTCCTTAAGTTGTCAAACCGTTCGGTACATAATAGCGCAACATTTATCTATCTCCAACAATAATAGATTAAATATGTCCCTATTATGTACCGCTCGATTTCTAATCGTATTTTTTTTTTCGTTCCTATTCTGAAATTAATTTATTTTAGATTACTATTTTAGCTCTAATTTAATTATTTACTAGTATCTATCGTTACTTCCTGTTCTTTTATTTACTTTAATGTGTTAATTAAGCTATTTGTTAGTTGCCAAAATAAAAATAAAAATTCGTTAAAAATTTACATTTCACAACGTCGATCTATGTACGTGGTATTGTTTATAATGGTTGGAATTGCTTTACTAAATTTTGATACCCATATTCCCTAACCATTTTGTTGAATATACACTTTGTAAATCTTACATCGGTTTTTGGATCGTGAGCATACGTTATTTTGTGTTTATGTGTACATATGCCGCTATGTGCTTCCGTTAAATTTAATAGCCTACCATTCTTTTGGATTTTACCTACACTAAATTCGAAAATTCTTTCTGTTATCTTTCCCTTTAATTTTTCCAATATCATGTAAAAGTCCCCATCGAAATTTAAATCATAGCATCTAATATTTAGTATTTGTATATCTCCTAACCCTAATCTATTTAGGATATTCCTATCGTATGATCCCCCAAACAATACCACTACATTTATCTTATTTCCATGCAAAATATAATTTCTTATGAATTCTGGTGTTAAGTTATTTAATTGAGAATTCAGACTTTTATTAAGTTGCGCTAAACAGGTCGTCTCCACTTCCTTCTTGTTGTGAAAAATCCGCCTTATTGATTTCTCTGCCAACTGTGTTTCACGAACAGTCATAACTCTTACCTGTTCATGAAGTGGCAAGAGAAGCGGTTTCCCCTCGAGCTTACGAATCTTACATTTGTTCAAGCTGTTCGAAATCGCCCCTGATATTAGCACAATATCAGTTTTCCTCATATTGGTGAATTCAAAATCCATGACAACGAACTTGACTTCCCTTCTAATTCACAGTCGTTAATACATTTATTATTATTAATAATATTAATACGTGTTCTATTTCTAATTACTATTTCTAACTACTTATGTAAATATTTTTTCCCTATATTTTCTACTTAATTAATTATACTTATAGTATATTCTAAATAATAAAATAATTCTATATAGTTTATTTTATTTGGGGTGGTACATCCTCCCCTTCAAGTGGATTTCGTTCGTTTACTTTTTTTAATTTTTGTTCAATTTGGATATTATCCGCGCAGAGTTTACTTTTACCTACTCGTACCATTTCATATTGTGGTCGCCTTAATGAAGTGAGCCTGCATTTATATGTTATATATATAAAAATGATTAGCATTATTGAGAATACTATCAAGCCCAATGTTAAATAAAATAAATAATTACGCGTATCACTCGCTTCTAGCTGTCCTGATTGTGTTAATATTTCATTATCAATTTGTTGTTGAACATGGTCTAACGATTGTGCTATTTCGTGTATTTTTTCGAGTTTATGTGAATCTGGTTTAATTATTACTTTAGGCAAGTTCATACTTTTTATTCTATCGGATACCTTAAATGATATTTTTCCCTGTCCTACTTCGGGTATAAAGTTAACATAGTGTTTAGACTTTATTTCTTGTGTCGGATTTAATATAATATCGTTCCCGTACGCTCTACATTTTGAACTTAACCAAATTAATCCTTGTTTTCGTATTTTCGTAATGTATGGTTCCGCATTTTCCCTACACGCGATAGTTAATGTTTCTCCCTTTGTTGTATATATCCAAGTGTTCGCATGTTTTAATTTGTAAAATATGTCTTTCGATAATACTAATACTCCCGTCTCGCATGTTTCTGGCAAGACATCCGGATTTTTGAATAAAGCTATTTCACATGGGTTTTTGTTGTTTGAGTGAACAACTGGTGAAAATTCTGGACATATCGTAAATATTTCTGTTTCCGTACAATGCAAAAGTTGAGTTTCCGTGAACGTGGTATATTGTTCCCTATTCTTTGTAATCGCTACATATTGGAATTCTGGTTTTAAAACAATACTATGATTTTTATTCTTTATTCCATTAATCATTGTTTCAACCGGTTGTGGTATTGGAAGTATTCTGAACAACGTGAGTTCTAATTCGGTAACCAGCGGAAGCTTTATTACGAAAACGATTTGACTGTCTTTATAGAACACTGCCATTTTTGTAATTTTACTTAATTCGTAGATTTCATTCGGATTTGTGCCCATAGGCAAATTTAAATTAATCGGTAAATTTAATTTAATCTGTGTTAAATGATTTGCCAGTTCACGCGGTGTCATTAAACTTGGATGTATTACTCCTGTCCTAGCCGCGGTTATAATAGCGCCTATCGATTGTGTTTCCATTGAATACTGCGATAATAATGCTGTGAATATACCATGTATCTTATTTGATAAAATTAATGATTCTAAAGTGTTTGTCTTATTAATTATTTCGTTTATTATATCTTTTTTGTTTACTAATTCATTGTATAATTTACTTATTTCATCCGATGTGGTACTAATACCCTTTACAGTAGATTTAACTACCGTGGTTTGATCCTTAAGTATGTGTAACATACGTTCGTTAGTTTTTTCTATTTTTCCTATTTCTTCCACTGATTCTTTCGCACATTCCTCGTCACATACCCCGAATAGTGTTTTCATAGCCGAACCTACGAAATTTATTAGACCCCGTCTTTTCCTACTTGGAAATGTGGTAGGTTCCGATTGCTCGGCGTACCTACCTATCGATTCGTACATTTTCTCGCGTTGTAATGAAATTTCCTGAAACATTACTTTAAAAATATTGTCTAGCCTAGAACACATTTCTAATGCTGTCGCGCTATTTTTGCAAAGATCAGTTATTATACTTATTTCCGTTTGTAATTTGTCATGCCTAAGGTCGTAATTTTTTAATGGTAAATACGTGATTAGTTGCCAGGTCGCTCCTGTCAATCGAACCGTACCGTAATTTTCATAATACATCAATGTTTGATTTCGAAATTCTTCCACCCTATATGGATTTTGACCTTGCCCTGCCGTAACCAGAGACAACCTAAAACAATATATATACATTTTAGTTCAAACTCGCTTTAACTTGTTGAAATAATTTCTAATATATATATTATTTCGTATCATCTCGCCGGCTCGGACAAAATACGCGCATTTATCGCGTTTAAAATTGAACTAATTAATTTATAATTCGTTGTCAGTGAGTTCCGGTGGTTGCTTGTTCGTTCAGAATATGGTGGCAACTCCCACCGTTCCTACACCGCCAACTATCAAAATTAACTAGTATCATTCATTTTTTTTTTTTTTTTTTAATTATTGGTTTCCATTATTCCTATTTATATAATATCTATTTGCTACTTCATTAAAAATACTTTCTATAGTTAAATTATTTTCTACATTAAGTAAATCCATAACATCGTTTTCATAATTACTACTACGTATATTCCTATAAATGTCAATATTACTATCGTCATCGCTAAAATCGTCCACCTCGTCCATATTACTATTTGTATTATTAGGTACTATGTTTCTTAAATTATTACTACCACTATCACTATCACTATCTGACCACCACAGGTCAGCTGCTTCAGTCATATTTCTAATACTATCATTATTACTAATACTACGTAACATACTTCTATTACTAATGTTAGGCGTCCTACTATTACTGGCCAACTCCCTATTAGTGCTATTATTATTACTAATATTATTATTACTAACATTATTCCTGTCATTATTATCATCTAGTAATCTATACAACTTATAGCTATTAACGTTCAAATAATGTGCCCATGCTTCCTTGTTTATCTCCTTATTTAATTCCCAAAACTCATTGATGACCCTCTTTGCCAGTGCTATATTGTTTTTCAATTGTTGTTCATTTTCACTTCCCATGAGTGCAGGTGGTTCCGTTCGATTGTATATTATACCTGCTACGCCTACGGGCTTAGCTCCGCCTACTCCCGGTATTCGGTTTACATCCAGGTGGTAACGAAATGGCGTTGTCGATACATTACATGCGTAAGGGTTTCGGAACCAACTCCATAACCCTTGACATAGTTCCACTATCTCTGGTTGTGGAAACCTACCGGAAAGAATGTTACCTCGATCTCCATAGTAAACATCAATTAATGTCCTAAGGTTATGCGTAACTTGTCCCATAGGTTCCTCCCCTGTATAGCGAAACAGTTGTAATTCGCATATGTAACTATCATTTTTTTTTAACACCATTACCACCAGACGACCTCCCGCCTGCACACTCATTATCATTTCAAACTCCGGGTCTTCATTTGCATTTCCGTTGAATTGTACTAGCAGTCTGGTCCCATCTGAATCAGTGATCACCAGTGCCGTTATCTCCTCTTCCCTACAAGATCTTTCATTTTAATAATATGCTTTGTTATTCTAAATAATCCAAACTACTATTGCGTTAACTACTTCTATTCTTACATTAATAAAATTAATTTCTAGCTACGTTATTTTTTCTACGATGAAGCTTGTACTAGGCTAATTTGTACTAATCTACTAGGAATCTATTACCATGCATATTTTACTCTACAGTAAAAATTTTTCTTAGACTATGACTATTTATTATATCCTATCATTAGTTCTATTCTATATTTTATCCTATCATTTGTACTATTCTTAATTCGTATATTAATCTACATATTCCAACAATATTTCTGGTTCCGGTATATACTCCATGTGTTCAACTAATTCTTGACAATATTGGTTACCGACTCTGCCCTTGGACATGTCGTAGAGAAATGTTGCGATGCTTTGTTCCATACTTCTTATTTTGTCTTCCGAGAATGGTTCAGCTAGTTGATTGTTCGCTAATTGTATATGTTTTGTTAAACATGGTGGTATATTACTTCCGTCGCCTATCGTACATTGTTCATGTTCCCCATTCATAATGGCGAAATCCAGTTCGATACAGAATATTCTGTATGTCTCCCTATAATTAGATTTTTCTATTATTTAATTGTATATTACCTAACACTATCTAATCTTAATTTATTTAATTTTTTTTTATTTCTATTTAGAAAAAAAAATTTTCAAAGTCGTGAGTTTGCTGTGTCGTCGCGGGCTCGTATTGTATCCATTTCCGTAAATTCTAATGTTCGTACGAGGTATCGATATCTCTCCTTCCTGACCAACCTATAGTGCTTCACTATAGTTGTCATTATCAACATCATTATGATTACAATTATTCCTAGTATTCCACATACTATATATAGGTAATTAATTATTCGTTCATCAGGAATGCACACAACTGTTTTTTCATTATTGCTCACATAATAACTGCCTTGGTTTGTTTCGTAATTTATATTTTCACTTTCTGTGGTACTCCAGTATCGTGTTGATGTTTCGTCCGTAATATTATTCAATTCGTAATTCGATATTGTACGTCCGGTTCTTGTTGTCTGTGTAGTTTGACCTACTGTGCTAGTTATGTTTACATAATCTTTGTTTACTTCCGTGGCGTTGAACTCGACTGACCCAGTTGTCGTTACTGTGATATTTGTGTGTATTACATTGTCATTGTTTACGTTGTTTATTTCTCCTATCCGATGATAACCCATATAATATTCCGATTCCATTTTGAATTCATAATACGATCCATTCTTATTTTTTAATTGTATCGTACATGACTTCTCCAATAGGTATTCATGTTCAGAAACAAATGATTGAAGTATACTTCCTTGATATGGGGTGCTACATATAATTTGTAACGATTCCATATTACATTCATTGTACTGAAATTGTGGCAAAATTATTGTGTCAGATTGATAGTAGTCTATTCCTACCAGATTCCCTGTATTATAATAAATCCTCATCATTGGACTATTGCTAGAACCTGAATTTCTTTGGATTTTTACTATTTCTATTGTTGACGTTATTAATGAAATCCTTGATATCCACCTATAATGTTCATATATTCTATATAAATTTTTTTTTTTTTTTTATATATAAAATGCCATCGCGAGCACATCCCACGCCGACTTTATCTTTTATTGTTATTATTTTTCTTCTCTTTTTATTTGTGTACCTACTTTAATTATTTATATACTATATCTATATCTATACTATATATATATTATACTGTGTTTGTAATGATATCTTAACTATCCTATCCTATTATTATTTAATTATTTATAATTAAAACTTCGTCATATGTTTTTGATTTCTTCATTATCTACATTATTATCTTCGTAATACAGTTTCACATCGTTTTTGTGTACTGTCACTTTCTTGCGATTTCGTGATATAACTACATTTTCCGAATCTAGTACGTCTAGTACTTCGTATGGTCCCTTCCAAAGTGGACTTAATTTATTTCTTTGAGTATGGTCTTTAAGTAAGATCATATCATTGATTTTTAACTCTTCCGTATTTGTTTTCTTATCATAATATCGTTTATTTACTTCTTTATTCTTTATTAATCTATTCCGTGCAATTTGATGAGCTTCCTGGAACTTTTGTTTAAGATCGTATACGTAATCTTCATAATTGTACCTAGGTTCTGGTTTTGCTTTCAGTTTAACTGGTATATTAATATTTTTACCATATAATAACGCGTATGGTTGGTACCTCGTGGACGTATGTTCCGTAGAATTGTATACGAACATGGCGTAAGGTAAAAGTTCATCCCAATTGTCTAAACTTTTACTTACGTAGTGTCTTAAATATTCTGCCAATGTCTTATGCGAACGTTCTAGAGCCCCATTGGTCATCGGATGATAACCGGAAGTCTTAATCTTGTTGATTTTTAACAATTTACATACGTCTTTGAAACAATTTGACATAAATTCGGTGCCCTGATCGCTCAAAATTTCGTCCGGTATCCCATGTATACAGACAAAATTTATTACGAACGCTTTCGCCACCACGTTAGCGGTGTGACAAGGTATTGCTACCCCTAGGCTGAACTTTGTTAAATCGCATTGCATCGTGAGTATATAATTGTTACCTAGCCCGGTTGTAACCAAAGGCCCTACAATGTCCAAAAATATTTTTTCAAATGGTTTCGTACTAGTTGTAGTAATCACCATCGGATATTGAATATGTTTGTTAGTATTTTTATTCATTTGACATGCTGTACAATTCTTTATATATTCTCTTACGTCCTGCTTTAAGTTCGGCCAGTTAAATTGTTTCTTTATTTTCTTTACGGTTTTGTTGATTCCTAGGTGTCCACCCAATACGGAATTATGTAATTGTTTGAAAATAACTAATTTTTCTTCCCCACTAAATTCTAATTTGGTACAAATTATTATTTCTGTATTTGTATTACGAAAAATGTATCTTATCATTGCTCTGACTTTTGCCCAATCTAGTCCGTCTTGTCGTCCTAATTGGTTCATTGCTAATTTAGTTAATTTATGTTTTTCGCAAAAATACTTAAGATTTAGTAAAGCAACGTGTAAATTTTGGTACGTGGCTAATTGTTTCTTTTTCGTTTTTGTTATTAAAAATATTATGTACCTATCTCCACTTTTGAATTTTACGACATCGCCTAAATCTTTATGAGATTTTAATTGTTTGTCTCTACCAAATCGCTTTCTTAATTCGTAATTAATACCTGATCGAAAATTATAATATTTTTCAATTTCTGATACTATGTGGTACTCCGACGGACTGTTTATTAGTTCGCCGTGTACTTCCTTTACGTCCTTATTAGATATTAATGTTGTTTCGAATTTTTGCATAAAATTATCATAACTTTCGTCTTTAATTTCCGTAATATTATACATACGCGATAACGCGTCGACATTGGTGTTTAATTTACCCATTTTGTATACTATTTCATATTCGTATTCCTCCAATTGTAGTCTCCACCTTGCCAATCGGGATAATGGGTCTTTTAAATTAAATAGCCATGACAAAGGCCTATGGTCCGTAAGAATTGTAAATTTTCTACCATATAAATACGGTCGAAATGTTTTTACGCCGAATATAATTGCTAAACATTCCAGTTCCGTTGCCGAATAATTACATTCCGCCCTATTTAAAGTTCTAGAACTGTAAGCTATTGGTAAATCCGATCCTATTTTGCCTTGAGATAATATTGCACCTAGCGCCCTACCGCTAGCGTCTGTCGTAAGTATAAATTGTTTTGTAAAATCTGGATATTGTAGAATTGGTTCTGAACACAATATTTCTTTTAATTTATCGAAAGCTTTTTGACAGTCTTCGTCCCAATTAAATTTTACGTCTTTTCTTAATAATTTCACTATTGGATTAGCAATAGCGCTATAATTTGCTATGAATTTTCTATAATACCCACTAAGTCCTAAAAAACTTTTTATTTGTTTGACATTTTTAGGAACCGGAAAATCCTTTACAGCTTTAACTTTTGCTTGGTCCGGTTTTATTCCTTCGTCACTAATTACATGACCTAAAAATAAACATTCCCGTTGTAAAAAACTACATTTGTCCGGTTCTATTTTTAGATTGTGTATACGTAATCTCTCGAATACGTCTATTAATTTTTCATTGTGGTCTTGTAAATTTTTAGCATACACTATTATGTCATCCAGGTATACTAAACACTTCATTCCTATTAACCCTGATAACACGTTCGTCATCATTTTTTGAAATGTCGCCGGAGCTGAACTTAGACCCATAACTAATCGTTTAAATTGATAATGCCCTTGTCCCGTTGAAAATGCCGTAAGTTCTTTTGATTCTTTAGCCAAAGGTACTTGGAAATATCCTGATTTCAAATCTATTAAACTGAATAGTTGACATTGTCCTAATTGGTCTAATATTTCCGTTATATTTGGTAATGGGTGAAATTCGTTTAAAGTTACTTCATTAAGTGCCCTAAAATCGATAACTATTCTGAACTTTTGTTTCCCCGAGGCGTCCTCCTTCTTTTTGACTAATATTAATGGTGCGTTAAACGGACTCATTGATCTTTCTATGATTTCGTCCTTCATCATTTGACCTATTTGTTTTTCTATCTCCGGTTGTTGTGAAAACGGTAAACGGTATGGTTTTTTATAAATCGGTTTCAAATCCTTAGGAACTTTTATTACGTGTTCTGCTGCCGTAGTACACGTAAGATTATCCCCCTCTAAATAGAAAATGTCCGCGTAATGTTCACATATTTTTACTATCGAATTATATTCATGAACTTGAAGATGATCAGTACGTATCAACGCCCTAACCCGACGCGAACGTTCAGTGTCAATTGTGTTTACACACCGTACGCTATCTGTTGAAACATCCGTGTCGTATGAAATATTACGCGCTTGTCCTACATTTATTTCCTGCGTCATTTCAGATATATTTAATATGCTTATAGTAATTTTATTGTTTTTGACTGTATTGTAAATGTTCGCGCAATATACGTCCGGTATTAATTCTTGTTTATTTATTAAAATATTTTTATTATTCATTTCTTTATCGGGTATATCGATCTGTACTATGGTTTCTGAGCGCGGTTTTAATGTAAAACAGATATCACTATCGCTTCCTGTTTTATTATTATTTATTGTTAACGTGTTATTAGCGACGTCTATTACTGCGTGGTTTTCAATTAAAAATTTATTACCAATAATCCCGTCTGCCAAAATCGGAAAAATATTATTTACAACATAAAATTGTGTTTCGAATACTTCATTATTAATTATTAATTCTATTTCTGCTTTTCCTATTGTAGAAACTATTTTTTCATTAATGCCTTTCAAATAAATTTTTTCGTTTTCGTTAATTTCAGTGTTTCCTTTTAATGCATTAATTTTAATTATATTTAGATCCGCCCCAGTATCGACTAATAATTTAATTTGATCTTTATTAAAACTAGGTGATTTTAAAGTAATGTGATTGTCTATTAATTTTGCTGTGATGTGGAAAATCCTGTGTGTGGGTCTTGAATTATTTCTTGGACCAATCTGACCCCCACTGGTGATGGTCCGTTGGCGTTTCCCGCCGTGTTTCTTTCATTTCTCTGTTTTGTATAGCAGTTTGAAATTTCATGACCTATCTTATTACAGTAACTACAATGGACACCCTGAGTATTGTTATTGTCCCTACGAACATTATTGTTGGTGTTCGTATTACGCGTGCCGCCCACACGATTATTGTTGTTCGTATTTTGTGGTGCATTTGGTCGATTGCTCCAGCAATCCCGCGCCAAGTGATTAGACTTGCCGCACGTGTAGCACCCTGCGTTATTTCGATTATTATTATTTTGTTGTACATTATTGACATTGAAATTTCGTCCATAGCTGTTTCCGCCTCGATAACCGCCGCGATTAACCGGGCGTGAATCATATCCGCCCCGGTTATTATTTCCATAATTACCGCGGTTGTTGTGGTTAACATATCTGTTGTTATATCCGTTGAAATTATTATTTCTGTGATTTTGATTTGAATTACCGTTTCCTCCACGATTAACTGCGTTGTTACCATCGTTTTGTCGTTTTTCCTCGTTATTGACGCCTGCCTGTTTTCCATTACCAATCTGTCTCTGTAATTTGTCCATTTCTACTTTTGATTCATATTCAAGCATCTCATCGATCGCCGTTTTGAAACATTGTTCCAATGTAGTGGGATTTCGACTTTTCAGTACTGTATATAGGTGATGAGGTAGCCCCGTCATAAATATGATCATTGCCTGTTTCTTTGTTTGTTTTTTCACTATATCTGCCTCGGCCGGAGTTAGACCTACCGTACTTGCCGCGCAGAGTTTATAATATAACTCTTCGATTCTACTGGCGAATTTTGCTACACTTTCTCCCTCGGCCATACGTGCCGTGTTTAAAGCTATTGATAGGGCCCTCTCCGATACTTTTTGTTCGAATGCCCCCTCTAATATTGTTTTTATTGCTCCCCATGTTTCTAAATTTCGATATTTTGTTACTTCTAACGCATTTCCTGTTAACTTAGAAGTAATTATTTTCAATAATATCGGTATTTCTGCATCCGTTGTCTCCTTAATTGCGATTTCACAAATATTTATAAATTCGGCTACGTCCTTTTTGCCCGTGCAAATAGGTATCATAGCAATTGCTTTATCTAAATCCATTTTACTCATTTTTTTCTTAACTACTGATTCTAACTGCACGTGAACTACGCTTGAATCTGACCTAGTACCTAAACGTCCTACGGTTTGTTTTTGTGGCGTGGTACCTATTTGTTCAGTTAAACTATGTGTTCTTACTAATTTTTCCTTAACAATTTTTTCAGCTTTAACTACTTGTTTCCTAGTTCGTTCTAAAAATTCTTTCTTTACAGCGTCTTTTAAAATTTCCGCTTTTATTTCTTTCCTAGTTTTATATTTTTTAACTTTTATTGAACTGTCCGTAGAACTAGTGTCAATATCTGAACTATCGGATTCTGACATATATTTATCTAGACATTACATATATATAATTTTCAATAAATTATATTTACTGAATTATTAATTTCCTATCCGCGTAAGTAATTACCAACAGTGTTTACTCTACATATATATACTATTATTAATTATAAATTATTAATACGTAACTACCGTCACCAAAATTAATAATACTTAAAAATTATTACTTATAAAATAACTATCATGCACAAATAATAAAAAGAAATTACGTAAACGCGCGTCGTACGTTGAAATGGATGAGTACCTATCTAATAACACGTAAAACGTTCGACCGCCTATGCTACGCGTGTTAATTTTCGATACGGTGTTCCTCACCCGCTTCCCTCGCCCTGCTCCGCGATGTTTTTTTACGTACGCGCTCGTACTACGCTCGAATATTATAAAATAAAACAACTCCCGGTTAGCTACTCCGTAAATCCCTTTAATAATATTCGACTTCCTATCCCCTTATTTTTCTTATTACTACTATATTTATCTATATGATTTAATTTCCTATTTTACGCGCTTTATCAATTTAATTTAACCAGAAAAAATAACTTTTTAATTATTATTCTATTAACTTATTCTTAGTAATATTATACTAAATCTTATCCTAGGCTAGCCTTATAATTAATTCTTTTTCCAAAACTTTTCAAAATTTGACGTCAATTACTTTAACAAGGTCATCTACTGCCTTTTAATTCAAAATCTATTTTCTTCAATATTTATCATTTAATTTCTTTCAACAATTATCTATCATTCTATATTTCAATTCAAAAATTCAATATTTCACTTTAATTATTATTCCCATATATAAAAAATGCTACGGCCGTGCATCAATTTCCTAGATCAGCCTATCGCCGTCTACTTTTAATTTATTAGATCAGTCTCCGCTGTCTATCACAAAATATCATAAAATTACTTAGGTCAGTCCCTGCTGCCTATCACAAAAATACCATAAAATTCTTAGATCAGTCCCTGCTGTCTATTATAAAATACCATAAAATACTTAGGTCAGTCCTTGCTGCCTATCACAAAAATCTTAGATCGGTCCTTGCCGTCTATTTACCATAAAAAAATCCTAGATCAGTCTACAGCTGTCTATCAAAAATACGTATATAGTTCTTCCCAAGCTTGTTTCCTATTTTTTTTTCTATTTATTTTTATTCGAATATTTTTCCCTAATATTTTACACCACCACCAAGTATAAAATAAACGTTGATTTATATGAATCAACGTGAGACGTGCACTTCAAGCTATACAATTCTAATTTAATTATCTATCTTCACTTAATTAATATACTCACAATAACGCTGTTGCCACTGCTGTGTTCATTTTTCCCTGATTGTCTGCTGGCCCGTCTAGAATTGTTCGTTGAATCCGGAGTCGCCCTGGTTGATCAGACCTTGACTGTACCTCCGTGGAGCTGCTGACGTGCTGTAGCCGCTGCGTCGGGACTGGATTTCCGTAGTTGAATGTAGCCGCCTTGACTGCTGGACTCGCCTTTGAAGTTGAAATCCGCTGCCTTGACTGCTCGACTCGCCTTTGGAAATTTAACTCCGCCGCTTTGACTGCTCGCCTCGTCCTCAGCTTCTTGACTCTCCTGTACTCGACTGCGCCAGTGTAATAAGCCTGGATGCTTGGTACCTACTTTCGTAGTACTGACAGTAGATAAGTGGCACCCAGGTTATTATTATTGCAGGTCGCAGACACTTTATTTGATGTTGTAGTCGTGGTAGACAATGAATGATAAGACAGATGTAATATATTGTGAATTTTTATTATAACGTTCGATAATTTTTCTAAGTCCAAATAATATTCTACAGAGTGGCGTGAAGGTGCTTGCACTAATGGGTGGTAGTACACGTCTGAATACAGGCCGATTCGGGCTCCCTTATATATGAGGTTCCCCGTACCCCTTGCCTACATATACGATATCTCGGTTCTCACGGATGTGATTTGTGTGCTCATCATCCCAGCCCACACATCTGTGGTTGACTGTATTATCAACTATGGCTTATTATTAAAATAATATTCTACTCTTGTTTTTTTATTTGAATTTCGTCGTATGTATTCGGTGTTTTCCCCATGATTATTATTTTAATTCTGGATCTCGTTGTATATGTTCAGTATTTCTGTGGTATATTACAACGCCTATTTTTGAACCCTACATTTCTTACTCCCTGATTATTCCGGTCCATCGTAACTATAATATAATAACTATGTACCTCTGAGATCGGTTTTGTTTCTGTCCAAGGTTAATGCGCCTATTCCTGACCCCTAATTTCCTTACTACCCGGTTATGCCGGTCTATCGTATATTATAATAATGACTATGTATGTACTCATGAAATTGGTGTTACTCCGTAGTAACTGGCTTACTACACTATATTGTATGTTTGAATTTGTATTGCTTACAAATGTCTTTCGTATGTAATAAACATAATGAGGTATGATTAGATATTTTGCCACCGCAAATAAATTTCATTGTAAAAATATTATGCAAATACTGATAAGTAGTACCTAATTGATTATATATTATTTGTAATGTAAAAAATATAACTAATAAACAAATAATCCAAGTTCATATTTATTATTTTTATTATTATTATATACTACTACTTACTTATAAGTTATATTAAACCTAAAATTGTAAAAGATTGTAATTGATAGTATTAAAACCACTTTTAAAAACCAAAAACTATAAGCATGTGCACAACACACATATATTCATTTTCTTTACTTAATAAGTACTTATGAACAGTAATAATGTTATGATAGGTACTGTTGTAACATGTCCGCTTCAGCACTCGAAATATAATTAGAAGTATAATAAAGATACACAAATGTTCGTATAATCAAAGTATGTTTATTAAATCATAACAAACGTCCGTACTGAATTTAGAAGTACCTACACACTCTCGTCGTCTCTTGTATTCGACTCCCCGAGTTTGTCTATGACTTTCATATTTATGCTACTCGGAGTCACCTTGTTATGATTACGTCCGTACAATCTAAAGGTGTGCGCTATTTCTAGTCGTCACCTTTGATCTGTGCACACCCTTTCCTATAATATGGACTTTTAGCAAAGTCGACGAATGTCAGTAAATACATAATTATACATATTATTTATATACTAATAATGAGAATTATTACAGTAAGCCACACCTACTTCTTCTTCTTCTTTTTAGGCTTATAGCGGTCCATTGAGGACCATCGCCGCTTCTAAAATGCCTTTCCACTTCTCCCTATCCGATGCCACTCCCATATCTAGCAATGGGTTGATCTTCTTTAGGTCTTTTTCTACTCTATCATACCATCTCTGGCGGGGTCTGCCTCTTGGTCTTTTCCCTGTTATTTTGCTCTCCGTGACTTTCTTAATTAGCGTGTCTTCGGCTCGCCAAACATGGCCTGCCCATTCCAGCCTTTTTCTGATTAAGAAGTGTCTTATACTCGGTTTATTGTATAGTTGTTGCAGATTTTCATTTTTCCTTCTTTCAAATCTTTCCAATTCATTGTTGTATACCGGTCCGTAGATTTTTCTTAATATTTTCCTCTCAAAGTTTTGTAGTTTTTCTTCATCCCCCTGGGTGCTAGACCATGTCTCACATGCATACGTGACTACGGGACGCATGTATGTACAGTACAGGCGCTCTTTTGTACGTCTTGACAGTAGCTTGGAGGAGAGCATTTCTCTCATTGTGAAGTAACATCTATTTGCCGCGTTTATTCTTATCTTAATTTCGTTATGCATGTTGTTTTTTTCATTTATGTTTACTCCCAAATACTTGAAATCTCCTACCTGTTCGAAAGTAAGATCTCCGACGTGTAGATTACCCTTCGCCGTTGCATTCCTAGTCATCACCATATATTTGGTCTTACTCTCGTTTATAACTAGTCCCATACTGCTGCTGGAGTTTATTAGTTTTCTTGCACCTACAGGTGTCTATAATATAATGTACTTATATTATAAGTAATTTAGAGCATTTAATTAGCTTTATGGAACGTTTTAGTTTCATTTGGTATGCACAGATACATGGGAAGTATGGTTGCCTTTAAATCGACTACTTAATCTTTTTATTCAATTGACATTCGGCTTTAACATTTTCTCCTACAATAATACATTATCATACTATCGACGTTAGGAGGTATGCCCAGTAAACGCACAAATTTGTACCGGTTGAGGACTGAAAGCTAGACACACAATTACCGTTTTCGTTATGCATTTATCCTTTTGGCACGCACAGAACAACAGGGCATGCGACGGGTCATGTATCCAATCCGCCATACACAGATGCCCTATAACTCATAGATTTGCATACAGCGATGATTGATAGCTAGACATTCGATTACAATTATTCGAAATTCCTAATTTCTTTTACAGTCAACAAAACAGAACCGGGCATACAGCGGGGCATGGTATTACACCAGATGAGGAGAGACCAAAAGACACTCAGTCACAGTTTTCGGTACGGTTTAATTTCTTTTCGAATTTCCCGTGGACGATTTTCACTCGATTTTCAACCTCGAAGGCACCACAACGCCCGGAATCTAGGCATACGGGCAGCTATACTCTGTTCAGGTTAAGAGTGCCCAAAATCGCGCATGCATACTGAGCCGCCGACAGCTGTCAGACAGCACACGCGCTGTGATTGGTCAGCATTGTCGACCGCCGTCGCCAACTGTCGGATCGGACTATCTGCCGCCGTTTATTTACAGATGGTTGTGCGTCGGCACACCAGAGCGCTCCCCATACATGCGCAAACAGAACCATTTTTTGTCCGAGCGACTGGGCACTCTTAACCTGAACAGAGTATAGTAAAACGCTAATAACGCGTATAAGATCCGCGCGGAGCGCTGACGGCAATCTGCGTTTCTTCCATGACGACCACTCATAATACTTCCCGCGCGTTCGCTATTTCGCTCGCTTATCTCCCTTTTCCTTATCGACGAATATTTTCGAATATTATTATTATTACCCGAGTTATTCCGTATTTCTATATATTATAATATAATATAATTTTTTTACAAAAATTGTGATATATAACGCAAAATTCAGAAACGTTTTTAAAATCTTCTAAAATGTTATGTTCGCTTTAATAAATTGTAAATGTTATTATTTTGAATTTTATTTTTATTATCGTACCTATGCAAATTTTATATTTACTAGCTGCCTGTGTAAGTCGATTCCGGTCGTTGTGGAAGCCGCAATTAATGAGCATCTCAATAATATATTAAAAATATATAAGTAGTTTGAATGCACGGATTAGATATACATTTTTCATGAGTATTGCAGTACATTTAACTATTATAGCTAAGAGTAGGAGCTGTTTTCAGAAAAGATACTGCTAAAGAAAATGTTACTGTCCTAAAAGGTAATGACTGATGACAGACACAAAAATAGGAAAATAAAAAAACACACATCATTGTAAAATCAAAACATTCATGGCTCTAAAAATGAATCTAAAAGTCGATTTTATCAAAAACGGTTTTTGCTTTAAAATTCCATTTTTTTCGTTAAACGCTTTTGAAAATAATTGGAAATTTTTTATGTTTCCCCCCCGCAAAGTACTAACAAGTTTCTTTTACAAAAGTTACTGAAGTCAAAAATTAAATCACTAGGTATTATTTCTTCAAAAAGTGATGACAGACACAAAGAAAAAAAAGGTTCTCTGCTGTACAGTAGGTTTTAAGTGGGTCACTGTATATTGGAAAGATATTAAATTTGAATTCAATGATATACAATCATTGTATAAGAAAAACGATTCTGAGCGGAGGCGGTATGTCAGTCTAGGTTTAAGACATATTATAATATACATATCTATGGTATTAAAAAAAGATAGGTACCAATAATAAATTCCAAATTAATCATATCACAATATCCATGAGGTACTTATAACGAGTTATACATCAACAACAAACCGTGATACTATCATAGATATATAATAGTACACTTTAGAAGTTTCAAGTACCCAAGAATAATATTATACAATCACAACAAAATAACTAAAATATTTATTCTAGGTTTTTTATAATGTAATTTCGTCCAAATTTGAACTTAAAATGACTATAAAAATACGGTATCTTATACGGGCTGATAGGTGATAAGAAATCTTTTGTAAAATACCACATAATAGTAATAGATATAAGATTATAATAAAATAATATTTCAAATTTATATTGTAATTGTATTAATATTATAATATTATTAGTCATTGCATTAACCATACAAAGTGCCCCATTGCCGAAATAAGAAGTTTGGGCAAACCGGGAAATGCCCGGTTTCCCGGTAGGTCTATCCGTCCATGGAAGTGTCGCCGTGTAAACCCACCTTAAGTCTATTAAAATAATTATGTCTTGGCTACAATTAATTATTATAAATAACCTACAAACTCTATCATTATTATAATAATCATATTATATTTTTAGATTCTGAGCGGAGCAAGGAAGCTAGTGGTTTTACAATGGTGTTTATTTTTTATTTTTTTTATTTTTTTTATATCCTGTATACAAAATTTCTACCAGAAGGAGTGCTTTGATTTCAACATATAGTACCTTATCTTTTAGAAAATTGGACCAAGATGGTACTTTAGAGAGGTCATTTTTCGATTTTCTCAATAGTTATTTAATGCCACGAGAAAAAGTAATGAAAAATTACGAAAAACCGCTTAAAATGGGATTTTAATTTTTAACAATTTGTTTATCACCGTATCAACGAATAAAAAAAAAATAGGTAGGTATTATCTATATAAATATCATAAATTATTAACATGTATCATTAACTTATGAGTCAGTACCGACTTATCATAGAACCGCGGGTGATTAGGTTCATGGTATTAAATAGTATAAAATTAATCTAAATATTTTAAAAAATAAATTAAAAAATTAAAAATGGATCCGTGCAAGTGACATGGATGTTTCTAGACAACGATGGCCAACAAACAGTAAACATGTCTATGTAATAATTTTAAGGAAAATATGAGGTTGTTGTGTTTATTTTTTTTTTTTTGTCTACGAATGTCAATAAAATTGTTTATATAATTTCAATAAATTGTTACAGTAATAGTTATAAACCAGGAATAACGATTTTAATTATTTTGTTGTAGTTTATAGTATTAAAACAACTTACATGTTATAATAATTAATGACAATATAAAATATACAGACTGACAAACCGTCTCCGTTCAGAATCGTTTTTCTTATACAATGATATTATATCATTGAATTCAAGTTTAATACAATCCATTAAACAATGACCAACTTGTAACCTACTGTACAGCTGAGCGACATCCACTTACCTGCCTTTTTTATTCTGTGTATATTTTTTTTCGTAGCTTATCGCATTACTTACATTATGCCGCTTTGTAGTGATGTATTATCGTTGGAAGAATTAGCCAAGAGGGAAATTCATGAAATTCTTATGCTAAATGAAGAGAGTATAAAAGAAAAAGCATACAAATGGAGAATGTTCTTTATTGAACATCTACCAGGAAGTTTAAGAACAGATCTCTTATGCTACGGGTAATTTATGAAGCTATATTGTTAAAGTATTAAGTAGAATAATTAATAAACAACAGTTAAAATCCACCAGGTTTTCAAAATATGATTGTAAAATATACATACCCATTTACCCACTTACTTATTGGGTGCCGTTTTCAGTCGCCCTTTTTGACAAGACAATCAGGTATGTGCCACCTATATGTATTAATAATTTGGAAAAAGATTTACCACTGTTGATGTCTTTCGTGTCATATCTTTGGACGTATCGTCCCAAAATTTACAGACTATTTATGAATCTCGTATACGTTTATGTGAGTATAATGCGTCAATGAAACGTCCAAGATAAACTCTATATGAACATAATAATATAACTTCACAACTCAATACTGGTTTTTGAAAAATTGCAGTAGATGGAATGTCTGTATGGATAGTATACAATGTTCAATGAATATTTTATGCAAGTGTTTTGAGGAAGGTTTAGCAAGTAATCTAGTGCAACTTCAGCTGACTTATCAATGTGACGATTCAATTTTAACTGCTATTGGCCGAAATTCAAAATGTTTAAAAATGTTGGATGTTTCATGTTCATCAACTATAACAACTGATGGCATCAAAATCTTTTTAGTTAGAGTACATAAGTACAGCATAAACCTTGTTCTTTTCCGTCATCAAAATATCTGTCATAAATCTTAATTTAATTTTAATTGTATTTTAAAATGTCTCTGCATACAATATTATCAGTTCAACAGTTAATGAAAAATTTTGATTTTTTAGGAGCTAAGTAACTTTCAAAATGATATGCTGAATGGGTCAGAGATTCAAGTATACGCATTTTTAAAATGTATTGTTGAAAATCGAGAAATATTAAACACAGTTTGTTTTACATTAGAAGAAATACGATTGCAGTACACTAAAGCTAATAATATAGGATGGATTTTTATTTTATCTTGTATTCAGAGCCTAAAACATCTCGGAAGGCCCGGAAAATGGTATACCATCTATATTATAACTTATAACTAATGTTTTTTTTTTTTTTTTAATGGGTTAAATTTAATAAAATAAATTACAAAGTAAAAAAAAAAAAACAAGATCCAAATAAATATTTGAAATTTAATTAAATACATTATTGAATATAGTATTAGGTTTCATTATAGGAATATAAAGAAAATAATTATGACCGTATGGAATGAAATAAATCTTATCCCGTCAATTACTCTTTAAAACCTTCTTTTTCTGTAATGCTTAATGGCAGACCGTCTCTATCTATCATGAATAGCAAAGCATTGCGTAATTTGGCGTGTTTTATTCCTCCATCTATAACATTAAATGTAACTCTTTAAAATATGAATATGGTTTTAAATAATGCCAGTTAAATAGTTAAACCATTATCCATTTAACTTATTAATAACTTATTTGGAAATGATAATATTAAAATGAAATTATATTCAATACTTTGAATTCATATACAAGTTTATTATAGGATATAACCTTGGCTTGTGTAAAATTATATTTATATTAAATATTTACTAGAATAAGACTGAACGGGTGTAACACGATTGCGCCCGGCTTACTAACGATATTTTCCGAAATATTTTCATGATTGTGTTCATTAATCATGCTAAGAACTTTCGTAACATTATTGTCAACATATATACTCGATTGGCAATTTTTGTTAGTACACCGATACCGAATACTGCCTACGCTTTTAAGTATTTTATATTCCTTATATTTATGACCATTTACTAATATGCATGGTTTACCTTTCTCAGTCTCGAACCTTTTTATATACATAGATCAATTTTTTACACTATTATTATTTTCACGACGATACACTTTACGGAACAGCTAGTGAGTTAAACACGGTTTAAAATAGTTAACAGTCAACAGCCAACAGTCAATTGCAGCTCAAATGTAAAATCCGATCACGACACTATCATTGACGCATACTGATATCTGCAGTCCATGGATAATAAGATAAATTAACAATAAAACATTATCTCGATTACTCGGTTGTACATATGGGGAAATCAAGTCCAAGGAAAACCAAGTCCGACTGTATTTTTAAATAGTGTACTAGAAAATTGTTATTATAAGCGCAATCGTGTTGCGTTTTATGCAGGTAAAAAAGGTTATAGACTGGCGCGATAGTGCTAATTGGTCGAGCGCAATCGTATTGCGTTTTTTGAATGGAAAAAGGTAAGCTGGGCGCAATCGTGGGAAAGGCTTGGTTAATTGACACTTGAATATTCTTCTTTTTAGTAGGAGGTTCATCTTGTGAATTTGATGCAGGTCTTTTATTTAAAGCTATAAATTATAATAAATACAATATTAAAAATACTAAGTTTGTACAAACTATCATACAATGTATAGTTTATACTTTTATCTGTTTCTGCAGTATTTTCAATACTTGATGAAGCTGTAGGATCATCTGAATTGTCCTCGTTCAAATATATCTGTTTGTGATGCCGTATTATAAGTGTTTTTAAATTTGTGGTATTTCCGCTAGTTTTTACATTTTTCAAACATATTTTACATTTTGAATTATATTTATCAATGTAACTAAATACTGATTTAATTGTAGTATTTTTTACAGTTTTTATAGAAATCATTTTTTTTTAAATAAGTCGCAGAGAAAACAAAATAGTATAACGCACTAATACCCCAATAATGTGTACACTGTACAGTGAATTCAGTATTGAAAAAATATCTGCTCATCACTACTAATGACTATTGTTTATTGGGGTTTCCATAGATTGGTATATATTATATTATATTTAGAACCATAATCATAATTTGTTGAGGTGGAATAGCCAATTGGGATTGTGGCATATTATTATATTTTATTAGGTATAAAAAATTTATTTGGGACCAATGATTATTTACAATTAATACCTAATAATTATAGTATTATTTAAATTTATGCGGGAAATGTTGGTAAATTATCATATTATGCATATATATTAGAACCTTATTTATAAAACCGTGATTTACCAATTTTAAGGTTATACACATATAGTATTTTACATTTTTGTATCGGAACCACGGACTAAGATATACAGGACTGGTCACGACAAGGTTGGAGGGTGTGGGGGGTTGACTACGAAATGTTTTACAACAGGCAGTGTTCGGGGGGATATTTTCCTTTTAGCATTACTAGCGCCGTCTTAGTGGATACTTTTGGAACTAGATGACAATAATGTGATTTAGTTCCATAAGTATCCACTAAGACGGCGCTAGAAATGCTAAAAGGAAAATATCCCCCCGAACTCCGCCTGTTGTAAAACATTTCGTAACCACAATATTCATCTCGTGTCCAGTCCTGTATATCTTAGTCCGTGATCGGAACTATGATATCGGTAGTTGATACTTGATACTACGATAATATTACTGGCTAATATCGATACATAAATATCGATATATCGGTTAGGAATATCAATATTTTAAAATATCGATATATTTTGCCCATCAGTGTGCGCCAGACGTTGTTTGTGCGGTCGTCTCCCTGTCGGTTTGTGTGAAGAGCGAGGCCGAAGAGTGAATATTGTGTCAATAAAGTTATTTAATACTAATTGAAAAGTGCGTTTCTTATTTCTACTAGTATAGTGTTGTGTGTTGATTTGGCGTTGAAGAAGAGGCGATAACACGATATACAACGTTTAAGTCGTTAATTGTTAGGATCATATATTTAGTCACCACATCTTCAATATTCTAAATTCTTATTTGCTTAAAGAATTTTTCCACTTTATTAATGCCTAATGGTTCACTTCTTAATGGTTTGGTAAAAAAGGTATCAATTTTCACAAATTGTCTTCCTAATAGAAGAACCGACTTCTATAGATCTTGACTATAGCAAATATTTACAATTTTAATAATTATAAATATATTTTCTATTTTCAAACCAACATATGAATTAGGAGTATAATGGGTTTTAATTGGAATTTTATTTAATAATAGTATTTAATATTGAGGATAAGAAGATCCGTCTATTAGAGGACCGTCACTATGCAATAATTGAAAGTTCTGGTTAAAATCATTTTCATTTTCAAGTTTATCTACTAAGATGTTGGGTATAAATAATTGTTTCTCACACCTTATATTTTGTCAAAACGAACCGGTATTTACGGCCCGCAGTATACTTAATATACAGTGCCGTCCTAACTACCAGTAACGCACTAGCACAATAATATTTGATGCCCCTCGCACTCCCACAAAACAAAATATTTACTTCATATTTTTAATAAACCTCTTACCTTAAATATGTTTAATGCTTATTCATTAAAGGTTCCTACTTATTTTTTTTTTTTATTATTGTAATCTTATTTAAATAAATATATTTAATTTGTTTTTATGATTTTTTGAAGTTGAAACTGATTTCATTATTCTGATTACATTATAGAAAGAAATATATTATCACTATTTCCACATAACAGTATATTCAAATTATAAAAAATCTTTTTATTCATTAAGGTACATATAATTATGAGTTATTTATAAAATATTTATATAAATATTCAAAATACTTTATACCTTTTATGTTTATAAGAACAACTAGTTAATTTTAATAATTATAAATGTTTTAATAATTTTATAACAGGTAGATATAATATTTTACAATATGTCCAACATTTGAACATAATGTATAAAACTTATTTGGGTTATAAAAAAGATGTTTTCCTAGCTTTAAGTTTTGCAAACTTTTCAACAATATCATTCCAATCTATGCTTCGGTCAACTTCATCTTCAATGTTTAAAATAGATAATGCCGATGTTTTTTCATTTGCCAAAGATGAACGTAAATAATTCTTAACCCTCTTGAGTACAGAGAAAGATCTTTCACCACTCGCGTTAGAGCATGGCATACAAAAAAAAAATTGTAAGGGCAATTTCAACATTAGGGAAAGTCATATTAAGTGATGGAGTATTAAGGTAATTTAACATACCTTGCATGTTCTTCATAGCTTCTGGTAAATTTGAAATATGTTTTTTGAATTGAATAATTCTGTTTTTAAATCTTCAGGGTACATTCTTACTAGTTCTAATGCTTGTTTTCTTATATCATAAGACTTCATTTTTTTCAACTTCACTAAAAAAAACAAATTTATTATACAATTCTGTATACGCTATATTTCTTTTCTTGAGTTTCGTGATCAATGAGTCCATGATTGGAAGAAATGTTTCATTTTAATCATTTTGTCTTTACTAGAATATAGTATTTCACCTTCCAAACTTTCATCAAAACAATTTTTTCTTCCTTTTTTTTTTTACCTTGTCCCCGGAAAATGTAATCAATACCACTTAATTGTTGAGCTTAATCTAAAAATATTTCAAAGTTATTTCTTTGGTCATACACATAATGTAATAATGAATCATATAAAGAAACAACATTTGATAAATCAATATTGACTGATTGAAGACTTTTTGATGTTTTATCGAATCGTTCTACGATAGGTGTCCAAGTAATTAAGAGAAGTACAAATTCTAAAGATTTAATTTTATCATATATTGATTTTTATTTATGTTTTGTTACATTTTTTTGATTTATGTCTGTTGATAAAAACTTCAAAGCAGAAAGAATACCAGCATAGCCAACTTTTATTGATTTACAAACTGAATAATGCGATGACCAACGTGTAGGACATAAGTTTTTTGGTAATTTAGCATTGGGGATTTTATTCAATTCTTTTGATAAAATACTCCATCGTGAAGTAGAAACAGAAAAAAAATTATATATATTTTGAGTAGTAAGAAAGAAATTATTTCCTACATTAGTAAGTTCAGCAGCAAATGTACCAACTAAATTTAAGGAGTGTGCTGAACAAGGCACAAATTCTGCTGTTTTTTATTTTTTTTTTTTTTATTCTAGCTTGTAAACCGTTGTACGTACACGCCTGGCATATTGTTCGCATTATCAAATGATTGTCCCCTACAATTTGTTATATCAATACTCAAACTTTCAAACATATTTGATAATGCTAATTCCATTTCTTGTCCCTTATGGCCAAGTGATGGAAGAAATCCTATGAATCTTTCCGGGCACATACAGTTCTCCTACAGATAGATAAGAATTTAGTAGTGGGAGTTCAAAATTTAAACGATACCAACTTCTGTTTTTTAAAAAAATGATATAAAGAAATATCGTATTATTGTACCTGTAATGACTGTCTGGGTAAAAAATGTTATTTTAATATTATTAATTATAATTTATAATAGAACCTATAAATTACTTAACATTTAATATTTTAATTATTAAATAATTTATAATTTGTATACAAAATGGATCATAACTATAATCTACAAAGTATGTATTTATTTTCATTTTATTAATTTATCATTTAAATAAAATTATATTTGTTTTCTAGTTCCCAAGAGAATATTCTACTTTATAATAGTGACGACGAGGAAGACTTTGATGGTAATTGTTGAGCATAAAATTCTAATGATCTATTTATTTTTATTTAAAATATAATACCATTTGTTTTCTAGTTCCCCAGGAGGATGTTCAATTAAGTGATGGGGATGATGAAATTGATGGTAAAGTTCAAAGTTTAAATTATTAATGATCTTGTTCTCTGATCTCTAT
Source organism: Macrosiphum euphorbiae (assembly GCA_949089665.1). NCBI lineage: Eukaryota > Metazoa > Arthropoda > Insecta > Hemiptera > Aphididae > Macrosiphum > Macrosiphum euphorbiae. The sequence continues at coordinate 17,708,293 of CARXXK010000001.1, read as the reverse complement.
AATATTCACTATTGATTGCAATATTATTTATGTTTATATTATAGAAGGCCAGTAATCTTTAATGTGCCACAGCAAGCTCCTGAAACCTAATTTACTGTGCCTGGGATCCGTCTCAATTCTTTAGTATATATGGATAACATTGGGTATAAATACTATAAGAATATAAGTCGTAACAAAAAAATGTGAGTACTCATCATAGTTTATTACGATTATAGATTTTATGAATTTCTAACAAACATAATATTTTAATTAGTTACTTAGTATGTGAAAATCAAAAGAATAATGCTGAATTCTGCCCATCGACAGTAATAGTCAGTGTGGATATAAATGAGAATTGGTTAAGATCAAATATAAGACACAACCATTTTCCACCTATTGTGGACATTCCAGTGGCCCATTTGAGGAGGAGTATTGGCATTGCAGGCACAACTACTGGAAGACAGTCAAACTCAATCAGACATATCTATAATAATGAAATAGTTGAGTAAGTACAATTTTGTATGATTTATGAACAATAACTATGAAATTAATAACCATACAAATCCTTTTATTTTTACTCGATATGATTAATCATATTAATATAATATATTTTGTATATGTTATAGAAACCCTGATAGAGCAAAAAATTACACATTTTTACAATGCCAATCAAGGGTACGGAGAATGCGACAATGTCGTCGTCCACAAAGTGTCGATACAATTGAAGAACTCTCGAACATTCTGAGTCTGGAACAAAATAAATCTTACTCATCAACCTTGCAGCGTCCACCATCAAGGTACATTTTTTGAATGCCAAACTATTAATTAACAAATACATTAATTAAATGTTAATATCTATTGCTTACTAATTTTTGTTTAGATTTTTCCAAGAAACATTTGAAGTTGTTGGCGTAATTTTTTTCAATTTAGACGCCATTCAAAAATATCAGCATGAACTTTTATCCGTCAACATTGCAGGAGTGGACGGAACGTTTAAAACAGGGCCTAAACGTCCTCCTCAATTTAACAAAGGCTGCCTTCTGACATTTCATGTACTATTTAAAAATGTAGTAAGTTTATGATTACAAGTAATTATTTTGTAAGTAATTGGTCAGCTCTTTTTTTGGTGTCTAGTCTAGTGTGTCCAATTTTATTTACATTCATACCTTATTTAATATTTTATGATCCAATACCTAACTTAATTTTATCAAGTCTTTTCCAATGGTAGGTATATGCATTAACATCGAAAATGACCGATGCAGCATATAAGTCATTTTTTAGAGTAGTTAGAAGAGTACTACCATTAAATTATGCACAAATCACTATTATTACGGATTATGAAAGAGCTTTAATGACCGCCGTAAAAAGTGTTTTTCTTGAAAGTAAACTTCGTGGTTGCTGGTTCCACTTCTGCCAAGTAATGTCATGTTAAGTCCTTATGCTTCCTGTAACAATTATAATTATAATTATTTTTTATCTAGTCCGTTATCCGATACTGCCGAAGGAGTTTAAATAGTGTATTCCACTTATTCCAAAATAACCCTGAAGCTAATAGAGTTCTGCGTATGGTAATATTATCTTATTCTAGTTATTATGTTTAAGGCACTTAAATTTATGTACCTAATTCATACTTTTAAATTTGAATGATCAATCATTTTTAGGTTTTAGCATTGCCACATCTTCCTGCAGAAATGAATATGTAAACCAGTATGACCATATTTCGGAACGCCTTCATAATTTTTTAATTGGTTAAATTCAACGTTTTTGGTTTGATCAAATAGGTTCAGCAAGTACTACTGTTTTTGGGTAATTTATATTTAATAAATAAGGATAATCATTTTAAATTGCCGAAAATAAATGTTCATTTACATTGTATGTTTTAAGATCAGACATTCGAACCAACAACTATTTGGAATCGTTTCATAGAACCTTACTAAGCCAAATAGGAAGACACCCCAATATTTGGGATTATTTACGTAAACATAATCCTAAATATCAGCGTTGGTGAATTATTTATATTTGTTTGTGTTGTATTTCACCTAAGCGGAATAATTTTTCATATGTACCAATTATTTGTATTAATTAAAACTATATTATTATTATGTTAGTAAGACTATTGTTGATTGAAAACCAGTACTACGTAGAAATGGACCAAGCTCGGAGAAATCATTCAATACGAAATAGTGTAACTCGAGTTAATCGAGCTGATGCTACATATCGAATTAAGAACTATATTCAAATATTAGATGAGGACAATGATATTTTAATGTTCTTAAGAAGAGCCGGCCATACCATGGATGGATACAATCAAGGGCAAGTTGGACCTCGTCCATTGGTGTGTTATCATTTACAAAATATCCATGTACCTAAGTTTTATTAATTTGAATTATTTGCATTACATTTTTAAATTTAAGGAACCGTGATTAATTAATGAATTTGGAGACATTTCAAGTATTTCAAGTTTTAATTTTAACTAATGGTTCTGTATGTAGTTATTTATTAATTAAGCTTAGACACAATTATTGTGATTTTTATTATGACCTAACCTATCTAGGTACTTATTTAGTATTATTATTAATTATTTTATGTTTTACTTTTTGAAATATTTTTGACGGGTTTTATTTTGACTAAGAGGGCTACAGCCCAGTAATCCTCAAAAAAATAATGTTTTTGATTGTTATATTTTTTTTTAAATGATTTTTTTTAATGACTGAGCGAAGAGCAATGGATGCATTGATTTTACAATTATCTATTTTTTTTGTATCTGTATACACAGGCGCAGCTCTACACTGGAGCAAGTGCTCCCACAATATTAGATTTATATTGAGCATTTTATTAAATACTATAATATATAATATAATACAATCATTATTATTTTTTATTATTTACATTCATTTAATACTAATAACTTATAACCTATGCATCATTGTTAGTAACAAAGCTACTATTGACTTAAATATTTGTATTTTATTTTTGAAAAATGTAGGTGCCTTATTGCCAAATCTTAGAAAATAAAATGGAATTAAAACCTGACAGTCATTGTTATTTTCAAGTGCAAGGCCAACCGCCAAATGCACATTTGTCAAAAAAAATTTTGTTAGGTATTTTGTTTGTACACTCGGCTAATTGGACTAAAATTCAGAAAATTGTATACGATAAGGCATTTTGGTCACAAAAAATGGTTAAAAAATTAGAAGCTTGAGAAACACAGAGATCAAATAATAAGTATGGCTATTCTCACATACCTACTTAAACATTCGTTTTCACCATGCTGCTGCGACAACAGAAAAAAAAAATAACATTTCTATGAGGAAAAAATTTACCAAAATTGTTTTATTTCGGAATGAGTAGCGAAAAAAAGTGTACAATTAATTACGTGTTATAAATACTTAATTAAATAAATCAAATATTTATATGGCTAATGGCTATACAATTAACATGCATTATTATATTTTAGTCTAGCTACACCTACACCTCTTAAAATTATCACTTGATCTAGACTGCAGACAAATATATATTATGTCTAGACTATGTTTTATAACAATTTATTAGTTTTGTCTATTATTAATATCTCATATTTTTTTATATACATAGGTATAAAAATTTGATTTATTGTGTTAAAAATATTAAAAATACCTGTTTAAAAGTAAAGACAAAAAAAATATTCAATTTCTACGAAAAAAGTTGGAAATATGCATAAATATGTGCAAAAAACCTTTAAAAAATTAATCCAGACACCATGAAAAAAATTTGTAACAAATCCGATTTATTCTATTTGCTTTCCGAAGTTCTGAATAAATATTTAATATGCAAATGCATAGATTCCTGAGCCCTAATAATTAATAATATTGCCATTAGATTATAATTACTACAGTAGTTATTTACTATTGTATCAGAGCAATAATTATTTATCATTATAATATTATTATAGTATTACGCTATTATATTTATTAAGTCTTATAATATTATGTGGTAAGTGTTAATAACAATGTTTTTGGTCGCAAGGAATGGTATCACTGCTGGCACGATAGGAATGACCGCACCACCAACCCGCATCCCACCTGGATGCTCCGTCTATGAGTATAAGGTCTATGGTCATAGTACCATGGTACCATTCTGATCTGTGGTAGTATTGATACTACTATCAATCGTGTTTTCATCATAATATCCATGACAAAATATATCAATAGTCATGTTTTCGTGCTTAACCAAAATATGTAACCTGGTTACATTATATGATTATATTATATTATCATTTGATTAATTTTTGGTAACAACTTTTGGTTTCAGGTACCTAACTGATAATGTGTAACCATCAAAATGAAATGGTTAAAGCAGTTATAGGTATTCATAGACTAAAAACAAAATAAACATAACATAACAAGTAACAAGATATTTTTGTGATGAATTAAGTTTGCTAATTAATTATTATTTTAAAATGTTATTTAGTACCAATTTACTGTACAATTAAAGTAAAATAACATTATGAAGGAAATGAGTACCCTAACTATTACTATAAATTATAATGTATTTTCAAAATGGCCACCATGATTTGTTACACATTTTTCGTATCGTTGTAATATTGACGCAGTTACTGAATTCAACATTTGTACTGTTATGGCCTTGCATGCTACTGTGATGCGCTCTTTCAAATTATCCAATGAAGTAGATTGTTCAGTGTAAACATGATCTTTTAAATATCCTCATAAAAAAAAATCCAATGGAGTAAGATCTGGAGAACGTGGTGGCCATTTCACAGGACCGTTTGTTCCTGTCCATCGCAACGGAAAACTATGGTTCAAATAATTTCTAACCACATTAGCATTATGTGGAGGGGTACCATCTTGCTGTAACCACATAGATTCCCGAATATAAAGAGGGACATTTTCCTGCAATGATGGCAAAATGTTTTCCAGAAAATCCAAATAACGCTGACCAGTTAATGTTCCTTCATAAAAGTAAGGACCAATTAATGTATTATTTAATGTACCACACCATACATTTGTGGACCATCGAACTTGGGACTTTGTTTCTCTTGTCCAAAATGGATTTGAATCATTCCAATAATGTGCATTATGGCGATTTACCATGCCGTTATTATTGAAACAACTTTCGTCAGTCCACAATATTTTGTTCAAAATATTTTTATCCTGGTCATATAAGCTAACTATTAATGATATGAATTGGAGTCTTCTTTCTGGATCCGACGGTTTCAACCCTTGAACGCAATGCAATTTGAACGGGTGATATAAATTGTTTTTTAATATCCGATGTACAGTTGATTTACTGATATCTGTTTGCCGAGCTATGGATCTTATTGATGCATGTGGTGTGGTACAAAATGCAGCTAAAACATCAACATTATGAGAATCATCTGCAGCAGTGTAATGTTTTTTCAACCTACAGCCATTTGGAAAGCTACCTGTACAACAATTTTTATTTTTAGTTTATTTGGTAAATTATTTTTAAAAATGTTAATGCAGTAGTTACAGATGTAATTATTGTCTAAACGATACCTATTAATTCAATTTTATGTTTATTATACATATAATATTTCATTTTATTTTCTATTATATTATAGACTAAATTGTATTTTTTTTTTTTTTTTAAATAAAATCATGTTGGTCTTTATTTAATATTTTTTTTAGTTTTTTACAAAATATCTGCTACAATAAATTGTAATATTAATTCCATGATAATATTTGATGAAATTTTTTCTGAATGATACTTATTAATTCAAATTCATGTTTATACATTTAATATGTAGTTTTATTTTCTATTATATTATAGACTAAATTGTATTTTTATTTTTATTTTTTTAATAAAATCATGTTGCTCTCAATTTAATATGTTTTTAGTTTTTACAAAATATCTGCTACGAAAGATTGTAATTTGTAGGTACCTACTAACTGAATTCTACCTGTTTGACGCAATGTTTTTTCAATGTTGATAAATGTAGCCCGTGAAGGTTGTCTTCGTTCTGGAAATTTTTCTAAATATTTACGAGAGGTATTTAATGAACTTTTACAACATTCGTAAAAAATAGTCAACATTTCAGAATACTCTGCATTACTATAAATAGCAGGCATGATGCAATTAATTTTAATTAGGTACCAAATAAAATAAGTTCTTAAAGTCTCATTAGAAAATCAAATTAATAAAAGACAAAATGCAGTTTAAAAAAAAACTGGATTTCCAAAACCAAGATGTGAAACTTATCTGATCTTGATAGCTATATTATAAATAGTATATTTATTAGTTTTATCTAACTAGGAATTTTGACACTCAGTGTGATGTACACATGTTTTTATAGTATTTCTTGTTCCATATCTTGTTTGATACTTGCATTGAAAGGTACACATTTCTTAGTTTCTACACACTTTCTTTGTTGATTATTTAACATTTAATTTAAAGTAGACTTTCTAAAAAATGGAAGTTTTTGAAGATGTTGGTGCATTATATAGTGAATATGTAAAAAATAATGGAGATGATGCTATTACAGAGTTGGAATTTTTCAAGTCGGCATTTAAAGATGCAATAATTGAAATGGATAATATGATACAGGATGTAAAAATTGAAATTAACATGCACATCAATTTTATTTGTATTCTGAAAATAATAATAAAAAACAATAATACACACATTTACAGCAATACCATACGTTAAGTGAGCAATTTAAAAATAAAAAAGTCGAAAGCAGTTACTATGCTGAAGATGTGATACAACTTCAAACTGATATTAAGTCACTCACTGAAGAACTTGTAAGTGACCAAATTATAATAAATAAGGCAGTGAAGTTATAGCATTTTCATACTTTTTTGTAGATACTTAATATACATATTCATTGCTAAATGAGCCTAAAATATGATTCAGTTAACTATGATTTTATGTTTTTATTGAAATAAATGCTACTTTGGCCATTTTTTTTTCTTTTAGTGCAATAATTCAATCATTTGTTGAGTTTTTTAATGCAATAACTTCACTGCCGCAATAATAAATAATGAAACAAATTACATAGTTAATATACAAGTTATTAACAAAACACAATATTATTAGGTCACATTAAAAACTCAAGAGAAGTCATACAAAGAAAAATATGTATGTTGAAAAATAAAAAAAAAACATACTTAATAATAATTAATAATAAGTTACAATTTTTTTTTTTTTATATATATTACTAGCTGATCCCGTGCACTTTGTTGCCCGTTAAATGTATCAACTCTATACGACACAAACTTTGTTCAATTCGTTATTTAATATTCTGTGTATGGTGTTCAAAATTTATCTTAACTTTTCCGTTGCCTGGAATAAAAATTCTGATTCGCAGCAGTATATTATCAGGTAGGCAATCTACCTGCAGTAGATGTTTGTACGTAAGTGTATGATTTAACTCTAAAGTATCAAAGTTATACCAAGTTTGTCGTTTTCACTTATTCAACCTACGATGGATTAATATAATCAATTTATACAAAATCCTTTCCTAACCTAACCGTACTAAATCCGATGAATAAAAAAAACAAATTTATCCCTTTGTAAATTAACCTATCTTCTTCCCAGAGGTCTAATCTACCCACAAAAATTAATTTTTATATATATATATATATATATCTAACTATATAAAAACAGAGACTATAACTATACTGACTAAACTCTGGAACTACTTATCAGATCTTCTTGTATATTATATTATATATATTATGTATACTGACAAAAAATAATAATACAAATCAACAAACATGCCCGATTAACCAATAGCAACCTAAAATTTTCTTTCATAATAAACCTTCGCCGTGAAATACTCTTTCGTTAAAAAAAGAAAAATCAAGAAGTTCTGATAAGTAGTTCCAGAGTTCAGCCTGTACAGAGATTTTCATTTCATTTCATTTTTATAGTTTGATATTATATTATAATTTATATTTAAAATGTAAAGCAAATAGTTTTTATTTATTATTATAACTAAAAACATATGGCAACCATTTATAAACAAAAATGTCCATATGAAATCTCAAAATTCCCGTTTGAGCACCTCCCGGGGTTGGTCCTCTCCCTTGTTAAATTAGCCTATCTTTTAAGTTTGACCAAATGTGACATAGTGTAAAAGTTTCATCAAAATCGGTTAAGTGGTTTAGGAGTCCATTGAGGACAAACATTGTGACACGAGATTTATATATATTAAGATAGGCTATACCAGAGTAGGTAACATAATTTACTTGCTGGATGAATAGTTGTCATAATTACAGTGATAATTTAAGTCCAACACATGTGGTGGTCACTGGTCAGTAATTTTCGAACAATGTTACTTTGTATACTTATAATTGACATAGATACCTATTACGCATAACGTATAACGAAAACCAAACATTTTTTGACAAACATTAAAAAAAGAATAACGTACAATATGGTAAAATATACTACATGCGTAAATGCGTTATGTGCAAAACTCGATCAGATGATTGGTGTCTATGAACTGAAGTATGAACCTCCGAAAAACATTAAAACGTTTACTCGCACCAACTTGATGTTAGACCCCAGGTTATCTGTATTATGAAAACGAATACCAGATAACCGATAATCACTTTTGATAAAACCACAGATTAAAAGTTAGTTATCTCCGGTTCTTTTGACATCTGGTTGTTACTGTTGGGTTTGATAAATTGCCCAGTAGCAGTAAATTGAACGAATATTTAAACGCAAATAAGTCGCTAACGGATTACTCAAATTAAATACTGTAAACGTTAAGTCAATTTTTTTCAATATGTTTATAAATTGGCTATTTTGAATTTTTTTATTTTCTGTACAAAAAAATAAAAATAAAAAAGTTTATATTATACGTATAGTGCAATAGTCAATTAAATATATATAACAAAAAAAAAAAGAAAAAATATTGATGAGAATACAAGTTATTTCATTTGTCAGAACTTCGTGGGACACCCTGTATAGAACCATATTTATTGTGAAATATTACCTAATGTATTGTCTAAGTTATAATGAATATTAATACATTTATTTGTGTTATAAATATAAAAATGTAATGCTTAAGAACTATTCAACTATGTACAGTGATGCATTTAGACCGTTTGCACCCCGGTGCAAAAAAAAAATTGGCACCCTTAAGAGGCCTAACCACTGGAAATATAGGAGATCTTAAATCGTTTTTCCTCAAAAAACAACACATATTATCCTGAATAGTTTTAGGTTAGCGCCATATAATTCGTTGTAGTGTTGTAAAGTGTTTAAATGTCTTTTTTTTATAAACCATTATCCTTATAATTATACAATTATGTATGTATCAGTAAGTATATTACCAAGATGGTTTTTGCATACTACCTAAACATCATTGTCAATTGTACATTAATATTTCATTGAATGATTACTAATAACGGTTACTTTTTAAATGATTATTGGATACTGTAAAATATGATTAGTAACGATAAAAACATTCCTTTATAGCTTATAGAATTGTATATTTTTTAATTGAGTTTCAGCATGAATAGCGGATTTCAATGCATATGTTACAAAATTAATTTGATGACAAGAATAAATCATTTATCCATTCCAGCTGTCTACATTTACTGTCAAAGCATTATGATCTATGACAAGAAATCATCGTTGAATCTGTTTTCAAACACAATACTGTTGTCTGTTGTATCCTTTTCACATTTTAGATTTAATACATAAGATTATAATTATGAACCAAATTTGTATTGTTCAAGGCAACACATTTACATGTGTTGTTACCTAAGTTGAATAAAATGTTATTATTAAAACATATGACGTATAATGATAATAACTAGGGCTCGGATTTATATTGTATTTATATAACCAAAGTAGGTATTCATACAACAAAAATATGTGCCAAAGAATTCAAAAGATGTATTATCAAAAAAAAAAATATATTAATAATTAATAATATAAACTCAAGACGAAATCCAACTCAATACCAGAGGCAAGATACACGGATTCTCTATAATCGGAGCCACATCCCACCGCTCCTACGGAATAGCAACTTACGCCAGGAATAACCTTGATGAAGTCAAGCTTGAAAGCGTATTAACCCTACACGACATCCATATTGTCAAAGTCAATGTCGGACCAATCACAATTATTAACGTATACAAACCACCAACTATCATGTGGCCAGACCATGTCCTAGGAGACATCTCTCATCCAACAATAGTTATTGGTGACTTTAACAGCCACCACGTGAATTGTAAGTATTCCAGTAACAATATAAATGGAGAGATGCTCGTATCATGGGCTGAAACTAATAACGCTCATTTAGTTTTCGATGCTAAATCAAAAGGCACATTTAAGTCAGGTAGAGTATAATCCTGACCTCTGCTTTGTTTTAGTAACAACAAACAACTTACCCATGGCAGCTAATCGAACAGTTATGAAGGACTTCCCAAATAGGCCCATCGGCCTATCCTAATTGAAATCGGGCTTCAAATCCCACTAATTAGCTCCACACCTTACGCCAGATGGAACTTTAACAAAGCTGCATGGGAAGACTATGCAAAGGAACTAGACAAATGCATCCGGTTTATCCCACCTAAACGTTCGAACTGCAATAGATTTTTGGGACTCATCATTGCTATTGCAAAAAACATATTATGCCAAGAGGCTATGGGAAAGATTACATCCCCGGCTGGAACGAACTAAGCGAAAACCTATACCGAGAATACATGAACGGAAAAATTGATGTAGTGGACGACCTCTTAACTAGCCTTGATGAATCCAGGAAGGAAAAATAGAATAAAACAATGATAGCCCTTGATTTCAGACATTCTAATAGGGAAGCATGGAGCCTTCTCAAGAAATTGGGAGGTAAGCAACACACTAGACGTGTGGAAACATCAATATCACCTAACCAAGTTGCTAACCACATAGTAAATGTATCAACAATGCCTTCGAACAAGAGACACACAACTCAGATAAGAAAACGCTTTTGAGACCTTAAAAAATAATGCACCCATGAACTTTCTGCTCCTTACTCAGTAGCGGAAATTACCACAGCTCTAAAGGACTTAAAACCGGGGAAGGCTGCAGAGCCAGATGGAATGCACCCTTAATTTCTGATAAACTGTGGTCCTAACAACAGAAGATGGCTATCTAAATTTTACACTGACATCCAACAATCCAGTCCGCTGTCTCCAGAATTTAGAAAATCTAGAATAATTGATATCATCAAACCCGGGAAATCATACGATCGCCCAGAAAACTACCGACCAATAGCACTACTGAGCGTGTGCTATAAACTACTGGACAGAATAATCTACAATCGAATAAGCCCAATTATACTAAATATCATTCCGGTGGAAGCCGGGTTCAGGCCGGGCCGAAGCTGTTCCGGTCAAGTCCTCTCATTGACCACTTATATTAAGGCAGGCTTTCAAAACCGCCTAAAAACTTCAGCGGTATTTATCGACCTAACAGCTGTTTACGATACCGTTTGGAGACACGGCCTGTTGTACAAACTTCTTCAAACTATTCACTGCCGAAATACCGTCCAGCTAATTAACACTATGCTTACTAATAGATCATTTAAAGTTCACATGAATGATAAAATTAGCAACTCAAGAACATTAAATAACGGCCTAGCGCAAGGCTCGGTATTAGCACCTCTATTATTTAATGTCTATATAGCCGACCTCCCATTGACTCACTCCATTAAATTCGCATACGCTAATGACCTAGCTATCGTAACTCAACACAAAGACCTCAATGAAACAGAAAGGATACTCACAGACGATCTCATCACTCTAGGTAACTACTTCCATGCCTGGAGACTAAAACCTAACACCAGAAAAACAGAAGCGTCCTGTTTCTATCACAACAATAAACTTACTAGCGCTCAACTAAACATAACTTTCAACGGAGACGCTCTAAACCACAATTGTCACCCCAAATACCTTGGCATAACACTGGATCGCATACTCTCCTTAAAAACTCATCTCGAAAATACTGCCGCCAAACTTAGCTCCACAAATAATATAATAAATAAACTCTGCGGTACATCTTGGGGTACTTCGGCTCGCACACTGCGATGCTCGGCTCTTGGTTTGGTCTACCCAGTAGCTGAATACTGCTCATCCGTCTAGCCAAACAGAGCTCATGTGGCAAAAGTAGACACCCAACTAAACACTACCATGAGACTAATATCTGGTACAATAAAATCGACACCTACTCACTGGCTCCCAACATTAACAGCAATTTCCCCCCACCACTTCGCAGAGCGAGCGCCTTAGTTAAAGAGCTCTCAAAAATAAATCTCAATCATGAACTGCCCATTAATAATTTTATTGATGATGCGACCAATACACGATTGAAGTCTAGAAACCCCCCACCAAAAACAGCTAAGGACCTAATCAACGCAAACTTCGACATGATGACGCAATGGGAACAAACGTGGGCAGCCGCGACAGAAAACGACAACATCCTAGGTAACATCACCAGGACATATACCCGCCGGATTTGACCTACAGCGAAATCTGTGGTGCACACTTAATAGAATACGAACCTCGCACGGTAGATGTGCAGATTCCTTGCACAAATGGGGCATGAGAGACTCACCAGAATGTGACTGTGGAGCAGAGAAGCAGACCATCTATCACATAGCTTCTGTATGTCCTATCCACGCCTACCAAGGTCCCAGAATCGACTGCCTCACAACCCCTCCAAAATTTATTAAATGGCTGGAGGAACTAGAACTAGATCTCTAATACCTTATTGTTACCTTATTGATATTACTCATATTTTCTGATATTTTACTTGTTTATTTTTATTTTATTCATCTGTCATATATTAATTAAATTTACTGTACGTTACCATATTATAACTCTAATGCATGTAACCACAAACCATACGCTAAGTAAATAAATATACATATTGCCGAATAAACTAGTTTTAAACTCAAGGATAATTTGACAACTTTAACACCTGCGTCGGTACCTTTTGAAACCGACGGTATTCCTTTGATCCACCTCCTAGTCTCTACCGTGTACCTAACAGCTAAGGGATACTTTGTATATATACGAGTCTCCATCCATATCTAAATAAGAATTAGCTCAGGGCTAGTACGACGTACACACTTGTAAGTACTAACCACTAATCTCTCGGGTAGGTACTTATCGCTCTGTCCTCAAATTTCTATATTCAAATGTAAAACCATTATATTAATATTAACATTTAAATAAATTACTTATAAATTATAACGTTGTAACTTGTCACTCTGCAACCTTTTCTCCCACTCAACCATCAACGTCTTTGAACTCAAAATATAAGCATTAGTGAAGGATCACTACATTAATAACATTCATTTTTAAATTTTCAAATCCAAAAAATTGACAAAATTGTCATAAAATGTTAATAATAAAATAAATTGTAATAAAAATATGTATATTTATCTAGTTATCTAATTATCTTTATTACAGTTTATTAATAATAACATGCACTTTTAAATTTTAAAATTCAAAAGATCGTCTACTTTGAAGTTCTGTTGACAAATTAGCCAATTCATAAAGAACATCACACATAATAGCTAGATTTTTTAAAAATTCAGGACTTACTTGCCAATTTATTGTAGAGCCCTAAGTATTTATTTCTAGTTTTAGAATCTAAATCATTTGATGCAATTGAAAAATGATTACAAAGAGCTGGGAATATTTTCCATACAGCATTTACTGCTCTCCAGCTACTTGCAACCCAACGAACGCTAGGAACCCGGCATATTTTTAAAAATACCACTTCTAATTCACTGCAGATATTCTTTAACTCGATTCGATTTTTAGGTGACGCATTATACAAAACATAAAGTGAATCTAAAAATAGTTTAAAATGATTTGTGGCCACTATATCTTTAAGAGAATCACTTACTGCTAGTTCAAGTCGATGATTCATACAGTGCCAACTATAGATAAGTGGATATCTATCTTTAAGTCGCTTAGCAACACCATTCCTTTTTCCTAACAAGACACTAGCACCATCACTAAAAAAAGAAATCCAATGCTGTTTTAAATAGTTTTCATTGAGTCCAGAACTATGAAGACATTCAAGTAGTTGTTCAACAATATTTTCAGCAGTTTGGTTTTTTAACTCAACCAAATCCAAAAAAATGAAAATTGGATAATTATTGGATATAGAGACTTTTAAATAAATAACCATCCCACACAAAGCACTAACCAGTAACCGTTGTTGATTCGTCGATTAATATGGAGCATTTTACATTATTTTCAATTAATTTATCTTTAATTTTTTTAGAAATATGTTGAAATATATTAGTGTATGTGTATCTTGAATGAAGTGTACATAAGTTACTATAAGTATAAAAAAATCGCGAAAGAAAAAAAAAATCAATTAAATAACTTAGTGCAAAAAATCCCAAAAATAGATAGTATATCTTCAAAGTATTAATACAAATATTGATAGAGTTATCGAATTATCAATATACTTATGCGGAATTTAGATACAGTTTTTCCTAACGTAGATATTGCTCTACGTATGCTTTTATGTATGGCAATAGCTAATTGTTCAGCCGAGAGGTCTTGTTCTACGTTAACAGGTAAACTGCCATGGCTTTTTTTAATGTTTATAATATGTTGCTATGTGTACCATTTCTGGTACACGGCTGAACATTATTATCGAGCCACATGTACCATATAAGGTACATTCGATTCATTGACATTAGTTACACCGTGCGCCAAAATGGGTACACGTAAATGTGATTTTCCTATGAGTTATGTTTGTGTGGCCTCCTAGTAATGTTTTAGTAAAAATAGCGAAACAAATTTATAATTTTTTAACATTTTAATCAATATTTTTATTAATGACATGTTTTACTATAATATAACAATTAATTACAATATTTTTTTTTTATTTTTTTTTGTAACATAATCATTTTTTTTTAAATTTTATTTTGTAACATTTTATTTTTATTTTTTTTTGTATGCATGAATTCGAAAAAAACAATCCAAACAAAAATAGAAATCACATTTAGGACAAATCGTTGATACGCGAGAGGTTTTCTTTCTTGCTATCTGCGTTCCTGTATACAAAAATGTATTTATTTAATACAATAAAATATAACAATTATGTATAAGTATATTACCTTCTGTTCAAGAAATGTATTTGTAGCATTGATTACATCGACCTCTTTTTTTATTGTTTAACAACTTATGTTAATCAAATAATTCTGGAACTTCTGGAACACTGTTTGATTGCTGAATTAATCCATTAATAATGTCGTCTTTGAACTGGGTAATTGTCTTAGAATTTCCAGTGACTCCTTTATAAATACTAAAAGCATTCAATAATGATGTGTTGCAAATAATATCCATAGCAACTTTACGGTACCACTTCACACCTCTTCTTAGACAGCTACTATAAGATCCCATTTGATCAGTTAAATCGATGTATCCCTTACAACGGTTATAGTCGATAACAACTTTTGGTTTTATTTTAATTCCTCTTTTAGCCATGACTTCTTCCATCGTGTTTGAATGTTTTGTACTTATCATAAGAACATCTCTACGGTCTCTCCATTTTAGTACCATAATTTCGCGATCACTCTTTTTTGCAAATATTTCGCCCCGGTTAAGTTTTTTTTGTGTTACATCTTTAGGATTTCTTTTTCTATTTGATCTAAGAGTTCCTACTAAGTGTGTTTTCTGTTGCAATCATTTTTCCGCTAAATCAATGGAGTTATAACAATTATCTGCATACAATGTTCTACCGAAATCGAGATATGGTTCCATTAGTTCCATTACTACTTTACATGAAACTGAATCACCCATTGTCGCTTCTTTTCCTGCATATATTTTATATTTCGACGTATAAAAGTCCCGTGTACACAGCTTAAAGATTTTGACTCCATAACGATGACGTTTATTAGAAATATACTGTCGAAACGATAATCGACCCAAGTAAGGGACCATAGACTCATCGATACAAACTGACTCTTCAGGAATTACTGCACTATTGAACTTTTCGACGAGTAAATCAATCAATATTTGGATTTTGTATAATCTATCATTAGTAGGAGCTTTGTCATTATCAGAAATGTGTAACATACTCAAAATAATTTCAAACCTGTTTCGGGACATAAATTTTGGAATATTGCAAGAATATAATATAGAATTTTTCCAATAGTGAGCAATTGATGGCAGTTTCATCATGCCCATCCACATAGCAATACCAAAAAAGAGTTTAATTTCCTGCTCATTTGTGTCGACCCATTTTCTAATTCTAGCATGTCGAGATAAGCCTGCTGTGTTTTTTTTAGCATTAGCATACCTGTTTGTTTCAACCACTAACATGTCAATAATTTCTTTGTCAAAAAAAAGATAAAAAAAGTCAATAGGACTGGCATCAGACATAGTTTCAATTATATCTGGATTTATTCCAGTAGTATTTACATCAGGATTAAAAATTATATGACTATTTAGCCGTCCATTAGAAAAATCGTTATTCCAATTATTACCAATCGTATTAATAGTTACGTTACAATTATCCAATAATTCACGTTCGTAAATATTTTCGTCCGGTTCACTTTCCGAGGACCAGTTTGGATCAGCGTCAGTATCGTCGTAATCTTCCGAATATGAGTCCGAATTTGATTCCAGCATAGCTTCTATTTCTTGTCTATTCATTTTCGATTTCAATATTTTATAAATATACAAAATAAACAAAAGAATTTGAAATTGATACGAGGCAACACAACGCAATGAAATACAACCGTCTACTAAGACAAACCCGTGTGGCCGTGTATAGTTTGTTGATAGCCCGTATACGACATAAAATTGATATCAGAAATAATAAACAAGATATAAAGGGAAAAACCTAAAGAATAATAAAATAATTTCATGTCTAAATGAGCGATAAGATAATAGTTCCAAGACATGAACATTATGCGTACCATCTAGGAAGTACTTTACTAACATTTATTAAATTATTATTAGTCATAATGATTAAACTAATCGTGTACAGTTAATGGTGCACGTTGCTCTGCAGTATAAAATTAAGTGTAAGTTATAATGCAGAGCCGCGTGTACCATTTTTGGTACATGTAAAATAATTAATTTTTTAGTATAAATAATTACATAATAACCATTCAAATACTAATAGCATAAACTAAAAAGCTTATTTTATGATTATTGTGGGTATAGCGTATTGGACAAACATTGTAATAAATTGTATTAATTGCTTGGCAATACAACAGTGTACCATATATGGTACACATGGCAGTTAACCTTTAACGTGTAAAAAATTATTTGAGAGCAGTATGGAAGGAGATTAAATAAATTCATTGTTATTTCAATTACATTATGTAATAAATTTGAATTTATACTAACCAAGGAAAATTAACTGTTACTTTTAAATTGTACAGAATTAATACTACAGAATTGTATACAGAATTAAATCAATCATAATAAACAAAATTGTTGCTCGTAATAATATAATACTGGTGAATCAAACCAACCAATGTTAAACAATTTCAAAAACCAAAATGAATAATTAAAGTAATTTGATGTAATACAGATTTAAAATACAACAGGTCCTATAAATTGAATAAATCTCGAAGCAACAAAAAATATTATTGAATGCTAAAGAAATATTTTAATTTTTAAAAAATGTGTTTCGTCAAATTGTATTCTTTTAAATATTAAATTGTATTAAAAAATTGAATAGGTACAATCATTATATTTATTTAAAATTTAATCGGTGTATAAAGATTCGTAAAATATTAAATATATCATATTATACTAGAGTATTAATAAAATAGTTTTAATAATATTCAACATTTTACTTACGACTTTTGAGTGTTCAGTGTCGAGTTGTCGAGTCGTCGAGACTTCGAAATACGAGAGTCGAGACCAAATTGCAGAATGAATGTTGTCTAGGCAAGGCTCACCTTATTAAAACTATTCAACCTAGACAAACCACAAGCTCTTTACATATACAACCAAAAACTGCTGATAAATCACTAATACATATTATAGTATTTTGCATTATTTTCAATAATATTTTCAATTAATTTATCTTTAATTTTTTTAGAAATATGTTGAATTATATTAGTGTATGTGAATCTTGAATGAAGTGTACATTCAAGTTTAACACCATTTAGCATTTGTAACTCTATACGTTCAAAGTGGTCATCAAACGGACTGTTATACTTTGCTAAGTAATAAGCAGTACGAAAAATATTACATGTTGATCTATTTACATCAGTAATATTTTCCTCTAAAAGCTTAGGTAGGTTATTCATTTTTTTTTTCATTAAGTATTAAGCATGCAAACTCATGAGCTGTCGAAGAATAATGTTTTTTAAGTTTATTTCTTAAAATTGATAATCGAGTTTTTTGGTTTTCGCTCTTTCCTCCATCAATTTGGCATAGAGCCCATTCTTTTGATATTTCAATTTTTAGAGGTGTTTTAAATGTACTCACTTCTCTTTTTTTTTGTATAATGAAACCGGGATTTGAAGAACTGCATATAAAGGATCAAAAAATTGCTTATTATGGTTTATTAGGTGTAGTGATATTTTAAATCTTAATCATGAAATATTATGCAGGTATTCCTAATAAAAACACTGAGTAAAATTATTGAACACGAGTTATTACTTATCATAGAATTGTTACTTAATAAATGGTTTTTGAACTAGGTATATTATTTATAGAGCAAAATTATTTGAATAACATTATTTTAATTATTTTTGTTCTAAAATAAAATTTTTTTATTTATCATGCTGCCAAGGTACCGCTCCAACTGTAGAAAAATAATCAGAAAATGTATTTCTCATATCACTCGCTGATCGTGTGCCACGGTCAGAATATGTATTGTTTGCATCCCCAAATCCATCAATAGAGAGAGTATCTTGAAAATTAATTCCATTTTCTTCGCGTACATAATTGTGTAGAACGCAACACGCTTTTGTAATATCCACTGCTAATTCAGTTGTAACATTCATTGGTCGATGAAAAATTCTCCATTTATTAGATAGTATCCCAAAAGCACAATCGATTTACCTTCGCGCACGAGACAAACAATAATTAAATATACGCTTATTTTTTGTTAAATTTCTTCCTCCATAAAGACGTAAAACATGTTGAGAAATACCAAATGCCTCATCTCCTACAAAAACATAATCTACATTGATATCAGTGTTCAATATTGGACAACTTTCAGGAATGTTAAGTTCATTTTTTTGTAGCAGATGCCATAATGTAGAATTTTTAAAAATCGTCGAGTCTGAATCTTTACCAAATGATCCTATGTCGACGTATACAAATTTATAGTTAGAATCAACGATTGCTAGCAGGACAATTGAGAAGTAGTTTTTGTAGTTGAAATGTTGACTTCCAGTTCCTGTTGGTTTTACAACACGGATATGCTTCCCGTCTATCACTCCTAAACAATGAGGGAAATTAGCACGTTGTTCGAACTTGGCTGCCGTATCTTTCCACATCTCCTCTATCATAGATGGCATTTGGATATGAGCAAGTTCTTCCCATACTACATTACAAACTTCTCTAACAGTATTTCCTATCGTTGAAGCCCCTAGCTTGAATGAATAATGTAAATCTTGGAATGTACATTCGCTTGCTAGGTATCTGAAGTATGTAGTTATAAATTTAAAAAAAAGTGTTTAAGTTTATTATTTTAAAATTGTATACGGATCATAATTGTGCACGAAAAAGCGTTTGAAGTTCGAATATTGACGAAATTCGTCAAAATCTCGAATATTTGTAAACTAGTTTGTAGATAAAAATGTATAAAGTTTTAGTTTCTTAGCTGAGGGATGAATGTACTGATATTACAAAATGTGTGTTTTAACAGGAGATAATATCGAAAAAAAGTGGAAACACATTAAAGATGCGTACTTTCGATCAATTAAAGAAAATAAGTCTAAATCTGGGGATGGGGCGAGTAAGAAAAAAAAATATGTTTACTATGACCAACTAGGATTATCATGGTATGATCCATGATTACCAGGTAACGGGTATACTCATATCGACATGTATCTGTCTCCATGTAGTCCATGGAACTATGATATCAGCACAGAGCAAAACGCATGATAATATATTGATAGCAATTGATAGTAGACAAGTACTATAACCGTGCACAGAGTGCACAGAAGACAGCAGAACAATACAAAATAATATCTGTTAAAAATTAGTCTATTGTATCTAATCGTAAATGGGTATAGGGTAGATGAATACACTCCGGTATTTAAGTAGGTATGAGATAAGTGACAGTTATGATCCAATTGGAAATTACTTATGGCACTATGACAATCAGTTATTGTAACGAGTATGTGCTTTTGGTACAAAGTACAAAGATTATCACTATTATACCTTGGACTCGAATGTTATTACATTTAACTTCTGGTTTTTATATTTGATAAAGTGTATTATTATGACCAATGCGGCCATAAATACCGGCTATCATTTTCAGTGGGGTGAACTACGCAAAACCGTTAGCTAAATGAGTATTATAAAATACACTTTGGGGCAAAACTAAAGCTTACAGTACATTGTACTTGATAAATTAATTTGAAAAGTGTAATATCTTTTACCTCGGTATAAAAATCCTAGTGTATCTACTATCTACTGTCTAAGTGGTATTTACACACAAACACCACCTAAAACCATCAAACTTTGAGAGGCTATTGTTGTGAACCCCTGTCTGTATGCTATACGCAGTATGAGATAAAGTTATAGTATAATATAGAATAGTGTGTAAGCATATTAATGTGTGAACAGACAGAGTCACACGGACTAAGGGAATTCGCTGTGTGGACAGTTTTGAGCCCGAGCGAGCCCCTACCATGTCTCGCTGTCTGTGTAATAGACAGTGTAGAACTGGCAGACCATCGAGCAGAATCTCTGTTAAATTACTTAAGTCTAATAAGTATTCTGTACAACTAAATTTCTTTTAAAATTGATTATATTAATAAAGTATTAGTGATAACTCATACACCGCGTATTTCTTTATTAGAGAACAAACTCGGTTGTGGAGACGTCCATCATTTTTGGTGGCAGCGGTAGGATCCGTAGATTCCAGTTCGTTAAACAATAAGCTAGTAAATGTCGTGTGATTAGAAATAAGTCTAAATCTGGGGATGGGGCGAGTAAGAAAAAAAAAATATGTTTATCATGACTAACTAGGATTTCTTATTGAAACTATTCAACCTAGACAAACCACAAGCTCTTTACATATACAACCACAAACTGCTGATAAATCACTAATACGTTATGATTCTTCGGTTGAACTACCTGCGCAACATGTTGAATGACGTCCTAATCAAACAAAAAAAAAAAAACACTAAAAATGTTGAGGATAAATTCATGGAGTACTTGGAAAAAGCAACGAAACAAAAGAGTCAAAGTCACATTCAAGAAAAAGATGAACATGAGAAGTTTTTTGATTCGTTACTTTCTATTGTAAGACAATGATGATCAAAGTTTGATGTTTAGAGCAGAAGTTATCAAAAGGTACATAGAAAATAAAAAATGGCCCAACCAACTCTTCGGTTCAACATCAACAACCACGACCACTGTAGTATTTTAATGAATCACCATTAATTTGTTGTTATTATCTTATAACCTAACCGACGTCCGACAACCGTTAATCTACTCAACGTATTATTATGGTATGATCCATGGTTACCAGGTAACGGCGGCATAATAATATAATATTTATTAATAGCGGCCAACGATCGCATTTAATTTTGACGAATTCCCCATACATGTATTGACTATTTTGTGGTTTATCTAGCTATTTTTGAATTATTTCCCCCGATTTTCAGCCGTCGATCATCGCTTATTGTATATATATATATAATATTAATTATATTTTTAAATTGAATTATTCTTTCTAGCAAGGCACGGTCCCGAGTGTTGACGATCGATTATTATCATTGTTATTATTATTCAAATAGAATCCGTTATAAATAAATTAATTATGTTCCCTATACAATACTAAATGTATTATTTGTTATACTGTTATAGTTATTACAATAAATACCTACTTGCAGTCTGCAGTATTAATTTTGTGGTATGCCTATAATCTTATTATTAAGCCGCATTCCCACAACTGGTGTACTTGGCCAATCCTACTTGATAATTTTCCACTTCTCCGAGTTTTGAGGAATCTTAGAAATTATATATACAATGATAATGTGTTTATTTTTCATCTCAGTGGGTTTCCTATGGGCTATAACCTATAAAACCTATACCTACTAAAATAAAAATTGTTAAAAAATGTAAGGTTTTAAAATAAGATTTAAAAATATTATAACAGACATATTTTTAAAAGAAAAATGTTATTTAACAGAATCAGAATTCTGAACACGTTGATGGACAGTTTCGTGGCCGCAGTGGAAAAAAAACGATCTTTAAAACGTCAATTTTCATTACTGCTATGGCATTAGTGCATTAGTGTGGTCAACATTTATAATTCCAAGTACCTATCTAGTTTTCAAAATATATAAAAATGTAATAGGTAATTATTTCATTCAGATATTCAAGAAAAGTTTGTCATGGATTGTTACAAGTCTGAAGTGAACATTCTTTAATAATATGTGTGATTTTAATCTCTCCTATTGAACCTTTATATCAGCTGCATGACAATGTTCTTCTTAAAAATTTATGATTTTCGGTGTTTTCAAATCGGTACTTAATATTGCTGCACAATTCATTGATGATTTTTTTGAACATTTCCATCGAATGATACTTTGGCAATTTTTTTTTATATAATACCCGTGTAGCGCAATTTTATCATTTCCTATATTAGGTATTAGAAGTTCCATGGTTAAACACTAGCGTACAAATTGAAACTAAAATAAACTAAAATGAAACTGGATACCAGTAGCGGACTGGCCGGGTGTGCCACTATTCTATAGCACAGTGGGCCGGTACCAGATTGTAAGTGTTGGGCCGCTACTATGGCTAGTAATTATATCTATAATTTTTGTATTTGTATTTGTATTTGTATTTGTATTTTTTTGTTATTTTATAACAATATATTGGACGATTGGGGGGCGGCTATTGCCCATCACAAAAAACACAATATAGACACTAGTACACTACCATATAAAAGATACCAAAAACATAATATATAGATATAAATTAAAATTATATAATATGGACAATTAAAAATATTTTATTTCTGAAACATAAAACGTTATTGTCCTTTAACGTTAATTTTATGCCGTGTGGCGTGTATAGCAACGCATTTATAAAGTAGGTATAAATAATTAATTCAGATCGAATTAAACGACTATGGCCAATTTGACTATTTTATTCCAGTCAAATTAGACGAATAATTAGGCATTAGCTCGGAAAAATTAGCACCAAGCCGAATTTCGGTTTATATAGGATATTTATTTTGTAAGGTGATTGAAATTCGTATACGGCACGGTAGAACTGCCAGAAAATAACAAAATTATAGTGAATACAATATTATGAGTAATGAGTAGGTACTGTTCGTTAGCCAACGTGGTTGTTTTTAATTTTAGTAGAACTGCTGGGGTAGTAGAACTGCTTCTATTTTCTTCAACAGTATCTTGTTTGATTGAAAAGTGAATTTAGTTAGTGCATTCGAGAGGTCAAAAAATAAAATTTACAATAGTTTTCAAAAGCGCAAGGAAAAACCGGAATTTTTACGCCAAAAAGGTTTTTGTCAAAATCGACTTTGGTTTTTGGTATTATTCTAAAACAAATTACCGTAAATAGGTAAGGTTAGGTACATCAAATTTTTACTGAATGTTTATATCAGAATTTTCTATACACCATAACATTTTCAAGTTTTATTTTGAGCTGTTAACGGACATTTTCAGTTTCGATTTTTTTTAGTATTTTTTTTTCTATAAATATCAATAAAATTTTATTTGTTGGGTAAAAACTCTTGAAAATTTAATAGAAGGCTCTTAATATATTTTTTCAAAGGAAGATGAAAAATATTAAAAAATCGTCACAATTTTTTTTTTTTTTTAAGCATTTAAAGTTCAAATATTGACAAAATACGTAAAAAATTATTTTAGTTAGAAATTCATAAAAAATTTTATTTTTAAAACTCAGATTTGAAAATGTTATACAAGATTCATCATAATTTTGTCTACTTTTGTTAAAAAAAATTTCTACAAGAAAGTCAAATAAAATTTTTTATGAGCGACTGAAGTTCAAATATTTTCAACATTGGATATTAACTCTAACCTATCGATTTCCTTATTTTGTTGTAATTCAAAAATGAATAACTGTAAATTCATGAAAATTTCACTGAATATTTGTATTCTCATTTTCTATACACCATAAACATTTTAATAATATTTTGACTCATTTTGAGCTGTTTACGGACAATTTCAAATTTCAATTTGCTTAGTTTTTTTTTTATAAATATCAATCAAATTTTATTTTGAAGGCTAAACAGTGTGAAAATGTATTACAAGGCTCCTGATATATTGTTACAATAGCAGTTTAAAAATTTTAGAAATACATAGGTACAATTTTTTTTTTATAAGCATTTAAAGTTCGAATTTATCAACCCAATTTATTTTATAAATAAAATGACAAGTAAAGTGGAAATATCGTTTTAATCATATACTGCAACTTAAGACAGAATATAATAATACCTTTTTCTTTACTATTATATTGAAGACAATTTTCGTTTCTACTTGTCATATATTGGGTTGCATTTAAAAAGTTATGAACGTCAAAAGAACTTATAGGTATTTTTGGCATTGTCTTTCTCCTAGCATTGTATAAATTTCTTTTAGCATAATTTACATCTCTACACACATAGAAATCTGGTGTTGAATTTACAATAAAACGTGTCATTATTGAACACATTTGAGTGTAGATTTCCAGCTGGAGTCAGCTTGGTGTTGAAATACTATTAGCAAAAAGTTAAAGATAATTTAGCTTACCCAACAATTTTTGAGTGTAGAACCAGTCATTTACTAGGATCAATTTGACTTATTACTTGATTTGAGATAAGAATCCAATGGTGTTAGAACAACAGCAAACGTTCGTTATTATAAATAAAGATTACTTTTAAATACACACAAATTTGATGCTGGCTTGGCACTAGTTGTTGTTTGTATCACATTATAAATATTTCATTTTAATTTATAAATAATTGTTTATTCAACCATAACTGTTGTTCAATTTGTTTTACTTAAAGTTAATTTGACAATTGACACCACTAAATGTGCTTTTAGTGCTTTTTCTAGTGTAGAAATCTTTGTTAATATAACTACCTATGTAGTAAAATTTAGTTTACCGTAGTTGTTAAAGTGACACTAACTGGTCTTAACTGGTTAACAACTTGTTGTTAAAATTAAATACATAAATCATAAATTATATATTCAAATATTTTTTATTCAAATATAATATACATAATACAGATTATATACAATTTGTAGGTACATTAGGTAATGTAATAATAATATAAAAATCATTTTTAATAGGTACACAATACTAATTACAAAATTTGAAGGTCTACAACATACATCTTAGAGTTGCAAAAAGTTTTCCATTACCTAAAATTCTAGAAACTGTAGGTGTTGTATCTGCTAATTCTGTCACATAATATCCAATAAGTTGGAGTTAAAAATTTTATTTTCTACTTCATATGCTGAAAAATGTGGATCAAATCCAACTGTCAATAAACTATAAAGGCTTAACTACAAAATAAGGGATTCTTGTGCTATTTACTAACATTTTATGTATTTCCCCAAACAAACATTCTCCTGATATTACTTCTAGAACTAGTAGCATACCATTTTTGTATTCTATACCTTTATATTCCAACCATGTTGGAGAAAATGAATTACATTCAAATTCTGGGGGTAAATCAAATAAGTAGTTTGAATGGTCTTCATTAAAAGAACTAGAGCTAAATTTTAAAACTGGTTGTAAACCTGTATGAGATAAAAAACGATTAATCATCTGTAATTGTATTTTATGAGATAAAGTATGACCCAAGTTAATTCTACATGGTATTGCATTGGCTATTGCTTTTATAGTCTTATGTTTTGCCTCAAATCTTATACTAGATGTTAGTATAAGTGGTCCATTTTTTAGAAGTAGATGACCATAGTGTAATAAAAAATGGTATTTAAGTTTAAGAGTGCATTTTGATATTGACAAGTACAGTTCATTATGTTCAGAAACCAACTTATTTAATTGAACATGACACTCTGGTTGCAAACATCTAGAACAACATACATCTACTATTTTATAAAATACATTATACAAGTGCCAAACTTTATTTTTTCTTGGTACCAAATCGCCTATAATGAGGCCAAAATATCTAACAAGACACAACATTTCAGAAGCCGACATGATAAAACATCCATTTGTTAAATTAGTTGAACTTATTTTTGGAGGAGTATTTTTAATATCATTGACTCCATAATCAAAAAGTTCTAACCTATTATTCAAAACCTCAAGTGAAAAGAATTTTAAGTCGATAAGATTGCTTATGATAAGAGCCATATCATATCAGGCAACTCCTTCTGTTAAATCATGCATGAAGTCACATACTGAATTGTTTGTAACATGATAGCTGGGTACCTCGTTAAAAATACATAGTTCTTTTAACCCTGTTAATGAATAATTATTAGTATTAATATCAGTAGCGTAGTTTATTTCATTTCTAAGCGTTTCGGGGCATTCATTTATCATATTTTGGAGTTCAGATTTAGGAGATCGACAAATGCGGCAATAGAAATTTGAAGAAAAGCTTTCAACAAACCCTAAAATGGAATTAAGCCCTAAGTTTTCGCCTAGGACTAAACCTAGAGCAAAATAAATATGATGGATTTCAGAATTTACACAAATTGAAATTCCATTTGTCTGTAAATCAATTGATTCATCAATAAGAGCTCTATACATTTTATAATTATTTATTTTATGAGTTCCTCTATCATCTGAATGAAATAAATATGCTACAAAAATATTCTCTAATGATGATAAATATTCAGGAAGTAAGACAGGAACTGAAAAATATACACAACCCATCTTATGTATCCCTGAGTGTGACCCCAAGGGGTTACCCATTTCACAGTCATCGTAATATAAAAATAATGGAAAAACAGTTTTATTAGTAAATGAAGACCTAATCCTTTTCCAAGTAGTACCATTTAAAAAAGAAGTTAATACATTTGTAGTATTAATAGAGTCGTTAGTATAATTTAGAGCAGTTTCATATAAGTACATTAGGAAGTTCAAAAAAAGATTTTAAATTGGTTTTTAGTGAAAGTAAGTGTGCTTGAACAGGTACCATCTACATACCTTTCTACATCGGATTTTTTGTTT
This sequence comes from Macrosiphum euphorbiae, assembly GCA_949089665.1. Taxonomy (NCBI): domain Eukaryota; kingdom Metazoa; phylum Arthropoda; class Insecta; order Hemiptera; family Aphididae; genus Macrosiphum; species Macrosiphum euphorbiae. The sequence goes on along the minus strand of CARXXK010000001.1, from coordinate 17,680,997 downwards.
TGTATGGCCAACAACAATTGTTTTAGGCTTAAAAAAGATATTGTTGGTTTCAAAATATTTAACTCTTAAATATTCACTTTTAAAATCCATAAATGCATTTTCAAGAACCACAAACATATCATTTATTTCAGATTTTTCAGAACAATTAGTTAACAGAGGTAAAATACTACTTTTTAAAATTGATATAATATCATTTGAAAATAATTGACTGACTTCTTCAATTATATTTTGTATTAATAAGCTAGTTAAATTTGGTATTAAATATAAATTAGAAATAAATTTTAAGATAATATTTGTTACAACATCTTTAAAATTTGTACCATTTTTAGAATTTTGATTAAAAGTGTCTTCACTATCAGATATTGTAGATTTAACTTTGTGTTGGTCAAAAACATTTGTGTTTAGTTGATCAGTAAAAATTTCGTCAATATATTCATTGGAATGATTATTTAAAGTATCTAACATATGATTTCTTTTTAAATGTTGCCTAAATTTTTCCAATCCGAGTAAATCTCTAAAACAAATTGGTTGTTTACATGTAAACATAGACTGAGACCCTAAATCATGGAAAACTTTTAAATGCCAAATATAGAGATTGATAGTTGAAAATGTATTTTCTGTACATATAAAACAATTAAACATTTTAAAGTTTACAAATAAACTTAAAAAAGACTTATCATACTCAGTTTTGAAGTTATAAACTTGCAATTGAATCACCATCCATGTGTCATAGCACTCTTTAGGGTAGGCACAATGTAATGCAAAATACGATTTGAAACATGCGTCTACAGCTCTGATTGGACAGTCAAATGACCATAATTGTTCATTTAGTCTGACATAGGAAGTGTGAATAGAACTCAAATTCTGTCCAACTAAAACTATGTATGGCTGAATAGTTGCCCCAAACTGGCTATACTTAGTACGTTTTTTCCAAATTCTTCGTTTAATCCAGTAAAATTCTGTAAAGTTTAACTAAATTGTTTAATCTGGAAACATGTTAGTTTTTACTCATATTTGTTTTAATTTTATTGAGTATTTTATTAAGGAAAAAACATATTATATAATAGTAAAAATGAATTCTTATGAAAAATGTTTTATTCACTGAACAATTTTAGTATTGTAAAAGATTATGTTGATTTTAAGAAAAATAAAAAAATGTTTTTTTTTTTTTTTTTTAATATATTAACTAATAACAACGCTTTACCCTTAATAAAATATGTATCCATTATAATGGAATCTAAGTATCAATAATAATTCTATAAAATAATATTTAAATATATTTACTGTAACATGACAAATGAATCCTGCAGCTGACTCTTCCAATGAAGGTTTCCAATTTTTAGCACTTTTTGAACTTTTGATTTGTGTTTTAGTTGGTATGAAGTAAGGTAACAGTAATAACTTAATGATTTCAAATAATTTGAAATCTAAAACAAAATTAATTTTTTAATAAAACTTTATACAGTCTTGTCAACATTTTTTACTAATATTCTTACTTCCACTGACTTCAGAGCTATCCAACTGCACTAGCAGAAAACGGGCATATTTGTCTTTAATTGACCCCCTTCTCAATGTCACTAAAAATTTAGAAAAGTTTGACCAGACATGATAAAATGTATCCCAATTTTCTAAAACCTTGTACGAATCTGGATAGCCAATTTTGAAATCTTCATTAACCTAAGTTTAATTAATAAATATTATAAAAATTAATTTCTTGATAAATAATGAATAGTAATCTCACTAAAAAGTATCCATTGGGGCTTTGGATTAATGGCCACTCTTCAAATATTGCTGATAAATCTCGACACAAATTCAAAACATCAGCTTGACGGATTTGGTAGGTTTATTTCCATTTATCAATTAAAAATGCATCAAATGGTACAGATAACCCTTCACTTTTTAACCATAACTTTGAATTTTCAATATTTTCTATACAAAAATGAATCAAAATGTAAAATAGACTTTAATAGTTAATATTTTTATTTATAACCAGAAAAAAGATTGTGAATTGGAACGTCTTTCTTCACACGTTCATAATCTATTCCACCTAGGCTTCTTAATTTCCTGGCAACGTTTTTCCATCTTTCTACTAACTTTCCTTTGCTGTGTGTCTGACTGGAACCTTCACTCCTGGCAGTTACAAAGTAAATGGTCTATAAAAAAAAAATAAACATTTAAAAGGTTTTTATTTTAATGCAAAAAATGAATAGATATTGAATATAGTTATATACCTTTACTTCGTTGGGAAATATCTGTACAATTAACTCTGATATTTTTCTAAAATAAAAATCACTTCCTCTATAAACATGAAAAAAAAATGTGTTAAGTAGGTAGACAATGATTGTTAACAATAATTTGATAAAAATTATAAAGTTTTCAAGGAAAAAACACAATTTTTAGATAAAGAACAAAAATTAGCTGCAGATGAAGGAATTTTTGCTTATCATACTTGTAAACACAATCAAAGTCTCAATTCTATGGATTGTACTTCTCAATTAGTTAACACAATATATATCATCAATACTCCACGAATGGGGAATCGGAAGTAAAGTTATTGCTTTTTCTGCAGATAACACTAATTGTAACTTTGGTGGTGTAGCTCGAAATGGAAAAAATAATGTATTTTACAAACTTAAGGAGATTTTTAATAAAGATTTAATCAGAGTTGGCTGTGCTGCACATATACTTAACAATGCAGTACAAACAGCCGCAGACACATTACCAATTGATGTACCTACAGGTTATTATTGGAAACATTTTTCAACATTTTTATATTTACACAGTTCGAGTCTATGTCCTTAAAGAATTTTGTGAATTTGTAAATATTGAATACAAAACCGTGTTAGGACATTCTAAAACTCGCTGGTTGTCTTTATTTCCTGCTCTAACTCGACTCATAGATATGTTTGATGGTTTAAAATCATATTTTCTTTCAATTGACAAATGCCCAACATTAATAAAAGATTTTTTTAACAATGCATTATCATTTTTAATTTTAGTTTTTTTACAAATTCAATGTGAATTGTTTTTACAAGTATAAAAAGTGTGGAGGCCAGAGACATTTCAATAATTGAAGTTAAATATTATGTTGAGTCGATCACCAAAAAAATTGAATCTCGTAAAAATGAAAATTTTTTTACATCTAAAGAAAGAGAAGTATTAAATTCATTAAGAGATGAAGCAGTTGTAACGGGCTGTGACTACGTATATATTAATAATAGTAATAATATATAAGAAATATATTATATTATGTGGTATTAGGTGAAGTACGATTATAACATATTATATATATTATGTTCAATAATAGACGTAAATGCTACAGGGAGAGCGTAACCCCGGTAATAGTAATAATATCAGCATCCGAGCGGTACATCAAAGATAACTAATTAATGACGGCCACATCAATAAGAACACGTGATAGGTATAAGCGCGCAATTTCCATATTCTAGGAAAGACGAAAAAGCCATAAAACAGCACAAATAGATAACTTTGGAAACATATTATAATCCACAATTAACATTATTTCGTAGAGGAGGCCCGAAATGACGTCAGGTGTACGCGGCTATGTACCATTTTTATACTAAAAATAGAAGGGATCTATTAGGAAAACCGACAAGGTACGTCGATGGACAAGTGTCCATCAGACGACCACCAGCCGAGACGACGAGCACCAGCAGAGCAGCCCCCAAGTCGATACTAAGTCACATCTCGTTTATCACATTTTTATAAGTTAATTATTTGGACTTAGTCTATTTTATGTGTTAAATAAATACAACTGAACTATCATTATAAAATCAACTTGTTATTTAATTCAAAATACCATCAGAACTGAGTTGAAGTGGTTGGCACGTTACAAAATTGGCGCTGTGGACAGGGTGTCTCAAAAGGATACTTAGAAGAAACCGGAAGAACAATTAAAAAATTTTTTCGAAATTTTTGAAAATTTTCATCTTCTAAATTCAATCAAGGAGGAAAATTCATCACTGGATCACCGTTGGGAGATTGATCACTCCAGCAACTCCGAGAAAGAATCCTGTACAACTACGTAACACCCAACTACAATTAACATTTCAACCGAGCAAATGGAAGCACCCGCTGTACCAGCTGCGTTGTTGTAAGTATGCTTACGTAATTAATATCGTGGTGTTCGTCTCCTATACATGGCCATAGTATATAATAATAAGTGATGAAAATAGTCGTGTTAAATAATATAAGAAATTTTAGGAACTTTGAATTTTCGTTTCAACAAACCGAAATTGTGTTGAATTTTACCAGTGCTTTTAATAAAATAAATCGATAGATTTTCAAGGATTAAAATAAATAACATTTGAATAAAATAATAGTTTATTTTAAATAACGTCGAGAATTATTTTAAATAAATTAAAAATGTATTCAACTTTAAATTAAATTAAATAAAAATTTTATTTTCAGGTATTTCGATGGCTAGGAACTTATGGACCCATTGAGTGGCCACCACGATCACCTGACCTTACGCTACTAGTTTTTTTTTTATGGGGACACTTGAAAACAATAGTGTGTGCCGATCCTCCTATAAATCTTCAAAATTTAAAAGATAAGATAACAGCAGCATGCAATCAATTGACTGATGAACAAATTACTGCTGCAACAAATAAAGAATTTATGCGGCGCGCTGAATCATGTTTTTTTCACGGCGGAGAACAGTTTAAACTTTTTTTTTTTAATTTTAGATTTTTATTAACTAAATAAAATGGTAACCTAAATAAGAATTGAATTTGTTATTAATTATTAATACACTCTAATAGATCCATTAAATGTAAAGAAATAAACAACATACTAATTTACGTTTTTTCTGCTATAATAAGTTATGATTTATACACAAATTAAAGAGAAAACTATTCAGTAATTGAAGTTAAAATAAAGTATGAATATCCTAGAAGTAAATTTATAAGTATATTAAAGTATATTATATTATATTTTTCGTACCTAAATTATATTTATGAGGAAATATTTTTAATCACAATAATGAGTAGCTAAAAGTTTATTCATTTAAATCATAGGTTGCAAAAAAGATGAACAAGATTGTTGAGTTTCTGACGTATTGCTCATTGTAGTATACTCTGGTGTTAAGTTTGGTTGTAAATGTATTGGAATCGATAAACATAATATTGTGGAGCTCTCTGTTGATATGAAAATGATGTGTTACTAAAATTATTCCGTTTTTTTTTATATCATGAACTAGCTTTAATACTGAAATACGGAACTCATATTTTTCATCTTCCGTCATATTTTGCACAGATGGTAAAATAGAAGCGAAAAAAGACTGATCTTCATCTGGAGGAGTCGTAGGTGTATCGCACGTTTTTAAAGCTTTAATTATTTCCCTATCCAAATCGTCCAAATCGTCACTCATGTTTATAAGATAACATAAAATCGTACACACAGATTGTACATATATAATATGTTAATATACACACAGATTATACATATCTATGTTAATATACTAGTTACCATTTTACCAACAATCAACTAGGTACCAACATTTCCTGAATAAATTTGAATATTATTTAAATTATTACATTAATTGTTACTGCATATTATAAGAGCAGTATACTATAGATTTATTTAGTATGAATCTGTTTTTTTTGTATCATTTGAATTACATACCAATATAGAATGATCTGTATAGCATTGTATTATCTATAATAATTTTGTATTATTACAATTGTATTGGATTTTCCAATGGGTTTTTCATAGGAAGTACAAACTTAGTCCTAAAGTTACTGTTTAGTGTTTACTATAATTTATTATTTTCATAATGAGTGACTTTGAAGACGACCCAGTTAACATAAGAGGGCCAAATCCCAAAAAAAGAAAAACACTTCACCGACAACAAAAATTTCGTCAAGAATGGTTTACATTGCCAGAGATGAAAAATTGGTTGATGCCAGATAAAGATCCTTTTAAAGGTACGCGTCCATAGGTACGCATCGTACGTATCGTACGGATCGTATGAAACGGATTTTAGAATTATTAGTATAGTAAGTTATACATATGCGTCCACTGGCCGGCAGCGGACGGATCGCACGTATCGGTCCGTCGGTAATGCCGACGAAATTGATCGAAGGGGCAACTTTTCCGACTGGTGCGGATGACGTCATACGGATTGCCGATAAGTGGACGCGTGTCACAACGGGTCGTCACTGGTCGCCACACTGATCATTTTAATTCTGTTGTATTTCGACACTCAGTACACACGTGTTTTAATTATAATATATTTATTATTTAAATTATAATTATTATTACGCATATTATGGACATCGCAAGGCTAATAACAATTGTACAAGAGTACGAAGAGTTGTACAATTTAAAACACCCTAATTACTCGAATCAACAAAGACGAGACAACATTTGGGAAGAAATTGGAAAGAGATTAAATCAAACTGGTAAGTTTATTCATATTACAATATAATTAGTTAGTAAAATAAAGTTATTTAGGTACAAAATGTTTAGTTAATCACTGTATCATAGAGTCACGTGAACCTCCTTCCAGCTCGAACTCTCCTTAATTGCCATTCTACTGACCCTGCTGCTGAATTAAAATAACTTTTGAAACCATCCCTAACTGCTAAAGCATCTGTTTTCGAATTTCCACCTATATTTCTTAAGTCTTGCAGTCCTCTCATGTTGGAAATAGAAATATTCAAATCATTTTCTGTCCAGTGACACGTGTCATTTCTTAGAAAGTTGTGCAAGCAACATGTAGCCATTACAACACTCACAATCAGGGTTGACACCTTTTTGTTTTTAAAATAAAGTACATCATGACTTATGGAGATATTTTTGCACCCAAAATAAATTGTGAAAATTCAAAATACTGAACCAAACCAGTAATGAGTAAAGTACAGGACAAAAAAAAAACAATTATTTAAACAATAAAAAAATGTGAATTTATTGATATCATACAAACATCATAGAATTAAAACATAGTATTAAGAACTAATCTTTTTAACAAACTTAAAACAATATTTTATTATTACATTATTTCTATAAATATATTATAAATTATTTTTATTAACGATATTTTTAAATGTATACTTTTTAATTCCTTTAGCAGCTTTTAGTAATTTTTCATCTTTTAAAATTATCATAAAGTTCAGTGCATGTTTCTTTAGCATTAAGAGTGATAATTAATTCGTATTTGATAAGTTCAAGCCTACACTTATTTCTTTCATCTCTATATTTTAAGTCCATCATAGAAAATACTCTCTCACAGTAACTTGATGTTGCAGGAATACTATATATAAAACTAACAACTTTGTAAATATTTTTAAGATGAAAGATATTATTTTTCAAGATTTGCAATTTTAAATAAACTTTGCCATTTATTAATTGTAATATTGAATACTATTACTTCTAAAATAATAATATTATACCATTTATTAGCGTCCCCACAATATCTATATTCCGTGTTAAGAATAATTGATGAACTATTTTCCTCAAGTAAATATTATAAGAAATAAAGTATTTTAGCGTACTTTATTAAGACTACAAAGTCCAAAGTACAGATGTGAAAAAAAAAGTACAATACTTTAAAAAATAGTACGGGTGGCAACCCTGCTCACAATGTGTTCTTGAGACATAGACAACTTACGTTCGAAAATTCTAAATTTCCGTGCCAATATTCCAAACGTATTTTCCACAGTGTTTCTAGCACGACTCAACCGATAGTTAAACACTTTTTTTTCTTCGTTTCTTTGTGCATCGTCGCGTGAGTATGGTCGCATCAAATTCGTGCATAATGGGAAAGCTTCATCACCAATTATGACGTGAGGTAATACGTCACTGCCCCCGGGTAGTATTTTTGGTGAAGGTATATTTAGAGTTCCATTCTGTAAGCCTTTACCCAAATTAGAATTTCGCAAAATGCTAGCATCAGAGTTTTTACCAAAAGCCCCAATATCTACGACTATGAATTTATAATTTGCATCCACTAAGGCTAATAGCACCGTACTAAAGTGTTTTTTATAACAAAAATAATTTGATCCACTGTGCGGTGGTGCCTGTATCAACACGTGTTTCCCATCAATGGCAGCAATCGCGTTAGGAAAATTCCATTTTTCACGAAAACCTTTTTCCGATTCTCTCCATACTTCTTCAGATGGTTTAGGCATTACTAGTGGCTGTAGAAACTGGGATATGGCTTCGCAGGTTGAGTAAACGATTCTTCGTACTGTGCGTTCACCTAGCCTAAAGGAAAATGAAATTGAACGAAAAGAGTTCCCAGTGGCCAAAAACCTGAAACAAAAGTAAGGGCAACCGAAACAAGGTTAATATTATTCTATATACTCAAATAGGGTAAAGTATACAGTTATTGGCACTCTTTAGAAAAGTGTACATTTGATTCCATGATATTTCAGACTTAAACATAGTTAAAACTTGTATTATCATTTTCAATGATTTAGAAAATTGTTATCAATTTTACTTTATGATTATTATATATAAATATTAAATACTTTTTTTTTTATTTACCATCAAGTATAAAATAATTGAAAATTATAGTTATTGGCACCTAAAATTGTGTTATTGGTTTTATAATTTCTGTTATTGGCATCCTCATAAATTATGTATGTAATTTAATAGTTTTATTGATTCATTTGATTAAATTAATAAATAAAACTACCTACTTATACTATATTTTAGATAGATAGTTACTACTACTTAGGTATAAATGGTATAATAAATAATAATTAGAAAACACATATATAAGCACCAAACAAAGTTTAAACTACACCTAACGACCTAACTATAGAAAAATATACATATTTAGTTTATAATTCTTAATAAAATAACTAATGAACTAATTAATTGTGTTGTAAATTTATTTTATAATTTATTATTTAACCACCACCTATTTGCTTCAATTAGGTAACTCATTCTAAAATCCACAACATTTTATTTGATCACAATATGTAGTAATCTATTGTGGTTAGGAATAACTAAATTAACGATATATTATTATCGGCGGGAACACTTGATTACACGACATGATCAGTTTAGCCAGATATATAAAAAAAAAAATCATTTAAAAGTCAAAATGCTCATTAATTAAAAATAAAATACTTTCGTAGTGCCAATAACTATACCAGTGCCAATAACTGTACACTTTACCCTACCTATAAATAAATAGCCTAATATACGCGTATCCTTAAAACTGAACATTTTATAATTTTTAGGTTCTGAATTAAGTGATGAATGTATTGATTTTACAATGATGTGTGTTTATTTTGTTTTTTTATGTATCTACATTGTAAGGTCATTTTTTGAAAGTTACACCAAAAATAAAACAAACACGTCGTAAAATCAACACATCGTTAATCGCCTCGATCATAATCTAAAAATATTGATTCATTGTAATGCATTACAGGTAATGCATGCAAGGAGAGATGGACCAGAACTAGAGACAACCATAGGAAGGCTTTGAATCTGCGCAAAACCAAAAGCGGCCAAGCAGCATCAAAACTGAAGCCTCCCAAATACTATAAAGAGCTCACTTTCCTCACTCCGTATTTGAATGACGAGGAAGAGAGACTTTCAAACCTATCGCCACCTATTGGTGATGATAGTAACAGTGATGAAGAAGAGCTTGAAATATCACGTAATCTAAATAATTTAGATAGTGATACAGTAAATGAATCAAGTGATACACAAGAGTCACAACCAACATCGTCATTGTTATCATCACGAACTGTTGGTAGGAAATCGAAGTTTGTAACACCACAACAACCAACTGCAGCTAACGTCCTTCAGGAATATTTATCAAAAAAAGAACAACTCAACAGCATTCAGAGTGATCCTATGGTTGAATTTTTTATAAATATGGCAAAAACAGTCAAGACTTTTCCTATTCGAGATCAAGTTCATATTAAGGCGCAATTGTTTCAAATGGTTAACAATGTAGAGATGAGACTCGCGTTAACTTCACCAACTTCTGTTTCCAACGTAACGATGCCTCCGCCACCATCAAATTATTCAAGGTTTTCTACACCGTCTACTTCAAAACAAACTTCAAATAGGACAATGTATTTTTCACCTACCATGAACGAAACTCTGCAAATTCATTGCCCGTCACCTGTAACGATGTCTCCTTCACCTGATTCAAATGTAATTATGACTCCGTCACCTAATTCTAATGCATCGATGTCTCCTATATCTAATTCAAGTTCCGTTATGTCTCCTTTGCCTAATTCAAATGTCATTATGACGCCTTCACCTTCCACAAACGAATTTTCTTATACGCAGGATCAAGATAATCAATATCTAAGTCAATTTTTAAAATTTCCTTATAATAATATAAATAATGTATCGGAATAACTTTGTTTTGTATCACATTGTAAAAAACTGACTCAACTAAAATAAAAAGCAAATTGGTTAAAAATTGAATCGTATTGTTTTTCACATTGCGTTTGAAACGATGTATCTACTTAATATTTAATACCTACCCAATAATTATATTTTTTAATATTTAAAACTAATTGTTTTTAATACATACCTTAAACACACAGCAAGTTTTTGTTCTGGTTCTATGGCCTCTCTGTATGTTGTATTCTGTCTTAATATATGAGGACGTAAGATGTCAAGAAGAGTTGTGAATTTGGCATGAGACATACGAAAATACTGGAAGAATTTTACATCGTCGTTGAGCAAATCAGTAAACAGTGTATGATATTCTCCAAATTGTGACCTTTTTTTGAATATGTCATGTATCCACATTCTATGTTTTCTCTTATTTCCTCTACTTTCTTCTTCATCTAATAACAAAGTAATAATGACAAGTTCTTCATCACTTTCCATGTTGTCTATTAGGTACACACACTGTAATACTGGATTGTGTAATGTTTCTGATCGTTCACTCGCAACGAAAATGCGAATGTTAATTTAAAAAATACGACCGTCGCATCGGCAATCCGATCGCTACGGATACAGTGGACGCACTACCACAAAATGATCCGTTTCATACGATTCGTCCGATACGTACGATGCGTACCTATGGACGCGTACCTTAAAGCAGCTTGCAAACAATGTAGAACTACCATGGTAGCCGAACTGACAAATTTAAAATCCCATACAAAAGGGATTAAACATAAACAGATGGAAGCTGCTGGTACAATAAAACAAAGCCCAATATCTTCATTTATTCAGACTGATGCGAACACTCAACTAAAATCTAATATTCAACGAGCCGAAATTAAATTGTCTGCATTTATGGCAGTGCATAATATTCCTTTTTTAGCAGCAGATCATTTACCTGATTTATTAAAAGAATGTTTTCCGGATTCAAAAATTGTTCAAGGTATTAATATGAAAAGAACTAAAACTAGTGCAATAGTAAAAAATGTAATTGGTGTAACAGCAAAGGAAGAGCTATCAGATATTTTAAAAACAAGAAAATTCAGCATCTTAACAGATGAGTCCACAGATATTTCATCTTTTAAGACATCATGTGTTGTTGTAAGGTAAATGTGTTTTAATTTTATAACAATTTAAAAGCTAAACAACTCTTAATATAATATAACATATTATATAATTTAACATATTATATAATATAACATATTATATAATATAACAATGATATATCTATTATATGTTGGTTATTTTTTAATACAGGTATTTTAATCAAAAAACTAAAATTGTAGTGAGTAAGTTTTGGGATTTACATCCCGTTTACACTGAAAATGCATGTATAGCTACTGCTGAAAGATTGTTTACTTTGTTGATGGAATCATTTTCAAAATTTAACATTCCTGAAGCTAATATTATTGGGTTTGGATCTGATGGTTGTAATGTGATGATGGGCGCTTCAAACTCAGTTGCATCTCGTTTTAAAGAAAAATGTCCGGGTATTTTCGTTCTTAAATGTGTTTGCCACTCTGTACATTTATGTGCAAGTGAGGCTTGCAAAGAGCTTCCTCGAAATTGTGAAGATTTTGCTAGAAATGTTTTCAATTTTTTAAAAAGTAGCTCTAAATGACAAGCTGAATTTTTACAATTTCAATCATTTTTGCAAGTTGAGCCTCACAAAATATTGCACCCATCGCAAACTCGTTGGCTGTCATTAAATTTAGTTGTTGGAAGGATTCTCGAACAATGGCAAGCACTAAAATTATATTTTACTGACATTTGGTTAAATCAACGCTTGCTGTGTGCAGAGCATATTTACAAAGCTTTAAATAATCCATTCTCAAAACTATATTTTTACTTTTTGGAATGGATATTACCAAAGTTCACAAGGTTTGATTAGTCATTTTATGCTTATGTATTTTGCGTTAACTGCTTTTATGCTTATTGCTTTTGTATTAATTCTTAGATTTAATCTCTATTTTCAAACCCAAAAAGTTGTGATAACTGAACTTCATAACATGGTTATTGAACTTTACCAAGATATATTGTTGTGTTTCTTGAAACGAGAATATGTGACACAAAATTTTGCAGATGTTTACCCGAAAAATAGTCAATATCAAGTCATTGAAAGAAACTTGTATTTAGGTGCTAAAGTTATGTTGCACATTGACGATAAAGAAATAGTAGATAATAATATTTGTAGAAAAGATTTTTTCGAAAGGTACTTATATGATTGCTTATTGACTTAGTTTTGTTGTAAATTATTATTACAATAAATACCTAAATTAAAAAATACCTAAATATTCTTATGCCTTAGATGCCGGAAGTTTTTACCGACTGCATCCTGTGAAATAAAAAAAAGGTATAATATGAGTGATGAAGTACTATCAAAATTGTCATTTTAAAGGCACAAAATGCAGTTTCACTAGCTTACCGAGAAAATTGTCCTTCCTTAATTCCTCTGATTAAAGTTGTACTAAGTTTGGTTGATAATGATATTTTGATCCAACAAATTGATGACCAGTGGAGAAATTTACCAGTAGCTTTAGCAAAACATCCTAATGAAGATATTATTAATTTACCAGTAGATACATTTTGGCAAGTACAATTCTTGTATAATATAATATAATGTATAATTTCTTGTATGTAATAATTTGTTTGATATGCATAACAATAAAAGTAGTATTTGAAGTTAGTGTACGTGTAATGTATCTTAATTTTTTTTGTAGGTGGGAAATTCAAAAATATTCCAATACCTTCATTGAATTATGTACATTTGCGCTTGATGTTATGTGTTTGCCCCATGCGGATGCGGATTGTGAACGGGTATTTTCAGCAGTTAATGGGGTTAAAACTAAGTTCCGGAATCGTTTAGTCACAGAAACTATAAGTGGTGTTTTACACTCAAAACAGTTGATTAAAAACACCTCCAATGACAATTGCATTAAGTTTGAACCCACAAACAAAATGTATGACAAAATGACACATAGTGTGTTATTTCCCAAAAATGTAACTGACGAAGAAACAAAAACAGTTTTTAATCTTTTTAGTAATTCAAATTAATTAATTTATATTTATATTTTTTATTGTCTCATCATGGACATTGTATGTTTAATCTATGTTTGTGTTTTATACTACTTATTAAGTTTAGCTCCTTATGATTTATACTTAAATTTGATTTTTCATTACAGACTATTTTTGATAATACTCACTTTCATACCCTGAAAATATTTCAACTCAATAGTTGTAATTGTAAATATTTAATGGTGTTTAAGGTGAAGAAAGGTAATAAGTACTATATACTTGACTGTGGTTGTATGATATGGGAATGTTTTATTAATTATTATTACTTATATTTTATTTATTTGACATATTTTATGGAGTAAAATTAAACGACGAACTAACATATTAGTCGGTAATATAATTGTACGATAATTTTGATAAAAAATACGATATTTTTAACTTCAATTGTGCGTTATTTCATTTTGTAAAGCGTGGAAACACTGCAACCAACCGACGCGCGAAGGCGGCGACGAGTTCTCGTTCGGGAGCGTCGTTTATTTGTCTATGAACGTTTGTCCAGTACGATTCGTATCATTATAAAATTCATTATACGCAAATGCCACCGTAATATTATCAATATCCTCGCGTATCTATGAACTACCACCGATTATAATTTAAGATACTCCTTACCTATATGTATGTCCTAATATATAGATCATAGAAACTGCATTATAACATAGCTTGATTTGTAGTTATTGAATTATAACTTATTTAAATATAATACTTATAGTAGAATCGTTTTTCTTATACAATGATATTATATCATTGGATTAAAATTGAACACAATCCATTACAGTGACTCACTTGTAACCTACTGTACAGCAGAGCGACACCCACTTACCCACCCTTTTTTAAAATTAATAATGTGTCGGTAATAGGTATACTCATACCTAATATAGCAATATTATATTTATAATAATATAATACTCTAAAATCTTTATTTATCATTCTATAATTTTTGGAGATCTGATAAATTCACTGCCTAAAAATAACTAACTATTAAAATGTATAGTCGTATAATATAATGTTAACAAATTGTAACATCAATTAAGGGGATTCGATACCGCGATGTTCTGTTTTTGTCTAACACACGCGCGACATAGTATTTTAGACGTGTTTTTTGCCAAACATTCCAATTGATCTATTGAAGCGATAAGATTTCTGAAAACAGATTTGAATTTGTCGTCAAGCCTACTTGAAATCGACTTTCCCACATTTTTGATTTTTTGATTTTAACTTCTCCAAAAATTGAAATACCAGAACTTTTAATTACTCTTTTTGAATATGACATTTTAAAAAATTTGGGGGATAATATCAAAAATGTGGGAAAGTCGATCTCAAGTAGACTTGACGACAAATTCAAATCTGTTTTCAGAATTCTTATCGCTTCATTATATCAATTGGTATGTTTGGCAAAAAACACGTCTAAAATACTATGTCGCGAGTGTGTTAGACAAAAACAGAAAATCACGGTATCGAATCCCCTTAAGAAAAAAAATATTTATATAAATAACTGTTTGTTTAAAATTACTATACAAAGAACTATACAACATTTTTCTATTATTAAAATTAAGGAAAAACTGGAATTTTTACATAAAATTGATTTTAGTTTTAGGTGTAACTCTAAAACAAATGACCGTAGATACATGAAATTTTGAGTGAATGTTTATTATAGCAATTCCTATACACCATGAAATTTTGAAAATTTCGAATTATTTTTGGATGTTTACGGACATTTACAGTTTCCAATTTTTTTATTTTTTTATATAAAAATAAATCAAATTTGTGGGGTAAAAAAGCTTGAAAATGTAATACAAGGCTCCTAATACATTGATTAATAGTGGTTGAAAAATATTAAAAATACATGGTCACAATTTTATTTATAAGCATTAAAAGTTCAAATTTATTAAATTTAAAAATTAAAAATTATTTTGTCGTTAAAAATGTCAAAATTTTAAAACTTAAAATACAGATATTATGTTACTGAATACATATACTTATAAAATAAAATGTTGCCTATGTATTTAGGATATTCTTGATTGGTATAAGAACAAGTAATTGGATATTTGAACAAACAACAAGTCAAAAAGAACATATTTAATACAATTTATTCAAGTTGATATTACATAGTGTACATACACTTTAATAGTCTATTTTGCACATATTATGATAACATAACATTATATACATTATATAGTAGTTACCTACTAATAAAAATAAAAATATAATAGTATATATCTACTGTATTATAGGGATTAGCTAGGTATAGTATAACTTAGAGAATAAAAATAATATAATACATAAATAAACATGAATATTTTTAAAAGATACATATAGGCTATAATATTATAAATTATAATATTTAAAATTATACTAAATACTGTATATTTTATATTATTAGGTAGATACCTATACCTATTATATTTTTTTAAAGTTTTCTATTCATATTTTCCAATATATGTCGAGGATCTTTTATATCATCTAAAAGTAACCGTTTGCCGTACTGCCGTACTATTTCTGGCAAATAAACAATACATGTAGAAACTAAAAAAAAATTGAATAATATGTATTATGTATTATTATTTATTTCCTATAGTTATTACGGTATTTAAATATAATATTAATGTTTCTCAAGTTTCCAATTTTTTAAACATTTTTTGTGACCAAAATGCCTCATCGTATACAATTTTCTGAATTTTAGTCCAATTAGCTGAGTGTACAACAAAATAACAAAATTTTTTTTGACAAATGTGCATTTGGCCTTGCATATGAAAAGAACAATGACTGTCAGGTTTTAATTCCATTTTATTTTCTAAGATTTGGCAATAAGGCACCTACATTTTTCAAAAATAAAATACAAATATTTAAGTCAATAGTAGCTTTGTTAGTAACAATGATGCATAGGTTATAACTTATATTTACTTTTTTGTTCAACACAGCTTCCTCAAATGAAACAAAATCTTATGCACCAAAAGGACACTTAATTTCTACAATCCCGTCATCTTCAACTAAGCCATCTATAAAATAAAAGATATAATTTTTTTCTGTAAACCTAAATCTAAATATATATTATTCAAATATTTATTATAATACAGTATACACACCTGGAGAAGCTGCTAAATAATATAGATTTGCATCTACCACCAATCCACTTGGTCGTACTTAACAGTTTAAAAAGATTTCAAGTGCTGTTATAGCAGACGATTCTAATGCTTTTCTATACTTAGTGGCCGCAGTGGAAAATGTTCTATACAATAAATCATATACAGTTGATTTACACGATGTTGTTGGTTTCATTTTACATATACGCCCGAAGTTGGATGCTTTTAAACGATTTCTTCAATGGCTCACTAGGCCAAAGTTGACATTAAGCTTGATCTCTTGTTTTTTCTTCAAGAGCCAATCGTCCACTTCTGTCTAATGTCAAACTGTTAAAAAATTGTATTTTTTAAATTCAATTTCTTCAGGTGTTACGTGTTCTTCCGAAAGTGGCTCAGCTAAACCATAATGTTGACAACTGTTGTATAATATATTACGAACGTTCTAACGTTCATATCGCTCCGTGTTCTATTCTTTGTAATTTTGGATCAAATTACCCGTTTTTTTACTTTTTAAGTTCGTCAAGTTCATAATAAGTGCGTGTACAGACTGGTGTCTCGTTGTTGAGTCAGTCTGCTTAATACCTGTTCACTCAATGTCAGTTTTTTTAATTTGCCTTCAACTACATAGCGGAAAGGTATATTAAATTTAACTAAATTTTATCAGTAAAGTACGGCTTCTATCGGTTCAGATAATCAGTTGCGACCCGTGACTGCTATTTCTGATTGAATCCGGCACGTGTCAAGGCCACCATTTATTGTTATTATTAAGCTGGAAACAGACTATTGTCACGTCACGTGAGCTCACGTGCTATCACGGTATCTCACGTCACGCGGAAAATGTGTAGATTATGTAGAATACACAGTATTTAAATATAACTAGTATCGTCAGAACCACACTGAAGTCACGTCACACGTATCACGTCACTTTACCAACCTCACGCGTGACAGCACGGTTTTTGTTTCTGAAAGTTTACACATTTTCGACTCACGTTACCTCACGTTTATATAGTTTATATTCAATAATTTTTTTCCCGAGTTCTGAAATAAATATTTTAAGTTTTCCAAATGGACGAGCTTTTAATAGAAAAAGTAAGGGATCATGAAGCCCTGTATAATCATGGTTCACGTGATTATCGTGATCAACAGCAACGTCAAACTGCATGGGAAGAAATTGGAAAAGAGTTAAAAATATCAGGTATGATAAATATAACTTTTAAATGTTAATTATATTAATTATGTTAATTATTTGGTATATGACTTATTAATTACTTAAACAACTAGTATAATGTAATTTGTCAATTGTATATTAAATATTAGTAGTGAAATAAGTAAATACTTTATCAGACGTGTATACCAGCGTTTTGTGTAGAAAACAAGTCTAATAATATACACTAGATTAATCTAATCTAATCTTAATACATACATTATTATACGCAATCATATTATATTTCTTCAATCCGCATTTTGTTTATACAAAAATAATCAAATATTACATAGACATATTTTTATTTAGATAATGACAATATTTAATACAATATAAGCACAACGAGAATATGAGAATTTAATTTTAACTTTTATTACGTCTTGTTTTATAATAAAAAAATTAACTGATGGCTATATAATAATAAGTTATGTTAAAACACGTATAGCTTAATATTTATGAATTAAGAATGAATTCTTCCTTTTCGAACACTTTCCACCTGCCAAACAACACTACCAGCATCTGAATTAAAATAATCTCTAAATTTTTCTCGTACTTGAAACGCTTCACGAGTGCTATTTCTTCTTAGAGGATCTAAATTCAATAAAGCTGCTTCTGGAAGTTGTAATGATTCATTATCGGGTTCAAACGCATTGTCTGCGCATAACATGTTATGCAGACAGCACGATGCAAGCACAATTTTATCTACAATTTCTGGTTGTACTTCTAAGTGCCCACGGAAACACCTCCAACGAGCGGCCAATATTCCAAAAGCGTTCTCGACAACGGGTCTTGCTCGTGACAATCGGTAGTTGAATATTTTATTGGGCTCATTATCCCCTAAATAGTTTCTACTGTATGGGCGAAGCAAATAACTCTTTAATGGAAATGCTTCGTCTCCAACAATGACATAAGGCTGAGGATCTCCGTTTTCTGTTAAAGGGGCTGGCTCTGGAACATTGAGTGTCTTATTATTCAACTTTTGACCAATTACTGACTGAGAAAAAATTCCACCATCACTATTCCGTCCATATGAGCCGACATCAATTGCAATAAACTTATAGTCTGCATCAACAAGTGCTAAAAGTACAACTGAATGACTACCTTTATAGTTATAATAAGTAGATCCGGCATTAATGGGGCATTGGATATTAATATGCTTGCCATCAATAGCACCGATGCAATTTGGGAAATGCCACATTTTTTTTGTATTTTGCTGCAACATTTTTCCACATTTCTTCTGTGGGTGGTGGCATTACGATTGGTCCCAATCTATTCCATATTGCATCACAGACTTCTTTTACAATTTCTCGAACCGTACTGAATCCCAATCTGTAGTTGAATCCAATACTTCTAAAACTATTTCCTGTTGCTAAAAATCTGAAAAAAGAGGATTAATATAAATAATTTTAGATTCTGAGTGGAACGATGAATGTATTGATTTTACAATGATGTGTGTTTTTATATTTTTTTTTTTATTTTTGTGTCTATGTACACGATAACATTTTCAAAATAATTTGATTTATTTTGAACTGTTTAGGGACATTTTAATTTTTCATTTTTTTTTAGTTTTTTTTCTAGAAATATCAATAAAATTTTATTCGTTGGTCAAAAACACAATTTTTTTTTATAAGCATTTAAAGATCGAATTTTGACAGAATTTATCTAAATCTCGAAAATTATCAATCATTGTAATTAATAAATTATAAAATGTTCAGTTTTTATAGCTAAGGATTGAAAATTTAAAACAAGATTCCATCTAAGTAGTTAATTCTGTTACCAAAAAAACTAAAAAATACCTAAAATAACTATTTTAGGTATGTTTTTGTGATTTTATGTATTGTTTTTATTCGTGGGCACTTGAAACTTGTAATTTGTACTATTATATTATACAGTGACCCACTTGTAACCTACTGTACAGCAGAGCGACATCCACTCACCCACCTTTTTTAACTTTAGATTCTAAATATAAAAATATTGAAAATAAATTAAAATAGTTAAATAAATAATATAATAATATAATATAATTATTAATTATATTATATTTTCTATTCAGGAAATCTAGCAAAACAACGCTGGGAAAACTTAAGGAGATCTTTTTGTAATGCAAGAAACAGACGTCGTGATGAATCAAAAAGTGGTTCAGCTTACAAAAAGAAATCATCTTGGAAATTTGAACAGCAAATGTCATTCATCATACCTTTTTTAGAAAGTAGAAAGTAAGTACAGTGAGACCTCTAAATACCGGACACTCACGACCACCGTAATTTTGTCCGTTATATAGAGGTGTTCGTTAAGGGAGGGTTTACTGTATTGATATTGGGATTGGCATCAACATTACAAATTTTTTTTGTTTTTATATATTATATTATATTATATTATAATCTATATTTTTCTTTTGAAGGACGCAAGGAAATTTTAACGAGTCTAACTTATTTGCTGAACCTGAAAATCTATCAGAAGAGTCTGAAGCAGAAGATCTCGCATCTTTTAGTCCACTGAATAGAGAAAACGAACAAGATTCTCAAGCCGACCAAACTTCAGATTTCCATTCAGCTTTTAAGGAATCTGATATTCTTGAGAAACGCAACGAACCAGTAGAAACGTTAAAACGTTTTAAAAAACAAAAACAACATACAACTCCAGCAGGACAATTGGTGGAACTTATAAAGGAAAGTTCGGCTTTAAGGAAACGCCAACACGAAGAAAAAAAAGCACATCAGGCTGCAATTAAGTCAGATAGTGTTTTAGATACACTTGATGATACTGACTTGTTTTTTTTAAGCATGTCAAGAATGACGAAGCAGTTGCCAAAAGTGGAGCAATCCCAAATTAAACTTGAGTTAAGTAATTCTGTACTATCTGCAGAAATAAGATGCAACCAACAATCATTTTCGTCGACTCCCTATCCCTGTTCTATACAACCTCAATCATTTGCCTCATCTCCATCGCCAGCTCTAAGTCAAGAATATTCCAGTGGCGAACATTCAACGAATCCCGAAACGAACAACAGAATGACCGTACTTGAAATGGTAAATCTTCCTCCAACCTACCTACCAATAAATTAAGTATTTATCTTTTTTTGTTATAATTAAGCAAAAGTTAATATTTCACATAAAAAAAATTGTATCTTAAAAAATTAAAAAATTGTATTCTATTCTAGTAGTGGTTAAATAAAATATTTATAATTTTAATACCAATATTATGGTTATATTTTATAATTATTATTACGTACCTTAAGCAAACAGCTAATCTTTCTTCTGTGCTGACGGCTCTTCTAAATTGAGTATTTTGTTTATATATGTCTGGTTTAATGAGTTCATGTAAAAAATCAAACTCTTCCATCGTCATCCGGAAATACATATGGAATCTTTTCGTATCTTTTTTTAATTCCGGAACAAGTCTATGAAACTCACCCAAAGTTTCTCTTTTTTTATTAATTGCATGGACCCATTCTCTTGTTTTTGTTTTATTTTCTTCTTCATCAAGAACTACAAAAGCAGCTACAGCTTCCAACTCCTCTTCCCAACCCGATGAACTACTTGAACGTCCACAATCCATTTTAATTAAAATGACGCAACCCTTGGGTATAATGGTGGACAACCGACTAAATACTGTGATGTGATAAAGCATGACAATAGAAAATGTGACAGTAGTGTATTTCCAAACGTGACATCACGGTTTAAATGTGATAATGTGATAGCACGTGAGCTCACGTGACGTGACAATAGTCTGTTTCCACCTTTATCATTCTTAGTGTGCAAATTATTTGGCCTATCTGCATTGTTCAAGGCGTCATATTTGATTAATTGCCTACTTTACCAACGATAACCGTAAACGCATATTGTCCCAAAATAATTTAATTTTAAATTAATTCGAATTTATTTTCCCAATACTTTAATTCAGTCTATGTTCCACCATTATCTATTGACTCTCCATCTTCATTCCTGTGCCATGACCTGCCTAGCACTTGCTCATTCAGCATCGATGATATTGATGATATCCTCGATGCTCTAAAAAATGTAAAGTCAGTAGGCCCAGATGGCTTATCAGGTATTTTCTTGTACAATATTAAATCTTCACTATGTTTTCCACTGTGGCTACTTTTTAGGCGTTCCATTGATTGTGGAGTTTTCCCATCTATCCTTAAGATTAGCTCTGTCACTCCTATATTTAAATCGGGTGATAAAAACGATGTCAAAAATTATAGACCAGTTTCAATTTTGTGCCACATATCCAAACTTTTCGAACAACTGGTATTGAGAAATATTCAATCTTCTGTTAATTCAATTCTAATCGACAAGCAGTATGGGTTCAGACCTGGTCGCTCGGCCACTATGAATTTAATGGTATTTAACAACTTTGTTTTGGAGACTGTTGAAAAGCACATCCAAGTAGACGTTATTTACACAGACTTTGCAAAAGCCTTTGATAGTGTTGACCATGGCTACTTAATTGATCCTCTATATAAGTCCGGGTTTGGCGAACCACTGCTGTCGTGGTTCAAGTCCTATCTATCCGACCGAGTTCAATGGGTTAAAGTATTCGGCTGTAAATCTTCCATCTCTAAAGTCTCTTCTAGAGTTCCTCAGGGAGGACATCTATCCCCGATCTTGTTTTCACTGTATGTAAATGGCATCAAAGGGGTTATCAAAAATTGTGAATTTCTCATGTTTGCTGATGATTTAAAACTTTTTAGGAAAATTGAAAACTTATCTGACTGCTCTGCGCTCCAGGATGGCCTAAACAACATGATTGCATGGTTTAATACTATTGGTTTGCAGTTTAATGTGAATAAATGTCATTCCATGTCATTTTTTAAACACATTTCCTCTATCAGTTATACGTATGCAATCAACGGTTCTAATGTGACATCTGTCAGTAGTAAGAAAGATTTAGGTTTTATTTTTAATACTGACCTGAATTTTCACTCTCATATTGAAATGTTATGTTGCAAAGCTTTAAAAACGCTTGGGTTCGTAATACGTATTTCGAAAGAGTTTAATTTATATTCTTCTATGAAAACAATCTATTGCTCCTTGATCCGTTCCTTATTAGATTATGCTTCTGTCCTATGGAACCCTTATACGTTAGCGGACTCCTGTCAATTAGAACGTGTTCAGAGACGATTCCTATCTTGCACAGCTTTTACATTAAAAATAAAACATCCTCCCCACGACTACTCTATAGTTATGCAGGAATTAGGTCTCGTCTCATTAGCAGACAGGAGAGTTAACACCAACGTAGAGTTTTTGAAAAAACTTCTGGATGGTCACTTTGATGCTCCCTTTTATCTTGTATTGGTCAATTTCAAGGTCCCTTCCCGCACTATTCGACACCATATCCCATTCTTAGTTTCTACGCACACTAAAAATTATGGCAAAAATAATCCTATTGATCGCATGATGCGGCAGGTCAATGAGAGTACCATTTACCATAATATATTTTAATATTATTATTTTTTTCTTTTTTGTTCTACTTTAATATTACTAATTTATATTACCTATTATTATTATTATTACTATTATTGAATTATTATCATGTTTAAACTTATATAGTATCTACATTTGTATTGTCCTGTGTTAAATTGTTGTAAAGGGCTTTGCCCGCAAATATATATATAAATAAATAAATAAATAAATGTTGGTCTGGCTTGGTGGCTCTTTTTTTAATTTTGATTTCGGGAATAGTTCTTTTCGTCTTTTATTAGTTGTTCGTTTCATCTCATTGGCTTTTAAAAATTTTTTCCCAACTTCACCTGAATGAAATTGTGACGTAATGTTAGACTACATTTTATAAAAAAAAGAGAGATTGTTTTTGAAAATGTTTAGATTTGTTAAGTTTTGAATAATAATAATATTATGTAGGTATAGTACCATTAGACTGCCGATTTTATTATTTTCTCATTCAATTAAAATGTAAAATATAAAAAAAAACAATTCTTTACTTACCAGGACTTATGTTTGTAATGTTTTTATGCATTTTTCTCATGTATTGACCATATGAATTGTATGAAACTAATGCAGCTTCAACTCTAATATAATATGAATTACGCTGTGAAAAATGTATACGCTTTCCGGCAATGTGCTTATTTATTATAGAGTTAAACTGTTCACATGCATTATTGTCTACATTCATGTAGATAGCCTATGCCCTATCTGAATGTCCCGCTATTCTATTGCTCATTTGTGTTACTTCTTGAATTAAACCACATTTTTCAGCTTCAAAAACTAAATTAACTTCTCCATTTTTTTACCATCACAAAAGTATGGTTCACAACTTCCATGTTCTCCTAATATGGGGTAAAAACTATTCTTAATATCCTTTCGGATACCTAAAATATTTGTAAAAATTTAGTAACAAAATAAAAAAAATATTTTTTGTGGAAGTACAAAAAACTAATCATTTATTTTATCAGCTCCATCGCCATCTTTATGGTGTGCAATCGATTTTGTTATAGCTGTTCTAAATCGCATTGCATTACTCGCTATATAATTCCTAATTCGACTAGGGTATTCCGATTTTTTAGTTAATGCCGTAATCTTTTGACAATAATTTCTCAAAAGGTGGTTACGGCATTCTACTTTTTGAACGACACGTGAATATCCATATGGCATTATTTCTTTTAAGCGTTTCATTAAACTACTGTCACCATCTCTTATATTTTTTTAACAATTTATATAGGTATAATTTACCAAATATGTAGGTACTTATAACCTATATAGTATATACTTTATAATAATATCATAGAGGCCAATGCAATCAGTGTTGTTTGGGCACTCAAAGTAAAAAAAATGTCAGTACTTTTCATATGCACCGTGAAAAACAAAAAAAAAAATTACAGAAAAACGGGAATTTTTACGCACAATCAGTTTTCGACAAAATTGAATTCTTAATTTGGCTTGTAGTTGAAAATTTATAAAATTTTAATTATGAATATAGTGAGGTAAAATGGTTTTTTTTGTAATATTCTACTTTTTTCGAAGGTGTAGCTCTAAAATGGTTGTGAATTCGAAAAAAACATACGATATAAAAGTTTTAGATAATTTCATGAGCTTTATTTTGTTATTTAAAAAAATTTTTCTCCGATGCACCGTTTACGAGATATAAGCGAAAAACCCAAAAAGCGCAACTTTAACCCCCCTCCCCCCCTCCGGCTCACCACCTAGGTGTCAGGACTTTTAGTATGTTAATACCCTAAGCCCCCCGAACAAGTTTCTGAAGGAATCGCTAAGTTACCTGCTCACGCACTCTACACCTCATTTTGGGTCATTCATTGACTGGACTAGTGACCGGCGTTGTTATCGTATTTTTCCATTTTATTTTTATCTGTACGCTATTATTAGAATAATATTTCGATAACACATCAATGCTGTCATTTCGGTATTAGATAGTAAATTACTAGATTAGCATAGACCTTATACTAGTATAACAAGGTCTATGTAGATAGTAGATTATCTGATTATAATATTATTAGACAGTTCATTCGTCTTTTTCTTTATTAAATTATGAAATTGATAATTTTATTTTGTTGTCCGTACTTCGTGAAATTATATTCGCACATCAAAATGTCATGATTTTTATATTTATTGTGAGATTTATTATCAAATATTAAAATAGATTATTTTATTTAGGCCGGTGCCTCTGCAGTTTTTGGGCCCCGGTGTTTGACACTCCCAACCCCCCCGGTAGTTGCGCCACTGCTGGTTTGTTCTGTGACAATACTGACTTCTCATACAGTACATAGCCTCCTACCTAACCATAAATCAGTCCTAAAATCCTACAAATGTATTGAACAATATATATGAAGAACGAATAAAATGGTTCACTTGTTGTGATGGAGAGAATATTTTTTATAGTGTCTTCATAGCTTTAAATATATTTGTTGCTATACCGATAACAAGTTGCACCTGTGAAAGATCCTTCTCAATAATAAATATTGTTAACAAAATTATGAATTACAAGAGGTTAAGAAAGATGCACCTACTCCTAAATATGTATATTGGACAAGACCAAGCATAATATAGTGTTAATTATGAAGAGTTTTATAGACATTTTTAAAATATTGAACTCAACCGTTTATATACGCATGGCACTTAAGTAAAATATATTATTTAAAAGGTTAGATATCTAAAATATGGTTTTTTTCGTTGTTTTTATATGACATTATTATTATTCAAAAATACTTATTGAAAACAGTTGTGGTATTTGTATGTTTAGACTAAACATATAGTCCGTACAGATCAATGTACTATGGTTTAATCACTTTAATAGAACTAAAATTTTAAATCCAGGGGGCCTATTCTCAAATCAATCGAAAAGATCAGTCGAATAGCTTTTTTCGATCAAAAAAGTCTATTCGATTGCTGGTTTTCGATCGAGTGTATTCCCAGGCAGTGATGGAATATTGTAAATCGTAAATATTACGTTCGATCGGTTTTTCGATTTTCGAGTCGCTTATCACAAAAAACAGTTTTTATTCCATGAAATAAAACATTTTATCGGCTATATTTTGATACTACAATTTTTCACCAAATACTGTGAATTTATAGTATTTATTTTGTTTTTTAGTATTAATTAATAATTATGAATCCCCCCAAAAATTTAAGGGCAAATCTGTTACATTTGAGCAAAAACAAACATTAGTATCGTTTATACAAGAACCACCGTTCCGGAACTACATAAGGGCAAGTTTAGCCCATCGTTTACTTCTAAACATAGCGAAGATTCATGGACACAAATAAGCAATGAGCTAAACTCTATAGTTGGCTCAACGAAAGATCCATCAAAGTGGAAAAAAATAAGTAAATACTCGTATAGTTACCAGATTTTTATTTTATAGCATGTACAAAACATATATATGTTGTAACATATACAACTTATTTATTTTATATACATTAATTATACTAACAATTTGACTGAGAAAACATTGAGTCTCGTTTTAACTGTGTATACAAGTTATCATAATACTCCAGGCAACACATTTATTAATTTTTTATTTATATTTATTTTCTATATTTATTATGAGTATTAACCATTTTAACAATACCTAGTTATTATTTTATAATATATATCACTAAAACTTTTTTTTATACCAACAGCTTCATATATTATTTATACTAAGACCTACCTACAATATTTATGAATTGTTATAACTTATAACTATAATTAATATTTATTGTAACATTTAGTGCTGGATAGATTTAAAAAGTAATACCAAGTCCAAAAGTGCAGAAATCAAAAAAAATTGTGGAAAAACAGGTGAAGGAATGAATGAAACTGAAGAACTTGATGATTTAGAAAATCAAATTTTAGCCATTAGGGAAGTATCTGTGAATGGGCATCCAAACACAGTGGAACCAATAATTTGTTTTGATGGATACAACGAAGTTATGGGGTCTCAAAATATGACTAATGATTAGTTGTAAGTAACTATAATTTGAATTTGCCTAGGTAATAATTTAATAACTAATATAAATGTGTATGCCTACGCCAGATAACATTGTATCTGCACCAAACAATGTTAATAATACTGACGATCTTGGTATTACTGAAGACAAAGAGGCAACAACTAGCCCAACCATTGAAGACACAACCATTTCATCACAGATGAAATATAGGTAAATAAAATATTTTCACAAATCATAATCATTATGAAAATAAATATTGTTGTATAAATTATAAACTATTTTTAATTTCTTCCAGTAAACTTGGCATATTTAAAAAATCAATTGAAGCATCTAATAATCTAAATAAAATAAGTGATGACAGAACTATTGTTTTAAAAAATTATTATGCTGCAAAAATTGAGCTTTCAGAAAGAATGACGGCTGCTAAAGAGAAAATAGCAGCAGCTCTTGAAAAAAAATATCTAGGCTAGGTTAAAAATACCATACTTAATACTAATACTGATACTATTACTTATCTTATACTTCTAAAAATACTATGTTCCTACTTCCTATACATAAATATCTCTTTAATATATCTACTGAAGTTACCCATACTATTATTGTTATTTAAACATATATACATATTATATATATATACACTCTGTTAAATAATGTTAAATAGAGACAAGTTGTTATTGAAAATGTGATATATTTAAGACTTACTAATCATATACTTCTAAAAAAACTATGTTCCTACTTCCTATACATCAATATATCTTTAATATATCTACTGAAGTTACCCATACTATTATTATTTTTTAAACATATATAATATATATATATATATACGCTCTTTTAAATTATATTAATTATGTTAAATAGAGACAAGTTGTTATTGAAAATGTGAAATATTTAAGACTTAAGTGTTACAAACAGTGATTTTTTAGAATGATTTTATTTACTTTTAAGATGTTACATATATAATGAAAAAAAAATTGCTGTTTATTGAAAATATCTGTTAATAATTTGTTGTTGGTACCGTTTTCCTTCAGTTAATTCTGCATTTATTGGGTTAACAATATTGTTTGGTGGTAAATCAAAATCAATTTTATCAGTTTCGTTAATATTGACTAATGGCAAGTTATTGGATATACAAATATTATGTAATATTACACAAGCACTTATAATGCTTCCAGCCATTTCTGGTGAGTAGTGAAGGACTCTGTGTTTCAAAAGACACCTAAATCGCATTTTCAAACCCCTTTGCAGCGTTCAATAATTGATTAACTTTTACAAAACCATTCATTATACTCGCTTCAGGACTATTTGCCTATGGTTCAATGGTTCAAATGGAGTCATTAACCATGGTTTTAGTCCATACCCCGAATTACCAAGTAAAAAGTAAGATGTTAGTCCTACTGAATGTAAATGTTTTAATAAATCATTTATCGGACTTAAACGCCAGATGTAACTATCATGAACACTTCCTGGAAATCTTGAACACACATTTAAGATTTTTAAGTTTGAATCACATATCTGCAAGAGTAAAAATAGGTATATATAATATAGGTATACATAGTAATATAGTATGCATACTTCTATAATAAATAATACTAGTAATAGATGAAATAATAAAACATTTCTTTCTAAAATGTACTTATCTATTTATTATAGGTGTACCTATATTTTAAAACTTACAAGTTGGGTATTAATACTATGATAACCTTTTCTGTTAACATAAATATGTTCTGGATAAATTTCATCTCCAGATTTAGGAGGAAAGATTGCTATATGTGTCACATTAATAGCTCTAATAACTCCAGGAATAGAAAATTTCTCATAAAATCTAATAATTTAGTTACTAAAATTAATCACTATAAGTCAATATTATCACCCTTTCTGAGTAACTCGCCCTCGTAGAACCACATTTAGTTCATTTGTATTCCTTGGAAAATGAATATATTTATTTAAAATTTGGGGATTATTTAAAGAATCAGTTACTTCATAAAGACATCTACTGACAGACGCTTGACTAAGCGCTGAACCTCTATGTTCACAGATGGCTTGCTGATAACTTCCACTAGCATAAAATCGTAAAGCCGTAAGTAAATAAATATTATAATTTGTATATGGTAATGACTAATGACTAATAGGTCGGTAATGCAAATACTTAAATAACTTAATATGTATAGACCTTTTTTTGTATACTTATTCCTGCTAATGTGTTGGGGATTTTTATAAAAGGGGTTAAAGTCGGAATTAGTTCTTCAACAAAGACTTGATGCGGACCTGTGGGGTGCCGCGTGGATGGAGGGTAAAGGTAGGTAACCAAAAAAGACAGGATAAAAAAAAAAAACAAAAAAGAAAACACAACAAGACGACGCACTGGTGTAATTCAGTTTTTATTAGTGGTGAAAAAAAACATTCAATAGATTGAGAAACGGTATCGATATGGTTGTCTTAAACTCGCGGGGACGTGCGTGACGAGGTCCGTGTCCGGGTCGCTGAGAAAAACAAGTGACTTTTACAAGCCGGTTCGCTGAACGGCCGGCCGACGGTTCAAGGCGCGGGTGTCGCGCGCTGGCGTCGTCCGTCGTCGATTGGCGGTTTGTTTGAGAAGCCACAGCGCGGCTTCCGCGTAAAGGCTGTTTGAATTCAAGCTGCCATTACGCGGGACCGCGTCATACTCCCCCCCCCCCAACCGCCAACGGCGTTGGTGTTCCGGCCGTTGCCGGTGTTGTAGTGTGTCATGTGTGGAGGGTGGTTGTATTAGACACCTGTCCGCGGGCACGTTTTCCGGCTGTGTTCAGCGGACGTGGCCCTGATGGCGTCTAATCATGTTTGGGCGACGTGAAGGGGGGCTGAAGTAAATAAGACTGACGTCCATGTCCTCGCCGTCAGCCAGGTGTGCGTCCGTACCTCCTAACAGTTCTCTTCCAGGGATATTTCCATATCCACGATTAGGGAGGTAGCGGCTGTTAGTTGTTCCGTGGTTCCGGTTGCTCCGGTAGTATTCGTCACTTCCGGCACAGTGGCCAGCAGGCCCTGGCTGTGATGTCTCTGGGGATGGGGTTACGGGCGGTGCCGGTTTTTCTAGGCGGTGTTGTTGGGACGTCATCTTATCTTTGTAGGCCCGCATCCGCTGTTTGTTCCGGCGCTGGCGGGCGGTTTCTTTGGCAGGTGGTGTTGTCGGTGAGGTGGTCCTTGGTGTCGGGGGTGGCGGCGGGTTGGAGGCGGTTGTTGGTGGTGGCCTGGTCGCTGTTCTTGGCGCCGATACCGGCCTCTTCATCAGCGGTCGGGGTGGTAGCCTCTCGGATGCCCGTGTTGACGACATAGGTGGCACCGGCCGGGTTGTGGCCGCCGGTCGTGCCATCCGTCTGGGGCTACGGGACCTGTTGTGCCTCACGGTGGTTGTGGGTTCGCCGCTTGTCGCTCTCCGGAACACTGCTGTGCGGTCTTCCCATCCCCGCGTGTAGGTGGCCCACAGTACTGGGTCCCGCTGGAGCTGCGCCGTGAACATCTGCCGTACCCGTGCCTCCGTGGTGGTATTGGTGCCCTCCTCCAAGGTGGCTGCTGGCTACATTCATAAGTATGGGTAGGAGCCCGTCCCTGTTTATCATCTGATTTTATGAGTTAGTTCTATTCAATAAAAATTAATATAATAATATACAGAATAAAGAATTGCTTATACAACCCAAAATATATACTAAACTGACTAAACTGACTAAACTTACTAACAAAAATTGTATAGATTATTTTTAAATGTTTGTTTTTTAAGAATATATTTATAACTTTATAAGTTATATTGTATATACTTCGGAAGTTTGAGTTAAAAAATTATTTTTGTGGTTTGAAGTACTTTTTTATAACTATTATGTAAAATTTCATTAAAATCAGATTTGTACTCTTTATTTTTTTTATGTTTAATATTCAGTCGGAGAAAAGTTTGATATGAGTAAATCATCACTGTCAGTATCATTTTTCGGAGTTATCAATTTAATAATAATGAATGCTTCTAATGTCATTATTTGGCCACACGGAGAAGAGTTGGAACGGCAAAAAGAGTTGTTTTTTCGCATGGCAAGTATTACAAATGTTATTGGAGCTGCCAAAACAAGATGCAGAAGTATATTTTACACGAAAATGAAATTATGAAATTACCTTGCAAGCAATCACAAACGCTGAATTAAAATTTACCGATGTTTTTGTTGGCTATCCGGGTTCTGTGAGTGACACTCGTATCTTTCGAAATTCAGACATATTTGTAAATATTATGAAAAATTAAAAATTTTATTTTCCAAATGATGAACATATCTTAGGCGATAAAGCATTGTTGAAAGTGAAGCTTGACGGACTAATGATGTTAGCATTAATATAATAAGTAATAACACGACAATATGATTATGTATAAGTATAATATATAATAACGTACAACTCGACAATTAAACCGTGACAGTGCACACACATCGTATACGCTCTGTACGACGACGCCTGTGCAAGTGAGTATTACATACATCAAAGGCCCTATATATATGCATGACCGAGGTCATGTTACATCCGTAAAGAGAGTGAGTCTTATGCTCGTATATAACTAGTTACTAAATTGTACACACGTGTCAAGGCTGACTACATATACTACATATTAATTGTATATTTCAACAAGCATATCCTCCACTTACATGGTATGTTGAACCATACATAAACAGAGATCGTCTGACAGAAGCTCAAAAAAACTTCAACTTTAATATATCCAGAACTAGACAAACTGTAGAACGTTCATTCGCGTTATTTTTTGGTAGATTTAGACGGTTTAAATACCTAGATATGTCAAGAACAGACTTAATCCCATCTATAGTTTTGGCAACATGTGTATTACATAATTTGTGTTTAAAAAACAAATCAGATGCTAATATAAATGACTATATTGAAGGAGGGATGAATTTTTTGAGACACCAAAGAACTGAATGTCCAAATCCTGCAAGAGAATCATCAGAAGATCACCACCGCACTGATGGAAAATTAAAACGAGATACAATGTGTGAACTTTACAATGTTTAATAATACAGCTGATATTTGTATCAGATATAAATATATAAAGATTATGTTGATTTTTATATGGTTAATATATAATATTATATATGCAATTTAAACATAAATATTTTTTATAATTTTATTAATAACAACTTTGAACAAATTAAGTAATATCACATTGTGTAATAGTATTATCTTAATAATAATAATAAAATACTTAAATCTTTAAAGTATTAACAAATAAAATAAAATACAGACATATAGTACATACAATTTACCTTAATTGAGTTCTATCCTCTGTAGTAAAACATTATAAAAGAATTAATCTTGGATCACACATTTTCCAGTAGTTTATCCATATATGTTTTATATGTATGTATATATAAGTGCAAGTTGAGACATGGCCATTTTTTCTTCGTGTCTTTTTTGAATTGTTGCTTCGTGGATACTTGGATTCTTTTTTTGTTTTTTTTTCTTCTGGAGGATCGGTGTTTGAAGTACATTTGGGTGAAGACACATTATCTTTGTTAAAGATACCATAATTTTCTTTGATGCCTGTAAATAATAAATATATTTCATAACATTAGTATAGGTCAGGCTCGGCCAAACTTTTTTTGGTCACGATCTACTAAAAATATACTTCACCTTTGAGGATCGACTTTTATAGAAAATTTTTTTATTATTGAATAAGTGCATATAAACATACAATAAGTATTATTAACTAATTACTAATTACTAAAAATAATATAATAATAAATAATAATTTTTAAAATCTAATTAGATAAGTTTAATTAACATATTATTTTGTTGATCTGGCCATTGTTGAAGTGTGACATTGCATGTCGTTGACCAATTGGTAGTAATCTGGCGAATAGTTGCTAACTGCTAATCGAAGACACTGCTCCAAATGGTCATCAGAGAGCGTAGATCGAAATTCTGTTTTTATCATTTTCATGTGAGAAAATGTTGTTCGCACAAATATATAGATCCAAAATAACTATGTAACTGCAAAGCTACATTCCTCAAACCCGGATATTTTTCTTCACTCAGTAAATTCCAAAAATTTGTTTCAGAACCTCGAGCTTTGAGGAATATAACTGATTTAATTTTTATAATTTCAGATTCAAATTTTGTAGAATCCATATCAAACAAATTGCTTATTTGTGTAGAAATATTTTCAATAATGTTTGTTTCGGAGAAAGGAAAAGACATAAATGTAATAATCGGCTCTAATTTTTGAATATCTTTAAATCGTCTTTCAAATTCATTGTACACTTTTTCAACCTCAGAGCAATATATTTCCACTGCCACTGTACATTTTTGCTTTTCAAAAAAATCTTTTAAGTTTGGAAAATTATTCAAATTAGATTCATTTAATTGTGACTTGAGTAATATCAATTTTGATTTAAACCCATTTATAGAACTCAATAACTCAATTATTTCAATCTTTTCCTTGAAGTTCAACATTTAAAGTGTTTAATGAGCCGTTATATCTGTTAAAAAAGCTAAGTTCTGAAGCCATGTATTGTTTGTTAAACAATCATAATTATCACCTCTGGATTTTAAAAACTCTATTATTTCAGGAAGTAAACATTGAAACCTTTCTAGAAATTTACCACGGCTCAACCATCTAACATCCGTATGCAGTAATAAATCACAATACTGAGAATCGTTTTCTTCTAATTGTAATTTAAAAAGCCGCCTTTGCAAGCTTCGTGAACGTATAGAATTGGCTATTTTAAAAGCAATGTCCATTATAATACTCGTATTCAATATTTTTCCACACAATGCTTGTTGATGTATCACACAATGGAACGTTATACGATTTGGAAAATTATTATCATTCTTACACAAAGCAATAAAACCATTATTTTTACCTATCATAGCTGGAGCCCCATCAGTCGTAATACAAACTAATTTATACAAAGGTAAATTTGATTTATTGACAAAATTAATAAAAGCTTGATAAATATCCACACCTCGTGTTGTACTTTTCATAGAGATTATAGTTAATAATTCTTCTTTTGAATTTAAATTTGAAAAAACTAGTCGTATAAATATACATAGTTGAGCGGTATCTGTTATGTCTGTTGATTCATCGAATTGAAGTGAAAAATAACTTGTCTTTCAACATTGTAAAAAAAAATCCATTTCCCATTAATAAAATGATAAGTTTTTTGTTTTTTATGTGCACTCATAATTATAAATTTTAAACACAACAGACACCAACAGAACACAGAACAACAGAACACAGTGAAATGAACATTCGT
This sequence comes from Macrosiphum euphorbiae, assembly GCA_949089665.1. Lineage (NCBI taxonomy): Eukaryota > Metazoa > Arthropoda > Insecta > Hemiptera > Aphididae > Macrosiphum > Macrosiphum euphorbiae. Next base: position 17,646,562 of record CARXXK010000001.1, on the reverse strand, counting down.
GACCGATAGACATTTGACACACGAAACCAGATTAAAATTAAACAGATAAAAGATAAAACTTATCGACAATTCGATAACAATTCGTGCGCGTGTCCCTAAAAATAAATTCTAACATGATCGGCTTGGAAATTGTCCTCGATCGACCGTTTGGCCGCCCCTGGTATAGGTGATACATAAATTGAAGATGTATCATTAACCTGGACAGGATATCCACCATCGGTACTCGTCCTCGTGAGAGAGGGCAAGATAAGTATGCACCAATTTGTAGCTCGTGTTAATTATAAAAAACAATACATTATAATTATTAGATAAAACTATTAAAAATAATAAATAGGAATCTTGTTTTATTTGTAGTACCAGTTCAGTACCAGTAACATAAAGAGTCTTTTCTTTTTGATAAAATATTTAACATAGGTAATGAAAAATAACTAAATTATTACATTACATTAAATGATTTTTAATTAACAAATTTACTAAACACACATAAAAAATTTCAATTTTATTTTTAATTAAATATTAAACATAACTAAATTAAACAGAAGTCTTTTATTTTTATTATCATTTATCAATATAAAATGGTATAATTATAGTTGGATTATAGATTTTTTTTTTTTAATACAGTCAATTCAACACTCATTATTTCCAACTTTAATGCGTTTTCTTTTCTTTTGAAAACTAGTTCTTCTTCTAGCAATTTTTTTTTAATTCCAAAACATTCCTTTTTAACATAGCAACTTCCGACCAGTCTTTATTTACATTAACTATGCTAGAGTAGAGAACCATATATAATATTAAATATTATTTTATTTTAATATTATTTTAAAGTTGAAAATATAAGTAACTAAATAACAAGTAACAACCTTGCTTGTTTTTTTCTATAAACAATATTTACATTAATTTTTGTTTTGGGATTTTCTTGAAGTTTTTCAACTAAATTTAACATTATAATTGTAGAATGAAATATTTATTTTTATTTTTTTTTAGCATCAGGCTCAGTAGAACTAGAAGTCTTCAAAAATCTTTTAAAATATGTATTTAGATATTTTGAAGATGAATTTTTTTCTTTTATCGTTTTGCACGCATTTAAATGCCTTTTCCAATTCGCCGGATTTATGTTATTTTTTTTTTTTACCACATAAACATGCTTCGTCGTCAGACATGATTAAATCAAATTAAATAAAACTTTAGAAAACCAAAGTGGTCACAAGTCACAATACTTCAAAATTATAATTGATGTGTTATGACTTTATGAGAATGAGAAAATGTCGTAGTCGCACACTCGCGTCTCGCACTGGAATGTCTGGTATATTGGATATACAGCAGACAGCAGTACGGACTACGAGCAGATTATTACCATTGAATATCGATTAAAAATATTTATAGAATTTAATCAAATACGATAAAAAGCACTCGCTCTGTTTTCTATAAATAATTCACCAATAACCATATTATTATCCAAAATAATACCTTCGCCACGCCACTGATTGAAACTCCTTATATAATACTCCATTACTTGGTTGTTGAGATACTATCTAAACGTCCTACCTATATCAAAAAAATGTGGGCATTTTTTCCGTTAGGTATTTTTCTGGTCTTTTTTCCTTGTTCTTTTCTTCCACGATTCATTGGTTTTACAATGATATATTTTTTTTTTTTTATTTTTAAATTTTTGTGTCTGTCATCACGGTTCGGGGCAGTAAAACTGCTTCGATTTTCTTCAACAGTATCTTGTAAAAGTGAATCTAGTTGGTGAATTAAGGATGTCAACATTTCAAATTCCTAGTAATTTTCAAAAGCAAGAAAAAACCAAAAAAAAAATAACCAAATAAAAACGGACATATTTAAGCAAAATCGGTTTTCAACAAAATCATTTTCAGTTTAAAATTTTTAAAACAATATTATTATTATAACCCTATTATATGTTCCTTCCAAGGGCGACCATAAATCAGAACTACCTCAGTTTTAATTACCTAAGTAACATATTGTACATTTTACCATTTTGTGATTTTACCACTTTGTAATATAGTTCATCTGGCTTTAATTAATTAAATAAATAATTAATAACAAATACTGATAATTTTATCATAAAAAAAACATAATTCCTTTTCAAGTAATAATAATAATATAAATGTATAAAGTGTTATAAAGTATTATAAACATAATTCCTTTAGGTTTAATTAAGAACAATGCAATATATTTAATAATAAGAAAAACATAATTCCTTTAGGTTTAAATAATAACAACAGAATCATTAAAAACTAATTTTTGGATAGCTTTTGTTTTTGCAAATTTAAAATGTCTTCTTGTAATTCTATTTGCCTTATTTTTGAATTAAATTCTATTTTTTTTAAGGCAATTTCTAATGTGGTTTCTGCTGCTTCTAGTTCTGTCTTAGCTTTTTTAATTTTTAAATCTTGGATATCTAGTGAAAATTGTTGTTGAGCACATACTTTATTAATTTTTTTTTGGCCAATTCTTGTAGACCATCACAGACAGATTTTTGTAATGAAACTTTTTTAACCGCAGTATCTTAAGTTGTTTTTATTTGATTTGACTCATTTATAGCTGGTGACTGGTAACTGTTATTTGATAATGTTGATGTTTCAGGTTCTGTATTAAACATAGCTTAAACAAATGATAGGCAAGTTAATACATTCATAAATATATAAGATCTTCACATAGGTAAATCCCAGTAGTAAAAAATAAATTAAATAAATTTACCCCAATTGAAGTCACGAGAAGGAGGAAGTGAGTTATCTACTGTTATATCGATTTCTTCTACTCCATCTACAAATTCAACAATTTCCACATAATCTTGTTCATTCTGAATACATCTATCAGCGTTCATTGGATCTTAAATGTAAAAAAACTCATTTAAATCATTAAACCATTTTGGAATTAATACAATAGTATGTATTCATAATTTTTGATTCTGTCTCTGAAATACTACAATCCTTTAATTTTAGATTTTCTGTAAATGATAAAATTACTTTAATACAGCAATATAAATAAATATAACATATTATCATATATTTACTATTCACTAATATTGGCTGATCATAGGTCTTTGCTCAGAATCAGAGTCTAACCCACTTAACCTTCTTAATTTTTATTTGTATTATATAATTTAAATGTTAGTTTCTCGGACCAACCAGCATAACCATAATCATCATCATGTGCATTTAATAATGAAGTAATTGGGTCTTCAATTACTGCAATTACTTGCTCACTTAAGTGGTTCATACTTTTTTTGTATTGTCCTCCGCCAGTTTTAAATCTTTCAATCTGTAATCCAAATATAAACATAGTTTTAATACACTTTACATCTAAGTCAGTCACTCATGCTGCATAGTCTGCCTAACAGTAATTTGGGTTGACAGAAATATTAAATTTGTAATTAATGGCTAGTAATTGAAAATCGAAACTTATACTGAGTGTCAAAAGCCAATTGTTATATTATGAATACTCTGCAGTCTGGTTTACACATTACATAATATCAGTATATCACCTATTGTTATTTTGAGGGAGATAGGATAGTTAATAAAGTAATATATGGTCTTACCTTATCGTTTTTATTTTCACTTTTGGCCGTTTTACTTAAATGTTCAAATAAATATTTGATTTCATCTAATGCTCTTGTACCTGATGTTTGGTGCAAATTATAAGTTTCAACAATATTTGACTATGCTTCATCCTTTTCAAATAGATGCCTACTGAGCTATGTTAATAAACAAACAATTTTATCAAATATATGAGCTTACTTTTTTTTTTTATCTAGTGTCTATATAATTTACAAGACTACAGAAAACTTACAATAGATAAACGATGAGTTTTGACCATAGATATTATAAGACTGGATAGAATATCAGGATTATCAACTCAGAATAAAGTGACAACATTTTTGAGGTTATAAGAGTTCATTAATTATTGATACATATTAATACGATTTAAAAAAACAAAAACAAATAATAAAATTATGAATATGAAATAACAGTTTAATTATTTTAATTATAATTTATTGCATATTATAATTTAATAATCATTATTCATAATATTACAATTTTGTAACCTAACCTCAAAAAGCACTCTTATAGTCTATCTCTCTCGTAGATATTGAACTTTCTCTCTTCCCCAAAAAAGACCGCAACTTCTTACGAAGCCAGTATAGGCGTGTCCTATCCATTCTTATAATATCTATGGTTTTGACTAGTGTTGGACGAGTATTGTTTTTTTATTTCGAGTCGAGTCAAGTCGAGTTCAAAATTCGAGTACTCGACAAATGCCGAGTATTAAAAAAAAAATCGAGTACTCGTCAAATTCCGAATATTAAAAAAAAATCGAGTACTCGTCAAATTCGAGTACTCGACAAAATCGTCGAGTATTTTAAAGTGTACTAAAAATAGATTTTCCAAAAATATTATATTTTCTTTCATACAGTTATATAATTAATATTTAATAGTAATACTGATATAATATTATTATTTTTTAATATAATACTAATGACTATACTTATACTTACCTATATAAAGGCGGGATCCCACGACTCGTGTATTTGACGAATATCCACGAATACTCGAATAATCGGCAAGCTATCCGAATAGCCAAGTAGACCATTCCCACGACTCGTGTACTTGACGAATATCCTCGAATACTCGAATAACCGGCAAGTTACACGAATAGCCAAATAGACCAATCCCACGATGAGTTTCATATTCGTCAAAAGCTCAATTATTCGCGATCGTCATGCGCCTAGTGACCACTTTTGACAAAAGATTAATGATGAACAACTTAATTTTGATAACATTTATCAATCGTAAAATTGCAATCGGAAATAACTAAACGTTTTGTAATTTTTTGTGTTCGCAAATTTGGAATCTTATTTTATTCTAGTCTATTTTATTTATTACTCACTGTTTGGTGAAATGAATCTAGAACAGAAGAAAATAGTTGTATGCGGATCATTTTTACTTATGAGTGAAGAATTTAAGAAATTAAAAAGTATAATGGACAATAAAAAAAACAAAAAGTGTAAAACGAGAAGATGGTGGATGATTTCACTCAATAAAAGTCGATTGAGGTAAGTGTATTTGTCATGACTCATGACTCATGAGTTCATGACCTTATATTTAATGGTGGAGTGTTATTAATCTTACCTTTCACACTAAAGCTATTATCAAATATTCCACTCAATTATATTATTTACCACTCTAAAAAAAAAAAATTTTAAATAGTTTCAAAAGACAGTTTTGTTAAAAGTATAAAATCTCTAACTCACAGGTATGATGGTTCAGATATGTTAGAAGATCTACGAAGAGAACCTAGTGGAAAGTTTGAAAACTTTTGTCGAATGTCTGCAACAGACTTTGAATACCTCATAAATAAAGTAGGCCCATTGATAGTGAAGACTGATACCACTATGAGAAAAGCCATACCAGTACAAGAAAGATTAGCTGTAACATTAAGATTTTTGGCTACTGGAGACAGCTTTAAAAGTTTGTCTTTTCTGTTTAAGATATCATCTCAAACCGTTTCAAGATGTGTACATGAGACTTGTATTGCATTGATTGAAATACTTAAATATGAAATAAAGGTAAGCAACTCAAAAATTATTTAAATTATTTAAGTATATTCTACACTTTAGAAAAAACATAAAAAAAATTTAACACCTTGTCAAACTAAAAATAACTTTTTTTTAAAAATATGAAAACATAAATTATCAACCTTGATATTAATTATAGAATTTAAAAATTAAAATCCAACTTAAAAAAAAAAATTCTAACTTCTTATATAATAAAAATGATAACAAATATAATTCAAATTTTAATATTACAAACTTCATAAGAATTATTTTTTATGTGATGAAAATTAATCTTGTAGAGAATGTTGAGATGCATATGAGTTTGTTGGAGAAGCTTGAGGTACATGTGAATTTTCTGGAGAATGTTGAGATGCATATGAGTTTGTTGGAGAAGCTTGAGGTACATGTGAATTTGTTGGAGAATGTTGTGACAGATATGTGTAGATTGGATGCGATGGTGGTTCATATTCATCTGTTGAAGAATGTTGTAATGTTTTCAATATTTGTGGAGAAGGCTGCGATATATATGAGTTTGCTGGAGAATGTTGTGACTGATATGTGTGTACTAAATGAGATGATGGTTCATATCCATCTGTTGGAGAATGTTGTGATGAAAATGAGATTTTTGGAGAAGGCTGAGTTATATATGTGTTTGCTGGAGAAGGTTGAACCACATATGAGCTTGCTGGAGAAAACTGAGAAGGATGTCTTGAAAACAAATGTGTTGAAGAATGCATAGGAACAATAGTAGGGCTAATAGAAAGATTTGAATTAGTGCTACCACTACCAAGTTTTTGGTGATAACTAATAGAGGTGAGATCAGTGGATTGTTTCTTATATTTTGCATGAAAATACAAATTATCTATATCATGCATCAGAATACCTCGAGTGTTTTCATCCAATGATCTTAATTTTACTGCCAGTAAATTTGCATATAGTATACATTCATCTGTTTCTGCAACCTCACTTGGTTGTTCACACACCTTTTTCATAATTGAATAAGCATCATCCATACGGCTTTGAATTGATTTCATTTCAGCTAATTCTTTCCTTTTTCTTGATACTTTTTCTGTTCCACTAGGACGTTTAAAAACTTCAAGAGGGGAATTTAAATTTTCTGAATTGTCCTCAAGATTTGTAATACCATCATTTCTCTCTTCAGTTGAATCAATATCAATTTTATCAATTTCACTACTACTATCTTCACCATGAATTAGTATATCTTCTGATTCCTAAACAAAATTAAAATATCAGACTCACTTTTCTCAGTTTTAAAAACTTTGTTTATAATTATAACATAAGGTCAGTTATACAACTAAGTTGGTTTATATTTTGAAATTCTAAATAATATTAACTCTTAAATTAAACATATTGGACATTTTTAAAAGCTGTTATTAAATTTTTGGATATTTAAATTATATTCTAAAAAAAAAAATAGGTAGAAAATCATAATTCTTAAAAAGTACCTAAATAACCTCATAGATAATCAACCAATTTTTTTTTTTGATCTACATTTTATAATTTCTTTGAGTAACATAAAATATAAATAAACAATTTGTGAAAATTATTTAGGTAGTATTGTAGTAATTTTTTTAGTTTATTCACTTTGATGTTACTGTTCTAGATACCAACAAATTGTGAAGAATGGTCAAAAGTATCTAAGGAGTATGATGAAAAATGGAATTTTCCACAGTGTGTAGGATCAATAGATGGTAAACACATAATTATTCAGTCACCTATACACAGTGGATCTGAATTTATCAACTACAAAGGAACTTTTAGTGTTGTACTTATGGCTTTGGTTGATGCTAACTATTGTTTTTTATATGCAAATATTGGTTGTCAAGGAAGAATTAGTGATGGAGGGGTCTTTCGCAATACTTCTTTATTTAAGAAAATTGAAGAAAATGATCTAATGCTACCTCCTGATCAACTGCTTCCTTCGAGTGAAATACCTACTCCATATGTTTTCGTGGCAGATGATGCTTTTACCTTTAGTCCTCGTATCATGAAACCATACTCAGGAACATATGAGAGAGGTCGTGCTGAAAGGGCTTTCAATTATCGACTTTCAAGAGCTAGACGAGTAGTAGAGAATGTTTTTGGAATTATGTCTTCGGTATTCAGAGTTCTAAGAAAACCCATGCTGCTTGAACCCAATAAAGTTTCAAATATAGCATTGGCTTGTGCTTTACTTCATAATTTTTTAAGGAAAAGTAACACCTCTAAAAAAATATATACTCCCCAAGGTACATTTGACATGGAAACTGCTGAAACAGATATTCCAGGATCGTGGAGACAGGACCGAGGTGATATAACATCATTATTACCATTACGTAATGTACCTAGGAGACCAGGGGCTGAGGCACAGCGGATAAGAAATGCATTTGCTGATTATTTCACTACAGTTGGTAAAGTACCATGGCAAGACAAGTATTGCTAAAATTCAAGTTATTTAATTGTTTTCAATATTGTAATAAATTATTATTAAAATAAAATATTGTCATATTGTAGGTAGGTATATAACCTTTAAGAAGATATTATATACAGTAAAAAATACACTATACATTTACAATCTAAAATTGACAATCATTTTTTATAAAATACAATTTTTTTTCTAGAATATATTGTACTTAATTGTATAACTACCTACCTTACTTATCTACATAAAATTTAGATCAATACCTATATATCTATTTACATTCAAAGCATTTTTATTAGTTAAGAATAGTTTTATCTAGTTTTTGTTTGTACCTCTATTTGTATTTGTAACATGAAATTGGAACATTATTAATTATTACACTATAGTAACATAGTATAATATAACTACATAATGTTTCACTATAATTACCTTAATATATTTATTTACTATTTGCACAAATTATTTCTGATTATTCAAGTAAACATATTTATTTTACTCATGAGTACCAGAGTACCTAAGTGACCAAAAAATGTAATTAAATGAAAAACAAAACTTTTAGGGTTTTAGTCTTAGGAACCAAGTAATTGTGTAAAATGGGTAAGTATATAAATGTATGTATATGCTTGGTATGAGAGTGTGACTATACTGACTAATATTATAGTAGGTAACAATTGTATCATAGGCAGGTAGGTCCAATTGTATGTGAATATCTTATGTAGTTTGAATTTAGTAAGTGCATATCCCCCAGTGGTTTGAAAAATGCGAGGAAAAATGTTACCCTTTTGCCAACTCTTTAGTTGTCAGAACTGAAATGTATAGGTACTTGTAATTTAGTTTAAACGTGAATATTTATACTGGGGTAGTAATGTAGGTCTGTGTCTGTACTAATGCCTGTACATGCTTATGTATGTAATAGTAATAAGATATTATAATAAAGCTTACTTGTGTACTTATTGTAGGTCTTGGCTGATATACACTAACCAAGAATTTGGCCATTGTTTCAAAAGCAAACCAGTTAGGCTTATAAACATCATCTGCGCCACTTCCTGTTTTCATGCTACTTTTCACCTTGCTCAATAATGGTCTAAAACTAGCCATCAAAGAGTCTTTTTTTTTTTTAAGCTCTTGAATAGTGGATGAAAAACTGAGTGTGTTGTTTATCCTTACCCATGCGTCATTAACCAAATTACGGTTTTTGTGATCTGGATTTTTAGGGTTCCAAATCGATGGCTCTTGTTCATACAGCTTCAAAAACTCTAGACTCATTTCATTTGACCATTCCATTATACTACACATTTTTATTTTACAGGTAGTATTATATTATTTATATTTTAAAACTGTTGATCACCTAATAAAATATAAAAAACGTCGAATCATTCAAGTTGACTGTTGAAATTAAATTAGTACCTATAATATTATTTTTATGAGTTATGCTTATGACTGTTAACAAAGTACCAAATTACAATTAATTAATTTGATAATATGGCTGATAACTGATAAGTGATAACAAAAAACAACCGAATGGCAAATATTCGTCGTGTCGTGGGAATGTACCAACGAACATCTATTTTGGTAATTAAATTCTCTTTGACTCGTGTCACTTTTACCGACAATCGATGGGAAGGTGGCGAATAACGAATAACGAATACCGAATACCGAGTATTCGTACAAGTACTCCATTCCCACTACTTGGCGAGTATCCACGAATACCAAATATTCGTCAAATACACGAGTCGTGGGATCCCGCCTTAAGATATATTATTATATTATTATTTGGTACCCAATGAAAAAAAGGTGGGCAAGTGGATGTCGCTCTGCTGTACTGTAGGTTACAAGTGGGTCACTGTATAATGGATGGTATTAAATTTGAATTCAATGATACAATATCATTGTATAAGAAAAACGATTCTGAGCGAAGACAGTATGTCAGTCTAGGTTTAAGACATATTATATACATATCTATGGTATTAAAAAAAAATTGACCTATAATAAATTCCAAATTAATCATATCACAATATCCATTAGGTACTTATAGCACGTTATACATCAATAACAAACCCTGATACTATCATAGATATATAATAGTGTACTTTAGAAGTTTCAAGTACCCACGAATGATATTATTTCTAATCACAACAAAATAACTAAAATAGGTATGCTAGGTTTTTTAATATGTAATTTCGTCCAAATTTGAACTTAAAATGACTGTAAAAATAAACTGTGCTTGTGTATTTTTTAGATTTTTTGGTAACAGAATAAACTACTTACATGGAATCTTGTTTTAAATTTTCAATCCTTAGCTATAAAAACTGAACATTTTATAATTTATTAATTACAATGATTGATAATTTTCGAGATTTTAATAAATTCTGTCCAAATTTGATCTTTAAATGCTTATAAAAAAAAACTGTGCCTATGTATTTTTAATATTTTTACAGTGCTAAAACGTATAATAGTATATAATACCAAATAGTAAATAGAGTAAAATCTAAATACATATAAACAAATTAAAAATATATCAAAAATAGTATATAAGTATAGTTACTAGTTAGTGGTATACTATTAAGTATTCACGTTAGTTGTTAAATTAATGTTGTTCAAATCAGTTAAAAGTTAAAACTGTAACAAACATTTAAACAAACCTGAATAGTGAATAATTATAATTTATAATATATAATAATAGCATATGAATGATGGGAGTATAGAGTATTAGAGTATATTAATTATTAAATAAAAAATAATAATTAATATTAATTATTAATTATTCCACTTCTTGTTTTGAACCTTCCTCTATGTCTTCCATTTCCAATATATATTTATAGTAATCTTTTAGAAATAATAATTGTTCAACATGCTCAGGTAATAGCAATGTCCTTCTGTCTGATACAATTTGGCCAGCCGATGAAAATAATCTCTCACTAGTAACTTGAGTGGCTGGAATTGCTAGGTGTTGAAGAGCTAGACATTTAATATATGGGTATTTTATTTGACCAACATCCTTCCAAAATTGAAAACTATTGGTTTTTTTCGGTTCCTTAGGATCCTGCATGCAATTTTCTATTTCTTTTTCAATAATTAAATCATTATTTTCATTATTTGTTTGAGGTAGTGTTTCTGTACTCCATTCTCCAACCATTGACCACATATCATTTTCATCAGTGTTTACTTCAGGAATAGTGTTTATACTAATTGCTTCTAAAGGTAACTGATATTTAATAATTTCGTTTTTCATAGTGGTTTTCAAATTTTGTACTTGATGTTCATTCAAAAAATAAGCTTTTAGACGTGGATCAACTACCATACATAATAATAAAGTTGTATTTTCTTTAAATGAAGGAAAATGTGAAGTTTTACCAATGCTTACTTTAGATGCAAATGTGTGAACCTTTAAGTTTGAGTGATTTTGATGTAGTTCTCTTAAGGTTTCAATAATATAATGCAAATAAAAAATAATGCTCACTGCTGTGGGGAAGGAAGAGCTACATAAATCATTTGTAGCCTTGTATAACGGTTTTAGTACACACAACAAACCTTCAATTGTTGAATATTGATCCCTTGTTAAATTATCAATTGTACTATTAGACTTAATCAAATCAGCCGAAATAAATCTTTTCAATTCATAAATCCGTTGAAGCATTAAATACTCAGAGTTCCAACGAGTCTTAACATTTTGGATGAGCATCAATGGCGGAGACATATTTTCTTTTTTTTGAAGTTCGAAAAGCCTGGCCTTAGTCGTTGAACTTCGCTTGTAATGACCAACAATGGACCTACAAGCTACTAAAAGTATATCTAAGTCAGATGTATTTTTTTTGGCATCGACTATTTCAAGTTGCAATGAGTGCGCTACACATCTTAAATGTTGCCAAGTATATCCATCAGGAACTTTTCTTAATGCTGCTACAAGGTTAGGTGCGTTGTCAGTTATAAAATACATAGGTATATCCTTACAAAATGACAATTTTTCAATTAATCTTACTATAAGATTATTTAGGTTCACTGCAGTATGTTGATGTTTGTAATGTTCGAGATTTAGTGTAATATGACGAAGTTTCCATTCTTCAGTGCCATAATGGACTGTTAAAGATATGTAACTTTCATTTGAACGAGAAGTCCATCCATCTGTTGTGAATGACAAGGATTTAGCACTTTTACATTCATTATCAATGATACTTTTAACATGATCAACAGATTTTTCAAAAGCATTCGGTATATGATACTGAGAAAAATATTTCCTCGATGGAACAATATACCTTGGTTCAGCTTTTTTCATAAGTTCCAAAAATGCAGGCTCCTGGACAATAGAATAGGCATGGCAGCCTCGAATGATGAACCTTGATACACTATCATTAAGTGCCTTTACATTTGGATTTGTTTTCACCCATGCTTTTGTTAGGTTTACAACTTGTGGCATTGTTGGTTGAGACATTTTCATTTTTTTGGAATCATTTTCAGTTTTTGTTAAGTTATTCATATCATTAAATGTATCAAATACATTTTTATGCATTTTTAAATGATTTATCATAGATTTTGTTTGATTACATTTTCTTTTTATTTGCACTCCATACTCTAAACATTTACCTCTTTCAACACCAGATTCATCTTTATCGCCTAATGTAAAAAACTTCCAAATAACACCTTTTTGACGTTTATTTACAATATTAACTATGGTTGGATTTTCTGTTAACTGACCAAATACTGGATACATAGTATTACTAGTCGATGTTGATGCAACTGATGTATCCAATTCCTCATCGGACACATCAAAAGACACACGTTGATTGGACATGGTGAACTAAAAATATTAAATAACAAATATTCAGTTTATCTTAATCAAAAATATTGTCATGTTACTGAGATTGACATTATTTAGAATATTACTGACAGAACTGTAATATTTATGAATTGATTTAGTTTTATCCATTTTTTGTTTTCTTAATATCTACACATTAGTTATTAGATGTGCTTCAGTTTTTATAAATATTCTTAGGAATATTATTTTTTTTTAATAACTAAAAAGTTTAAAAGTAAAGTAGTATAATATTCAATTTACGTCTAGCATACTTGTAAGACTACTTAAAATACTCATTACTCATTAGTTTAACTATTAAATGTTTAATGTTTATTATTTATTGAGGTCTATAATATAATATACCTATTAATTAGTAAAATGTAATATGCAATAAAATAGTATTTAGTATTTAGTATTTACTACCTATTTGTCCTATTTCATTGCCTTATATTTTAATTTTTAATTTATCTCAACAAATTCATAATACATTTAAAATATTTATTGTTATTTATTATTTAATATTTATTCAGTTCTACAATAAAGTGTAAAATTATAATAATATGCAATAAAATAATAAAAATAGCAAGGCTGGGCAAGTTAATGATTTTTTTTAACTCAGTTAAGTGTCAATATTCACCAATAACCAAAATGTAATTTAACTATAGGTTAACTCAGCTAATTTAAAGTAAATGCATATTTGTTAACTTTTTTTTAAGTTAAAAAAAGTTAACTTGTTTGTTTTAAGCTAGCGTAGGTACTTAATTTTTTACCAACCCAAAACTATATATACTACTACTAGTAATATAATATAACTACTATTTGTTTGGTTCGTTTATTTGTACTGGATGCGGTATTTGTTGCAATGGTAAGGGATTAATGTCATCGTCATCTGAATGTAAAATTCATCTACAATATCATCTAAAAATAAAAAATAATAGATATTATTCAGTTTAAATGGTGCTGATTTACTGTCATTGAACGGTTTATTATTAATCCCAATCTTTTACTTATAAAAAGGTTAGCTAATGTTCAGAGATGGAATTCCATGTTAAGAATTATAAAGTTATACCTTCTTCTTGTTTTTTTTTTTAAATTATGGCGAAAACCATTTCAATTATAGCTTAGTCAGTATCAGTCGGGCCCACCCCACCACCCAGCCATCACAGGAGGATGTTGTTTTCTTGATGAAAATATGCAAACCGATACAACAATATTGATAAGAAGTAGTCTATAAAAACGACGAGTACCAAGAAAACCAATAAGGGAAAGAATACAATGTATAGAAAATAAAATAAATCAATTTAATAATGAAATCACAATTAAAGATTATGTTAATTCCTACATTAGCCAATAAATATAAATACAGACAAAATTAAATTAATACTTGTGATATTAACCAATGACTTAAAACCTATGATATTATGATTTTACAATTTAAATTTTTTAAAAATATGTGAATATACGACGATTTATTATATATGATATTATGTTTTCACTTTAAGAACCACTCACCTGTAGATAAAAAGGTAACATGAATTGCGTCCGGGAAATAATTCGTTCAAAAAGGTTCGTTTACCTGTTTTGGTACGCAATTCGTGTGTGCCTTCGTGTCGATGGACCGGATGAAATTGGGTATGGTCGAATTGCACTTATTTTAGTCAAACTGCACTTGGGTTTAAAGAAGGTAATGGTCGAACTGCACTCGGGTAAAAAGCAGGTTGTGGTAAAACTGCACTTGGCCTCAAAAAAGTTATTACAAGTTACAACCGAAATATCAACATTCGAAAGGATTAAACGTTTATAAAACACTAATTTCCCTTCCCATTTACAGGCTTAGAACTGACAATGATTTTAATCATTGGCGTACTTATATACATAAATACCATACTGTCCATTATGTTAATATAATATTATACAATATACATATATTAAATCATCAAATATTATTATTGTCATTGTTATAACTTTTTTTTAAACTAATTTTAATAATTTTTGTAGTAATAATATATTTACATATTTTTTTTTATTTTTGAAAATAGTCAAATATTATTATTATTTATAATAATAAACGTAATAATGAACTTCCATAATATAGTGAACTTAAATTTTAACTCCTTTTTTTGAATGAGTGCAGTTCGACCATTACCTGCTTTTTAAACAAGTGCAGTTCAAAAATTACCTTTTTTGAACCCAAGTGCAAATCGACCATTTCTGTTTAGGTAATAAGTGCAATTGGACTATCCCGATGAAATTCTTTCGCTGGCCGTACTTTGCCCATCACTGTTCTAGAGTGTGCCCAGTTTTCTTGCAATCTCATCACATGTTGGTCGCTTGTTATCTATAGTTTTATTATTTTTATCCTTGTTTTGCTTGCTTTGTTGACCTGTATCCATTGGCATATTTGCATTCACTAGTGCTATGATTAGTTTTTTTTACAGTTTTTACAATATTTGTTGCTACTGTTGTTATTGTATTTGTTATATAATAAACGTTGTGTCCCTTTATTGGATTGGTATATTCTGTCTTCTTCTAAGCTGTCTTTGATTGCTTCTTCCAACGACGTGTGATTTTTTGATTTTATCACTCCACGAATAGAGGATGGTAGGCCCTCCACATATTTAGTTAGGGTGGTCTCTTTTATATATTCATGAACTGCTTTGGCGTCTGTTGGAGACCTTTTGGCAGTGCTGAAATTGTACAGTTCGTGTAAAAGTGCTACAACCCTTGAGAAGTATTCTTGAACTGTTTCTCCAGCTTTATGTTTAGTTGTGGTTAATTCCAATTTTAAATATCCTGGAGTCCTCTTCGCACAAAATGTTACTTCCAACAATCCTCTCAATGCTTCCCATGACTTCACATCTCGGTGTTGTGTCGCTGCGAAAGCTTTTCCTGCTAGTTTAGTTAAAATAGCCTGTAGGAGTACGGGACGACAGTCTTCACTAACTGTTTTTATTACGAAGTCACGTGTACTTAAAAATGGGTACACTTCTTGTGCACACTCCCCTTTAAATTTGGGTATAAGATTTATGGCGGTTTCGAAAGATAGAGCTACTGGCGGCATTATGACTTCTGGTTTTAAAATATAAGTATTATCTTCTAAATTAATTAAAGAAATTATGGAACTTAGGCTATTGGAACGCCTACGTAAGTTTTGTGTTTTAGATCTCGTTACCCTACTGGAAATTTCGAGTGAACTTGTTCTTACGTTATAGGGTGGAATATATTCAGGATCTAGCTCAGGATAATCGGAACTGCTATCGTCACTACTACTCGTATTTGTTGACGTGCAAATCTTATATATTGTATATGACTTAATATAAAAATTTAAAAAGAAAAAAAAAATATTATATGTAGTGTATATGCATATATATAAACATATATATACATATGTGTTTATTTATATACAAATAAACAGAGACAATTAATTACTTACAGTAATATCCATATGATATATATGTTTGTACCGTGCATATTATACTTAATAATCTGATTGACGCTGCTTGGCTCTGCCGTGTTTGACACTGTAACCCACTTACGCTGACTGTCAATGGTCGAGGTTAATACTGTTGTATTTTGATTTTTGACTTAACGTCTCTTCAAGATTAGTCCACAGCAGTTAGAGTTTTTATTTGGAATAAATCAAACAAAAGGTTTTCATTGGTTTTTCGTTATAGTTTAGGGCCCTGATTATTCTCCTAAAAGTCCCCAGTGATAACGCATGTGCTAAACTTTAAAGGGTGGTTTTAAGGGGTGAAAATTGCTCAAAAATCAGTTTTTCACTAATACCTCTTAAAATGTCAACTGAAAAACTAAAATACCTATATACTAAATTAAAGCTGAGTAAATTATCTATAAAAAAGTATCCAAAGTCATTAAGCCTACAATCAAAAGGTTTCAAAAAAAAATTAGTATTGAAAAGAACTTTTTTTCGAGATAGATATTTATGAAAATCGTCGTTGATATTTATAGTACATTATTTTTACTCTATTCCATACCACATACGGAGGTTGAGTATTAGGCGCATTTTTTTTACGTGGTATCCCTAGTAGGCCTATTCCACCACTACAAAACTATCACGGATTGAAATAAAAAAATTTGAGTTAGATTTCTTCTTCTTCCTCTATCTCATATCCGTCGCTATAATAGACATTTTCTGGTGTTTCAATTTCTTCAGTTACCTGCTCCATGACATCTTTGGTGTAAATAGAACTATTATTGGAATTATCATTCTCCTCGACCTTACTTTCAAGTGGGGGTGAATTGTAGCATGATTGTCCGTCACAGCTAGCGCAAACTGCGCAAAATCATATTAAGTAGGCAATCTGGTGCAGGGAGCTGCAACATTCTCCTTGGCGTTAAGACACCTTCCCTTAAAATCCAACCACAATCTGTGGGATTTAAATCATTACAAAACCATTTCTGAACCTGGTAGTAAACACGTGACAGGTGCATCTCAGCAGCATCAGCAGTCGGTGGAAGTAGATATAATTTTACTGGCTTATTTTTACTCAAAGATTTAATAAAACTCGAGTATCTGTACTCGTTAAGAGAAGTTTCGTTGATGGATGCTCCATAAATACCAAGTATAAATTTGATACCATTTTCAATCAATTTTTCCCTCAAAACATTTTGTGAATTAAATACCTGAGTTGCAAGTCGTAGGTCTTCTCGTTTTGTCATTAGTTTTAAGGCTGATGATTTGCCTTTGTGGGAAAGAGCAGATGCCGTGTCACAGCCCGAGAAAGCATGGAGAAATAACATTTTATCTCGAATAAGATGATGTTGATCAAAGCTTTGAGATGAATATAGTTTCCTTTCAACATTTTTTTTACCTGGTTTGAGGAAGAAAATGTCTTGTGTCGTTAGGGCACGAGCAGTTAAAATCACAAGGAGATCCACGTCTTCCCCAACTACAATTGTGATATTATTCACGGACTCATTAATCGCTGTTTCGATAATTAAAACATCAGCATCATCGGTAGCTTGTTTGACGATAAAATTATTCAATCGAAATCAGCCTGATTTTATTATTTCTATTAGAAAGCAAGTTCTCTTGGCTTACTGTGCAAATCATGATGTCTTCGAAATTAATATCAGGAGATATCAAGTTTTTGTTGCTCTGCGTGATTGCTCCATTGTTTTTACGCTGTTTCTGGGATTACAGTAACCATCAAAAACTATTACACAGTTCGATCCAAAGTGTTTACTCACATAATTAATATATGCTGTGCAAATAGCTTCAAAAGTTTCATTTTGATGCCACACCACGCGGTATAACAAAAATCATCCATCAAACACGTATGTGCCATTTTCGAAATGTAAATCTTGCTCTTGTTCAGGCGTGAGTGATTTGAAACTGCCGTACAATGCTGATTTATTTGTTTTCCACATTCCTTTTTCATCAAAGAGTGATACTGGAAACGGAGCCAACTCATAAGCTAAATAATTTCGGAGCTCCTCATTTGATCTTTTCATAACACAAATTCTTTGAAACAATAATAACGGATCGATCGGCACTGTTTTGTTGTGAACTTTAACTTTACTGTTAACGCTTAAAAGTGGAAGTACTCGATCAGCTCGCGAAAATTTAATATCGAAAAATGTTTGGCAATATTACCAATCCTATTAGCAACGTGACCATTAATTTTCTCATCTAACCACTGTAAAAGTTTTTGAACATCTTCATTAAATCTTTTAATGCGAGACACCCTTGCGTCTACGTGTTGTTCTCCAGACTGAAAAGAAATTTGGCAACATTTTTCAAGGGATTCAGAAATGTTACTCACAGTCAGAAGCAAAAAAAACCCATTTATTTAATACGCTTCCGTTAGTACTTCTTCCATGCGTGAATCCTCCTTTTATTTTTGATGACTTCATCAGAGTCTGCTTAATTATCTGGTCACTCCATGTTCCACAGAAATATTTGTTTGATCAAACGATCAAGTTAAACATATTATATATTCGATGTATATTCACGTTGTAAATTAAACGCATCGGTGAATGGTAAGCTGCGACATACAATTCGAATCGATGGATAAGAGGTTTAATATAATTCTATCACAGGCACCTCAGGCATTCATGCACAGGTAGTAATTAACTTAAAATACCGGAAAAACATCGCCGCACCATCGGATACGGCTACTGGACCGTATATTGTTGATCGCAGTGTCGCAATCCAATGTCGTCCATCGACCACCCGGCATAATGAACTCGGCAGACAGCGCCACGTCCACGCAGACTCCATGACAATACCTCCGGGACGTAGCAATGAAAATCGACACATAGGCTTCATCGTTATTTAACCAGGTGGACTTATTCCTGAAATAATGTGCAGACAGTACATGGTGTTTGTATAAGTGTGTGGACAAACTGTCACAAAAAAAAAATCATCATAATGCGTATATGTGCATATTTTGCATACGACATACGAGTAATAACGTATTGTATACGTATTTACAGTACAGTACAATACCGTACAATAAAGTCTGGCTCGTAATCATTCATATCAGACCGACATATTGCCAATTTCCAATGACCGGCATATAACTTAATTATAACAGCGACATAATATTGGAATGATATAGTCTTGGGACTGTAACAATATCGACTATAGTAATATTGTTATTATTGTTATATAAGGGATCATCTTGCCTATTATAATGATATTAACACGGACCGTCACGACACCGCCCGAGTAACAATTAGTAGGTTCATTGTCGGTTAGGTAGTATATTTTGCACAGTATCAATAGCACAGTGCACACACGGTACAAGCGTGCTCAAAACCTCGTGTACGGTGCACATTTTGTTTATCGGTTATAATAATTACTTTTCAAACAATAATCGGTTCATATATGGTGCATCAGTTCAAACTATGTAATATGTCTTGAGGATGCAACAGTGCACACGTTTACCGTGCATATAATGTGTGAAGGTGTTCTATAGATAATTTGTATTATATTTGTATGTGCTAATATGGTACCTACTACAGTGCAATATTAACAAGGTGATCTAAAAGTGTGTCAGCGAATAGAAGTACAGTGTTCACATTGCGCGCTGGTGTCTGTTACCACAGTCAACCATAGGTGAAATCTGGGGGGGGGCTTGGTGGTGCTTAACCCCTCCAATATTAAAATTAGACCCTCCAAATTTTTTATTTTAATTGAAGTATTAAATCCTACATTAATTATCTAATTTATCTAAATAATACAATAAACGTTGATTGAAGAAATGATTTAATTAATGCTTAATCAACGATTCGTTATTCGTGTGTAGATATCGGATCATCCACGTGGCATACATACAAGTTTAATAATAGTACTACAAATGTCAAATTGGTAATTACTATACATTTCTGATAATATTTAAATTTGTCTAGAATATAGTCGATATAGTAATGTATGTTCAATAATTTGGGGGGGGGCAGGTCTGAAGCCTCCCCAGGCCACAGCACCCCCTAATCACCACCTATAGGTCAGAGCTCCCCACAGGTCTGTTTCATTTAAATACATAAAGCCCCTCCAAGTTAAAAACTAAAATATCACCTATGCAGTCAACTGATATAACTATACTTCGGGCGGAATAATAACGTAACTCGTTGCGCAGGCGGCGACCGGTTTCCCATCCGCAACCTTGTCATAGTTATAAACATATAGTTATAGTCATAACTATGACCTGCGCGCAGCAAACCTGTTTTGATCTGCCCCCCGAGTACGTTCTTATTCCTCCCGGAGTATATAATATAATTTGGTACATCTATTTTAAAATAATAATTTGATGCATAAAAGATGCAGCGGTGTTCGTATAACACAGTGCGTCCGTGCCGGTGGATGTGTAAAGTATATTTCATGATTCACGAATCACGTTATGAGTTTACTGGTTTTTCCATATTACTATGGTTACCGCCGACTGTCACGTCGCCGCTGTCGCGCATCGGCTGCAATCAACTGCCAACGAATAAAGAATATCGATAGCATTTATAATTTCACAGACATGCTTAAGGTAGGTTTACACGAGACGTGAGCCACGATCGTAGTCTTAAGAAGCGTGGCTCATGGTTTGTGTAAACAGACAATTCGTACTTCACGATCGTGGTATTATCGTCCACGAACCTGTCACGACTGGCTCGTGGAATATCAAACCATGTTAGATATTTCAGTCGTGAAAGCTCAATCGTTATGTACTGTTTGTCTGATTATGACGTATTGTGTACATCTTTTTATAACATTTTGACTAAAAGTAGGTACTTGTTATAACCTTAATTACTTTACGCAATTGAAAGTTATTTAATTATAATACATTTATTATTTAATTATCATATCAACAACATGAGTGTAAATAAAAACGTTATGAAAATGAATGACGAACAAACAATGCATTTTATTGACTGTTATGAAAAAGAATAAGTTCTATGGAACACTAAATTACAATCTTACAGAAATAGATATGCTAGAGGCGAAGCTGTGAAAATAATAGTATTAGGCATGAATATTGAAGGTTTGTTATTTTTATTTGATTATGTCTGTATTTACTTGATACATCTAGTTCAACTAAAGGAAATAATGTAATTTTTAAGGTTTTTGACGTGATCACGTTATAAGTAAATTAAAAAATTTAAGAAGTTCATATTGCCAAGAACTGAAAAAAATTGCAACTAGTAAAAAATCTGGAACATCTTCAAAAGATGTTTATATACCACATGTAGTTTGGTTTACCAAAATGAACTCATTTTTGAAACCGTATGTGACTATGAGGGATACATGCTCAAATTATGTAAGTATAATATTATAATGTTTATTTTAATAATTAATTTCGAAAATCAAATGTGTTGACTTTATTTAATTAATTTCCATTGCCAAGGAACAGCTCCCTCTCCGTTGAAATATGCACAATAGTCATCTCTAATTTTCTTAGCATTTGTAGATGCATTTCTGTGATTTGCTGGTTGAAAATTTACGATGCAACTTTGATTTTGTCTCCACGATCCATTTGTGATCTCATAGTTATAATCTTCGTGATCAATAAGACCCGGTGGTAAATAGGCTTGACTTGTTTTCGTAACCAATTATGTATTGCACAACAAGCGAGAACAATTTTATCGACTTTGTGAGGTATCAATGGGATTGGTCTTTCAAAAATTCTAAATTTGCTCACAAGTATACCACTAGCATTTTCTGATATTCTTCTAGCCCTGCACAATCTATAGTTGAAAATTGCTTGTTCTCTTGTTAAATTTCTTCTGTTGTACGGCTTCATCAAATAAGTCTTGAGCGGGAAAGCATCATCAGCTACAAAAACAACATCGTCTGGGGTATTTAGAGTATTGTTTTCCAATGCTTCAAAAAAATAGCTTTCTTGAAATACACCACCATCTGATGCCTTTCCATTTGCACCAACATCTATGTACGTGAAACAGTAATTGTGGTCAATTAATGCCAATTATATAATACTGTACTGGTGTTTATAGTTGTAAAACTCTGATCCACTTTTAGGTGGTGCTTTAATGAGGATGTGTTCCCCGTCCATTGCTCCGATGCATCTCGGAAAATTCCATCTCTTTTGAAAACCATTTTCTATTTCATCCCATTCATTTTTTGTTTTTGGCACCTAAAAAATTAAAATTTTAAAATATTCAATTTTCAGGTGATATCAAATGAAAACAAAAGTAATGATATGGAAAAAACTGACCAAGAGAATCAAGCTATGTATGACTTAAATGATAGTTCTCAAGTAGAAGCCAGTATCAATGAACTAGAATCAAACTTAACAGAACCTGATATAAGTACTAATGCAAATTATACTAATACTACAGGTATTAAAAGAAAACTTTTTAAAAGTCAACAAAAAAGAGATTGTAATTTGAAAAAAAGAAAATTTGAGACTTTTAAGTTGAGTTCTAGTGAGACTGACACTGTGTTAGCTGCAGTTAAACAATTAGATGGTATAGCTGAAAGACCTCAAAAGTTGGCTGAAAATAGTAAAAGAGAAGACAGTTTTGATCAGTTTGGAAAATACATTGCATCAGTATTAAGAGACCAGCTACCACTTAAAAAATCATGCTTGTTACAACAAAAGATGACTAACATGATTATTAATGAAATCATAGAAAATGATAACCAAAATGCAATTCATGAACTCCAAAGATCTTCTAGCCTTCGAACTAGTACAGATACAAGTGATTTCGGATCTCCAGCTATGTTTGATGAACTGTTATCAGAAACCGAAGATTATGTGCTTACAGACTTATCAAATACACAACTATAAATTGTTTTAAATATTCCTATTTATATTAATTAGTAACTAAAAGAAAGGATTCGTTATTTTTTTTTAATATGAGTTAAAATTTATTTTTATTTTTGTTAATTTGTCAATTTAAGTACCTATTTATGTTAAAAGTTTATAATACTAAATCTAAAAATATATATGTATATTTTAAAATTTAAAATTGTTTTGACTTACTTCAATAAATTCTGCAAGAGCTGAGTATATTTCAGAACAAACTTCAGGTAGAAATAAACTGATGGTACATTTAGGAACTATAAAAAAATATTCCAGGCTTTTAAATGAATCACCCGTTGCTAAGTAGCGAAGTGTTAATTTGAGTTTAGTATCTGCTGGAATAGCTTCCCTCATTGTTGTGTCCATTTTTTGAATCTTGAATTTTATTTTATTCAACAAATAGTTAAAGTGTGTATCTGACATTCTTAAAATGTTTTTGAAATCTTCCGGATTTTCATTTCGTAATTCGCGTGAAATAAACATAGAACCACCATTACTTTTACGCTTTTGAATCCATTGTCTTACCCACCATCTCCTTTTCTTTCTACTTTTTAACATAGATCTATCACTTTCTGTTAATCGTTGGTTCAATTGTTGAGCCAACACACCAGACAAAATAGAACATGCTTCCACCACTAACGACTCCATCTTACTGAACTAAAATCATGTGTAAACACCTTCACGATTCGTGAGGCGCTTTTTGAAACCACGCTCGTGAGTCACAACTTGCGCGATCGTGAAATACGCTCGTGGCTCACGTCTCGTGTAAACCTACCTTTAGGCTGTAAAAAATATTAAATAATAATAATATGGTATACCTAGTATTGTAGTTGTATCTTGTTAAACAATATTATTACCTATCTTATATTCTTTTACGAGTCATCCGAACCCCGACATTTTGTCTGTGAGGACTGTGAATTGTGAACTTTCGTGAATGGTGAATAGTGAATTATTGGTGATCGCACTCTCATACTTTCGCTTGGAATTTTGATAAAAGGTAAGTAAGAAAAAAAAACCGAAGCCCTATTTACATTACCAATTCCGCTAATTTCTGCAGTAACTAGAATCGTTCAAGAATCTGATAATACAGCATCTACATCATTATACCCAACAAATCAAATAGCGCTATCAAAATCTACTCCAGGTAGTGTAGTAAATAAAGACTTTGCTTCTAAGGGTAAGAAACATAAATTGTATATACTTAAGCAGTATGTGTTAACAGTAAAAGTAATTTTATATTGAATTATAAACTATTATAGATCCAACTATTTACATGACTCAAAATGAATCCTCTGAACCGTTACAGTCCACTTCCAATAGTGTAGTAAATAAAGACTTTGCCTCTAAGGGTAAGCAACATAAATTGTATATACTTATGCACTATGTTGAAATAGTAAAAGAAATATTAAATTGAATTATAAACGTATTTAGATGCAACTAATCAATTGTTCCAAACTGATTCTACTGAACTATTGCAGTCAACTTCCAGTAGTGAAGACAGTGAAGTTAATAAAGATTTTGTCCCTAGTAATAAGGTTATATGACTTATGATATACAAATGTGTTATATGCACATTCATATTTTATGTTAATGGCAATCAAACAAATACAGAGAGGGCTTTTTAAGTATCTAAATGACTAAACAGCAACATATTGGTATTACCTATTAACCCTACAATGCATAGTGTTGCCCACTGGCAACAATCTGTTTGTATTGATGTAAAATAGTATACGTAAATAGTAAATAGTATAATATACGCATGAATATCTTTGAAAAGTTGTAAACAATCAAACTAAAATATAAGTAGAACAATTGATATAGATGCTTGTTTTATTTTACGTATAAATGTTAATGTGCAACACATATTTAGAAATCACTTATATTTTGATAAAACATATCACTTCAAACGATGAAATATCAAAGTATATTAACCTAGTAACGTTTAAAAAAATATTTTTATGTTGGCGACACTGTAATTGACACGATGGTTTGGTTGTGGAACAGTTGTCGATTCGCAATTTTGTAAAATACCTGTTTTTGACTTTGTTGCCAGACAGCAACACTATGCATTCAATAAACGTAAACCACGGTTATCGACGTAAACACATTTATATTGTGTTATCACTTTATTTTGATTCATTTCATACGTTTTTTTTTTTACCTGAACGAACAACGAAAAACAGAGAACTACAGAAGAACTTGTAACTTGTAAGGTATATAATTATTAAGTTATATATCCACCATGAACAAAAAATTAGTTGACAAAGAAATTATTCATTTACTTGAAATACCTTCCGGGTCGGAAGATGGGTTTGAGACTGAGAGTGACGTTGAAAATGAAAAGGTTGATTTATGGAATGAGTATGGGGGGGATTTATTAGACGAAACAAATATTGAGAAATTTGAAAAACTTGTATCTGAACAATTTAATGTTGATACAATTCTAGATGATAAAGTTGAACTTCCAATTTTCGAGCATGTGTACGACGAGCCTCAAACTTCTATTGAAACTAATACCACTGATTTATTTTTGCCCTCCACATCTTCTGTTCAACAAACAACACGTAAAGTACCAAAACTTTCCAAAAACAAATGTTATCGATCCAAACGTAATAATCCTGTACCACCTATTATTCAAAATCATATTCCGATTGAAATAAAAGAAATTACATGGTCAAAAGATAATTTTCCACCTGTAGATACTACTTTTCTCGGAAACTCGACTTTACCAGAAGATATTATGGAATTAGAGACACCTTATCAAATTTTTAAATATCTTTTTACCGTAGACTTGATGCAACATATTTGTGATGAAACTTATAAATATGGTCTACAAAACAGTTTATCTAATCCATTAAAAATGTCTACAAATGATTTACAAAAATATATTGGGGTACTTGTCCTAATGAGTATAGTAAATATTTCAAATGTTAGAAAATATTGGTCACCATACTTAGGCAATGATGTTATCAAAGACACAATGAACCTGAATACTTTTGAAAAAATTAGAAGTAATTTACATTTTAATGATAATACACTTGAGACACGTGGACCAAATCGTGATAGAACTCACAAAATAAGACCTCTTATAGAAACATTAAAAAACAGTTTTAGACGTGTTCCAATAGAAGAACATTTAGCTGTTGACGAGCAAATGTGTAGCACCAAAGCTAGAAGCTCGGTAAAAGTTTATATGCCTAACAAGCCACATAAGTGGGGCTATAAATTGTTCGTTCTTAGTGGTGCCTCCGGTTTCGCTTATAATTTTGAACTTTTTACGGGCCAAGAAAACAATTCGGAGCTACGAAATAAAAATGAACCAGATTTAGGTTCCAGCGCTAATGTAGTAGTTCGTCTAGGAAGAGTTATACCAAAACATCAAAATTATAAATTATTTTTTGATAACTATTACACAACCTTACCACTATTAGTTTATTTGAAAAAAGAAAATATACTCTCCCTAGGTACTGTTCGAAGAAATAGGCTTAAGAATGTAGTGTTGCTTGATGATTCAACTATGCTAAAAAAACCCAGAGGAACATATGATCATTGTGTCACTAATATTAGAAATACAGATATAGTCGCGATTACATGGAAAGACACGAAAAATGTAAATTTATTGTCAACTTTTGCTGCTATTGAGCCTGTTACGAAAGTTAGTAGATATGATAGGAAAATGAATAAAAGAGTTGAAGTGGATTGTCCCCATATTATAAAAGTATACAATACTCACATGGGAGGTGTCGACTTACTGGATGGATTACTTGGAAGGCACAAAATTAAAATGCGAAGTCGCAAGTGGTATATGCGATTATTTCATCACTTACTAGACGTCACCATCGTAAATTCTTGGCTGTTACACAAACGAATCCAAAATCAAAAATTAGACAACAATAATGTTTTACCATTAATGGAATTTAGAGAACAACTTGCCATAACTTTGTGTAAACTTGGTGAAAATAATATGCCAAAACGAGGACGCCCATCAACTGATATTGAAATAGGTATAATAAAAAAAGGAAAATTAGGTACAAAACAAAAAGAAAAGGCACCGCCAAAAGAAATTAGGACCGATAGATATGACCATTGGCCAGTTCCCAATCAAAAAAAAACTAGGTGCAAGAAACCTGGTTGCAAAGGATTTACATTTTCAAAATGTGGAAAGTGTAATGTTAGTTTGTGTTGTGGAAAAGGGTTAGAGTGCTTTACACTGTGGCATACAACGTAGCTTCTGTTTATTATATTATAATATAAGGTTCTAAATTTTTAAATTTTGATTATTTACAAGATGTAATTTTTAATTTTATTTGATTTACAAGATGTAATTTTTAATTTTATTTGATTTACAAGATGTAATTTTTAATTTTATTTGATTTATACCAAATACAGGTTTATTGTTATTTACTTATTTACTTATTTTTATTAATAAAATAAAAAAATGATATTTTAAAAAAATGCGTACCTTAAATGCATAGTGTTGCCATATGGCAACAAACTATAATCTCATCTATTTCTAAGTAAAAAAATGATTTATATTTTTTTAAATATTTTTCCGTTCATTTGTAGGTATAATTATGATAAAAAAATTTATTAAAAAAAAAAAAAAAAAAATCATGCATTGTAGGGTTAAGAGGACGTGTCATTGAAACGTGTACGCATGCAACGACCGAAAGGATGCGCTGTTAGGTGTTTTCACGATCCGCAAGAGCGCGGCGTTTAAGTCACGCCTACTATTCGAAATTCGCAACCGGCCGACGGCGGCGACGAGTACTCGTTCGGGCAGTGTTGTCAGATGTGTCGATTTATCGCCAAAGTGGCGTTTTTATCATTGTTTGGCGCACATTTTTTTGTTAATTTGGCGATTGGCTCTTTTAATGGCGATATTTTAAACAAATTTGTCAAAAAAAAGTCTGTCAAAAAAATCCAAATTTTTTCTAAACATTGGGTTATTTTCCATTTCCAAAGCAAAATTATCAATAACAAAAATATCACTGATAATAGCACAAACAAATAAACATTGGAAAAAAAAACATTGTTGTTCAGTTTTTATCACAGCTGTAGATAGACTACACTACTACAGCCTTGGTTTTCGTGTTCTATTTATATCATAAATATTGTTATTGGAATACATTTTTCATTTCTACGATTCAATGATTACAAACAGGTCGATTGGTGGGAAACTATATTTTAATATATCCATGGGGATATGATATCTTAGTTCATAGAAAGATTTATAGATTATGTCTTAAATTCTAATAAATTGAAATTGTCGTTAAATCTAAAATTTGTTCGGTGGCGCCGCAAACCTTGGGGAAAACGGAAAAGCTTAGAAAATATCGCAAATCATGGGAAACCGAGATTTGAGCAAAAGGTGTGTATTTATTTATAAATAAAAATAAATATGAATCACTTGACTATGACTACAATGTTTTCTAATGTTGTAAAAAATGTATAGGTTGGTTAACACAAGCAGATGTAAATGCTGAAGCATACTGTAAAGTTTGCCAGACATATTTGAGAGCACATTTGACGGACTTGAAAAGGCACACAAAAACTAAAACACATTCTGACAACATCATCAAATTAAATCCATCGATCAATAAACAATCTGTGTTAAGTAATGTAGTTATTTTAACAAATGAGCAAAAAAACTATTGATTTAAAATTAGCCGTGTATATTGCTACTCACTCCTCTATTATGAGTGTAGATCATCTAGGCGAAATACTTAAATTAACTGGAAAAAACACACCTTTTGCAAATCTAAGGACAAAATGTTCTTCGTTAATTAAATATGTATTAGAACCATCATTACTTGAAGACCTTGTTAAAGATATTGGTACAAGCTGTTTCTCAATAATTGTAGATGAATCTACTGATGTTTCAGTATTTGAATACTTATGTATATGTATTAAATATTTTAGTTTTAAGGACGAATCTGTAAATTTACAGTTCTTGGGTATAATTGAAGTTATTAGTTGTACAGCAGACTCACTATATAGTTATATTTATGATTATATGCAAGATATAGGCTTAGATTTAAAAAATTTAATTGGTATAGGCACAGATGGGGCCAACAATTTATGTGGAAAATATAATTCGCTTTTCACTCGTTTAAAACAGATAAGTCCCAAATTACAAATTGTGGGATGTATTTGCCATTCTTTAAACAATGCTGTATCCAAAGCGTCTGAAAAGTTTCCAAGTTCAATTGATTACCTCTGTAGGGAAGTTTATAATTGGTTAGTAGTATAATAGTGTATGTTCTGGCACAATCAGTTTTTTTAACATTCAAAAAATCACCTTAAAATTAGCTTATTTCAACTTTTTACATCGAAATTTGATATTTTTACATCGGATTTATTCTACTTTTTGTATACAATTTATATACAAATACAATGATATTTCACATATTTTAAATGAAATTACATACATTTTTAAAAAAAATACAGAATTTAGAAATATGCCAAGAACATTATTTAAAACAATTTATACATGTTTTAAACATTACAAATATTTAGACACAACAGCCAAGCAGCTTCCGCCATATATTTGCTTATCGTTATAGGAAATATAATATAATATATATATTATGACAATTATTCCAATACGTTTTAAAAAACGATAGTAGGAGACTATCGGGAATTTTTGTCACTCGCAGTATATGTCTATAAACGGCTAACATTGTTAATGCAGTATGCCTATAAACGGCTAACACTTTTAACACAAGTTAACACCTGTCCATACAATTTTTACAGCCATAATTTATTTCATTGGTTTGATTTAATAATATTATTTCATTAATTTAATTTAATAGTATTATTTCATTGATTTAATTTAATAATTGAATTGATGTAAAAATTCCGTGGACAAGTGTAAACTAGTACATTAACAGCTTATCAACACCTACAGCTCGGCATAAAGGATCTCAAGACCGAAACACTTATATAGTGCTTATATACTGCAAATAAATAGCAAAGAAACCACTTGGCTATCATGACAAACGTAGGGGAGTATTACACCGAACGACCAACTCCATCACGGAACTGTAGTGAGTATGTAAATACATTTTTATCGAAATAGTTTAATAAACCAAATAATAATAATTCCATTAAAACAACTTTGTCGAAAACAGTTTGTAAACCTTGGATTACAAAAGAAATGATTGCTTCTATAAAAATACGTAATAAACTAATTAGAAAAAAACAACCTCTAGGAGTGTTTTACAAATCAAAAATTAGTCACTATATCAAAATTTTACGTGAAAGTTACTTTAAAAAACAAATTAATATTATTCACAAAAAAAATCCTAAAATACAATGGGAGTTGCTCTGCAATTATTTAAAAATTAATAAAAACAAAACTGTTATCGACATTGATTGTAATATATTAAATAATCATTATGTAAATATAGGTCCTAAACTTGCTTCTGAAATACCTTCTGTGGAAACCAAATTAAAAACTAAATGCAATTATTCTGTTAATTCTATTTTTTTCGAATCAATTACTCCAGATGAAATAATACTCAAAATTAATTCTCTCAAAAATAATATAGCTCCAGGCTCCGATAAAATTAGTGTAGAATTATTAAAATCCAAAAAAAATCTATATCTGTTCCTTTATCGTGTATGTTTAATTTATTTGTTGAAAATAATTATTTTCCGAGTGAATTTAAACACGCAGATATTGTTTCTATATATAAAAATGTTGGAAGTAACTTACATCCGAATAATTATCGACCAATATCCTTAATATCTAATATTGCAAAAATTTTTGAAAAATGCATCTATACTAGAATAACTAATTTCTTAAATAAAAATAATTTACTGTCTAGTTCACAATTTGGTTTTCGAGAAAGAAGAAGTACTGAAGACGCAATAACTAAATTAATTTCACATATTAAAACAGATAAAAAATATATGAGTTTGTTGTTTTCTTAGATCTAAAAAAAGCTTTTGATACTGTTGATCATAATTTATTGTTATTAAAATTGGAAAATATAGGCATAAGAGGAGTTATATACAAATTACTTAAATCTTATCTGGAAAAACGAACATGTTGCACAAAATTAGGTAAAACAAAATCTATTGAAAAGTTAATTACTTGTGGAGTTCCGCAGGGAACTTGTCTTGGACCTTTATTATTTATTATTTATATTAACAGTTTAACAAATATTAAATTAAACGGAAACTTAGTTCTTTTCGCGGACGATACTGCCTTAGCGGTAGATGCAGATAACCCGAATTATCTATATCTAAAAGCAAATAACGATCTTCTTAAAATTAAAAACTGGTTAATGGAAAATAAATTATCTCTTAATATCTCCAAAACACAATTTATAGATTTTTCGGAAAAAATAGACAAAAACAACAATGTAACAATTCATAATTACCATTGTAAAAATACTTTTAATATTCCAAATATTTGTAATTGTCAGAATCTCGAAATGGTTGAGGAATATAAATATTTAGGTGTTATAATTGATCTTGAACTTACTTGGAAAATTCATTTAGAAAAAATAATTTCCAAAATTAATAAATCATTACCAGTTTTTAATGTTGCAATAGAATCAAGTTTTAAAAAAATCTGTATACTTTGCCTTAGTCCAATCTCATTTACAATATTCTATAACTATTTGGGGAGATTCCTATAATTTAAAACAACTCCAAAATTTACAAAACTCTATTACTTCCAAATTTAACATAAAAAATGTTCCGTCCATGCAAGAGCTTTTAGATCACCGATTAAAAAAAGAATTTTATGATTTTGATTATTTAATATTACAATATTTTGGAATTTTTTCAGGTTACTAGAATATTTTTTCATGTGTTTATTTTCAGATTATAGTACAATTATATATAAATTAAGTTAAATAAATTAGAATACATTGCTTTTCATTCATAAGCTTTTTCAACTATCTAATTTTCTATATAATAGCGAATTGATGCTAAACATAGAAAATGGATAACAATTTAGTTGTTAGTAATCTACTTAATAAATCCTGATTTTAATGTTCTACATAGCTTACATTTTGCAGACAATCTCTTCCTGTTGTGATTAGTTTTTGTTATAAGTGGACTTATATTATCCGTTTTTTGTTTACACTTAAAACAATATAGTTTGTTCATTTATAGGGAAAAAATTTATTGAATAG
This sequence comes from Macrosiphum euphorbiae, assembly GCA_949089665.1. Classification (NCBI taxonomy): domain Eukaryota; kingdom Metazoa; phylum Arthropoda; class Insecta; order Hemiptera; family Aphididae; genus Macrosiphum; species Macrosiphum euphorbiae. The sequence goes on along the minus strand of CARXXK010000001.1, from coordinate 17,614,341 downwards.
AATTAAATTGATTGAAATTAAAAATATAAATTACGTCGTTAAAATATTACTCGGTACACCACTATCAGAGAGATAACCATGGGGGTATAACGGAATTGGAACTTGTTGCTGTCATGATAACAATATCCTGCGGGAAACGACTGTTTTTCGGTTTATAACAATGATAACGAGATTTCCGGTTCATAAAACGTGCCTGTTACGTCACAAATATTATAATAATTTACATTCGATTTAAAAATGTTCTCAATTGTAAATATTTCCTTTGACCAATTTGTCTTTAACTTATTTCTATAAACATCAATTATTGAAGATAATCTTACTCTATCATTTACTTCAAATTTCGGTTTGGAATTACAAATACCATAATCATAAACAGTGGAAAGCAGTTCTTTCTCGTTTTTCTTACTTACATCAGCAGGTTTCATTTTTATTGTTCTATGGTATGTATTATTATATGTCTTAATAATCCTTGGCAATTCAGTAATCCATACATTATTTAAATAAAGTAATTTTTTCAACTTATCACCTAATGTTCTGTTCTTAGATCATATGATCTAAGGTTCTGTTAAAACGTTCAACCATAGATGCCTTCTTATCGGTGCCTGTACTATACATTGTAATGTTATATTTGTTTAGTAATTGTTTTAAATCTTTATTATAAAATTCTTTACCTTTATCTACATGTAATTTTTTCGGTACACTATGTTTAAATATTTGTGAAAATGCTTCAGATACTTCCAATCCACTTTTTGTTTTCAAAGCTACAGAATAAACTTTTTTAGAAAATGTATCAATAACATTAAGAATATATTTAAAACCATTATTAGCTTTATACAATGCCTTATGATTATCTTTAACTTTAACTTCATTATGCTTATTTCTTAAATTATAATTGGGATCACTATCTTTAGATTTCGGTCTATAAAAACAGTATAAATCAGCTTGCCAAGTATCATTTATACCTCTTTGTATAAAATGTCTCGTTTCAAAATTTTTTCTAGCTGGTTTAAATAATTCATAAGCTTCTATAAGTTCTGGTGGTTTTGAAATATTATTCTTATTTGTATTACATATTTTACATACTGATAACCTCCTATATTTATTATTTTTTTTAATAAATTCAGGAATACCTATACTCCTAGTTTTAGATTTACAATTTTTGCAATAGTCCATTTATTTAAGATGTATATATTTTATATATTTTCTCTAATTGTATTATTAGTAAGATCATAGAAAAATTCTTTACCAGATACTAAACAAATATAACAAATGGTATTAGCGGGCACATCTTCATTAAAATCTACATGTAAGACAATACTTGTTTTAGATCCAGAAATTTGTGATGGTTGTCTACTCATATCAATTACAAAGTATGGTCTGGTATCCTTAAACTGCGTTGGAGTTATATACATTAAAGATAAGTCTCTGTGTACTCTATTATAAACATTCTTATAATCCATTAACATATCATAAGCAGTATCAAATTCTTCTTTTTTTAAAATCTAAGTTTAATAATTCTTCTGGATATCTCATACTATCAACACCCAACCAAATATTTTTCAAATTACAATTACTAAATTCTACTGGGTCTGTCAATTGGTTATTTAACTTACCTGTTTGAAAAGCTATAATAGCAAATAAAGGATTATGGACATTTCTATATATATTTGTTATATCTTTTTGTAGTGTTTTACCAGTAATATTACTTTCTTCAATGCACTGCCATGATTTGAAACTAAAAATATACTCGTTTCTCTCTGACAATGAAACTAATTCATTTACCAATTTAACTCTATTCATATCACTATAAGTCACAATTGGTATCCTAATAAGTAATTTCTCAATAACAATTTTTCCAGCTCCAGGCACCACATCTGTTTTATCATTCTTACCTCTAAATAAAGCATCATCGTCACTACGTCTTAAAAAACTTATTTCAAAACCTCCTCTATATACTGGATATACAATATCTTTAAAAAATCCTAAACACAAATTAGACAATTTACCAGTAACACTAAAAAAACCACCACCACTAAATCTTGATTGAAATCCATTATTTATTGTTGGTCCACTCTCATTTGCAGAATAACTAACCGTACCTTTAATCAAACCACATCTACCAACATTATCAATTCTATCTATTTCTTTACCATGTTTTTTAACAGAAATTGACCCGAACAAAAATCCAGGAAAATTGTCAACTAACATTACATTTGAACCTTTAGGATAGCTAGTACCATCGGCCTGTAAAACTTGACCAGAAATTCGAAATTTTGCCTTACTAACTCTTAAAAAATTATTTTCTTCATTTATGTTAAAATCAGTAATCTGATTAGGTGCATTCAGATTTGATGTTGATATAGGGAAAAATACTTTATCCTGTTCACGGATAATAGTACGGTCATATTTTGCAAATATATTCTCCATTTATAAGGAAAAAAATGTAATAAAATATTAGTAAAATAGTTCTTGAGGAATGTTTTCTTTACTCATATCATATAAACCTTCTAAATGAAATTTACTTAATAAATGTTTCTTATAGAATTTTAAATGAATTATTTTACCACATTCACATACTACCTTTTCAATATTACAACTTCTACAACATTTTTGGTTTTTACTAAATTCAGTCATACTCTTGTAATTTTTACAATTTAAACATAAATATACATAACCTGCTTTGAACGACTGTAATAGCGCATCCTCATAAAGATAGCCAATATTATAATTTCGATTCATTTTATATATTTATTTATATACAAATTTAATTTACAATTTTCTCAGTTTTAAACTTAATTCATAATTTAAGTCATAATTCTTAATAAAATCTAAACACAAATGACCGCATATGGGTGGGTCTGTATAAGTTTGTAGTTGATCAGTAGTGTAATATAAATCATCTTTTCCTAAATAATTTACAATTGCTTTAACTGGAGGTGAACGACCATAAGAATCAAAATATATCTTTTTATTACCATTTTTTAACCATGCAACCCAATGTGAACCAGGCTGATTAGAATTATTTAAATTTAATATTCCACATTCATTTTTCCAAGGCTCTGCTGGTAACTTATCTTTCATAAAGCAACCTCTAAAATTCTTAATATTTTTTCCTGCTTTAATAATATCAAAATTAGTTAATGGTTTTATTTCTTTTTTTTGCTTTTTTTAACCCCTGAACCAATCTGTAAAGTTTTAATATTTCTAACATTTTCTTCCATCATTCTATCATGTTTTTCTGTCTCATCTCGTTTCAATTTCTTATCTTTTGCATCAATAACAGTATTTGCAATAGCACTAGCGCCTCCGGCCAATGAACTAAGGGCGCCTATACCTGCTATAATAAGAGGTAAAAAACCACCTACTTTATCTTTATTTCCAAATTGAGATTTTGTAAATTTTAATCTCACACCTTTTTTGTCTTTCTTAGCTTTAGTTAACTTATTATTTTGTCTATCAGTTAAATTAAATTTGTTTTTTCCATTACCAATCTGTATATGCTTTAATTGAATAACTACATCAATTTTGATTTTATAAGCTTTTACAAGCTTTTTTATTTGAGAGTCACTCAAATCTAAATTCATTTAATAGAAATAAAATTCAATAAATCAATTTAAATTCATACCAAAATACCTTTTTGCTCTCATTGCATTTGCGGTGACAAGGGCAGCTGTTTTTTCACCTATAGATGCATCTGAGGCTAAAAACCTCTTCATTGCTTTATTTTCCAAAATTTTATCTCCAATATGTCTTGTTTCAATATCTTTATGTTCTTTATAAAAATAATCATGTTCCATTGCTGCCTTATCTAGTTCATTTACTGGTTTTTTTCTAAATCGGTAAAAGGACCAAGATAATTATATCCAGGCCAATGTATTTCTGGCATAAACTTACTATTTAAAAGATCATTCATAAGACCTGATCCCTCAACAACTCTTTCAGGCAAACTTGATATATAAGATATTAAATACTCAATTCCTTGCGGAGTCCTAACTAATCTTGCCAACTTAGAACTAAAATAATTTATAATATTAATCTTTTCATTATAAAAATTATCATGACCTGCTTTTTCCTCACTAGCAATAAAATATAATCTTTTTAATAATTCATTTAAATTATGCATATATTTATAATCATTATGTTCTCCTTCTGTATATTTTATTAAACCTTCTCCTTCTTTTTCTTTAATTTTTTTGGTGATGTCGGTGTCGCTGGTCTTATTTTTTGCCAAATTGGTTTAATCATCTCATTATATTTAATACTTGAACTTGATTTAGGTTTGTTTGTCTTAGTTGAGTCATTATTTTGGTATATTGAATCTGTTTCAATTAATATTTTTTCATAATTTTCAAAATCTTCTGTTGTATAAAAACCTTGTTTTGTAAGATCTTTATGAGTTAATAATCTCCACATACCTGGAGTCATTATACGTTTTTTTCCATTTAAAATTATATCATCAAAATCAAAAATTATTGGATATTTTCCGATCATATGTTGTTGAGTATCTGCATTATAATATATTCCAAACTGATTATTTTTGTCTAAATCAGATAAATATTTCTTTGCGTTTTCACCCAGTATTATTGCATCCCTAGGCATAGGAGATTTTGGTGTTTCACTCATTGGAGGTCGTTTAGGTGTGTCCGTTAACTGCGGACTTAAAGTTGGTTTAATTGGATCTGGCAACCTTAACATTTCAGGGCGCCTTAAGGGTACTAGCATTTTGTGAATTTTTTCATCAGTTTTAATATTTATTTCTTTAACTTCATTAACAACATTTACAATATTCTTTAACTCATTCGTTACAGGACCAAATGATTTCTTTTTTTCCTCTTCAATATATATGTTTCTTAAATTTGCATTTTTTAACTTCTTCTTCAGACTATCCTCAAGTTTAAGTATTTCATCTGCTTCTTTAACTGACATTATATCTTTTCTCATTATAGATCCACCTCTTTTTCTATCTTTTTTTCCAACTTTTTCTACTTTTTTCACTCCTTTTAAAAAAATATTTCTCATTACCTTCATATCCATTTAATATAAAAAATTTTTAATAAATTTATGGGATTTATGGGATTTGGTGACAACATTGACGCGTGTCCAAATGGGACACGTGTCAATAATAGATATAAAATGCATAAATTTCTAAAGAACCTATCACGTGCCCCGTCCGGGCACGCGTTAAAAATAGACATGAATTACATAAATTTAATATTGCTTGCATTTTTGCAAGCATGTCTTGCGAATAAACAAATTCATATTTTACGTTATGCGTTTACGTTATGCGTTTACGTTATGTGTTTACGTTATGCGTTTACGTTTATCTTGTTGAATTTATTATAAATTTGCTTATCTATTAAATTAATCGATATAAATCCAAACTTATTTTTCCAGCAAATTGAACATAAAGATTTAAATTTATCAAAAGTTAAAAAATTACTTAACTTATCTTTCCATATTTTTCTAATATAAAAATCTGACTCCTCAAATAAAACTAAAAAATTACAATTTTGTCTAATTGATCTTGCCTCTAATAAGGTATAATTCTGGCCAATATAAATACATGAAATATTTTTGGATCTGGATCTTACAAAATAATCTTTCATTCTTTCCTGTTTTTCTAAAATATAATCATCAAATACAACTAAACTATTTGGTTTACAATCATCAACAGAAATTATCTCTTCATTGGTTATATATACCTCTTTATATATCTCATTTTTCAAATTTACAAATATTTCCTTCATACCTTCATAAATTGGTTGCTCTATATTTTTTGTAAAAATATAAAGATTATCAAAAGGAACCCAATAATTAACAATAATATTAAATAATAAATTAGTTTTTCCTGATCCAGAAGAACCTATAATCAAACAACGCATAGGCCTTGGAAAAAGTGAATTTGTTATATCATTATCTTTAACTAAATTAAATACTTTAATTTCATAATTGTTATTCATTTAATATAAATAAATAATACAAGTCTAAAAAAATTAAATTTCTATTAAATTTTTTCTTATTAAATATATAAAAATAAAAATGTCTGAATTTAAAATGTCCAATTCAATTGACTCAATAGATTTAAAAATAAGATTAAATAAGCATGGACACACATATAAATATATTAAATTATCAGAATTGTCAATTGATAAAAAATATGAAGTTACTGCTTTTGAAATCATTAACATTAATGGGCAGAATAAAGTATCTGTTGTGTTGGATAATGAATATGAACTCTTATTACCAGATAGATTTATGAAAACTATTTCTGAAAATATATATGAATTAAATGACAAGGAGTGGTCTACAATCTATATTTTTCATAGATATATAAAAACACTTGAAAATGGAAAATTATACTATCGTATAGAGTTCCAAGGTAATTCTCTAGACAGTACTGTAATTAAAGTATTAAATAAGTTAAATGAAGAAGATCACAAATACAAACATATACAATTATCTGATTTAAATATTAATGAACCTTATAAAATATCAACATTTAAAATAATAACTACAAAATATGGTGAAAGAGTTTCTGTTCTATTAGACAATAGATATATGCTATTATTGCCCTATAGTTTTGTTAATGGTATTTCTGAGGAAGATATAGACAAATATGATGGTGAAATGTATATGATGTACAAAGGTAAAAAAAATTTTAATAATGGGAAATCAATCTATTTAATAGAATTTCAGTAATAACATTTTTTTACTATTAAATGAAGTTAATCAAAATCATAAATGGGTGTATACGTTTTGAACATTATATACATAATGAAAACCAAAGTATGTCTATTGGATTATATGCTTTGTCAGTTGCCAATTCTAATGATTTAATTAAAATAAAAAAAGACTGTCAGATAACAATTAACATTGGCACAATTAATATTATAAGTGGACTTTATACTGTTGAAAAGTTAAATAAATTAATAAACCCATTAGTTATCTCTATTGTTGATAAAAAAATTAAAATAGAATCTCCATTGTACTATAAGCTAGATGAAAATTTAAAAAAATATTTAGGATTTAATGATATATATTATTTTTCAAGGACAAGTGAGAAAAGAATAATTTATTATCCTACTAGTGATGAATATTACATAAATATTGAATATGAATGTGAATTTAAAGTCGAAAAAGAGTCTCATAAGATACCTATTGGTGTATACTCTATTAATGAAATTCAAAATCTATTAAATCTAGACAAGAACGTTGTTAATACTAAAATAACAATAAATAATAATAAATATTTAATGATTTCAACTAACTATGAGTATGTTTTTGACTCTCACTTAACTGATTGTTTAGGAATTCCAATATTTAATAATTCTACAAATTATATAATTGAACAGCCATTTAAATATAGTAAAACAGGTACGTTAATACCTAAATTTTACACACAAGGTTTCCTAAAAAATGTAAATGGTGATATTATAACATTAAAAGGCTTAACTTCAATAGAAAAGAGAAATTACACTATTGATCAATTAAATAAAATACTACCATCAAGTGTAAAAATAGAACAAACAAATAACTATATTACAATTCAATCTAGTGATTATTATTTATTGGATGAAAATTTAATATCAAGCCTAGGACTTGGTAAAAATTATATCTACAAACATGTTGGTTCAGAAATTATAAACAGTAATTATTTTGAAGATAAGTTTATTGAAGTACATTGTAATATAGTTGAAAAATCCATTTCTAACCATAAAACTAAGGAATATTTGCACTCAAACAGTGATATTTTATGTGTTATTAGATGTGATAAAAGTGGCCAATACATAGCTAATGATATTAAATTTATTCCTCTAAATATGAATATAACAGATTTTAATCGTATTGAAGTATCTCTCGCAGATCGAGATGGCACTAAAATAATATGTAGTGATTTTATTACATATTTACTTCTAAAAACATAGAGAAATTCTATATCTAACACGTCCCCCAAAAAGGGACATGTTTTTGTAACGCGTCCGTAATTTACGGACGCGTTAAATATAGATATTTACATACTTATATAAAATGATATTAGTGACACGGTCGAATAATTCGACCATGTCAGAATTTATGGATTTTACAAAGAACCTGGCGCTCACCCGAACAGGGCGAACGTCAAAAATAGACAATAAAATCATGGCCGGTTTTTCCGACCATGATTAGAAAAATTTCATTTTTTAGAATTTTTAATAATGAAATTAAATTTGAACAGAAAAAATGAAAAATGTAATAATAAAAACATGTGTCCGAATAGGACACGTGTTAGAATTTATGGATTTTTGTAACGCGTCCCCGAATGGGGGATGCGTTAAATATAGAAAAAAAAATATATTAATAACTAGTGACATTTTAACCTTTATACACTATGGTGTTTCAGGGTGTATGGAAATACACCCTAAAGATATTAAAAATAATAATGAAATTAAATTTGAACAGATGTAATAATAAAATAATAACGCGTGCGTTTTTTTCGCACGCGTCAGAATTAGAAATTATTATAAACATTTAGTCTTATTAATAGTTTTTAAGTGGTTAATAAAATCTGCTCTATCTATTCCGATATTCTTATGGCCCCATGCCAATGTATCTGTTTTTCCATCAATTAAATGTCTTTTGTCATCAAACCAGTTTAATCCTACTTTAGTCTGCTTTATAGTACTAATTTCATGTTTTTCACTACGTATCATTATCTGTTCTACATTTTTACATATATTATTTTCTAAACATAATTTATAATCATCATGAGTTATATTATTCTTAACTATATTTTTCTTTACTCCTTTAGCTTTCCTAATACCTTTATTTGAAGCAAATAATTTAATTGAATAAGACTTTGAAGCAAGTCCAATAAAACTTTCAATAATTTTTCCATTCATTTCATCTTTAAACTTTCCCATTACTTTATTATTAATCTGAGGTATACCATAAACATTATGTTTTTCATAATCAGATGTATCATATTCATCAATATTTGCTTTCATATCTTCATATAAATCTAATGTTTTAATTTCACATACTAATGAATCAGTATCACCATATAATAATTTAATGTTATCTCCATATCTTTCTTTCAGTTTATAAAAATAATCATACATTAAATTCTTTGAAATCTCCAAAATACATACACCTATAAAGATAGGTTGGTTAAAATTAATCTCTGTTCTATTCATTTCAACAGCAGACAAATTTTTACCGAAAAATGTAGATTTTTTAAAATTAGGTTTAGAAACATATTTTGTATATTTATCACCTTCAGATATTAATCTTATATCCACATGTTTTCTTACATTCATCATTGTTCTTCCAAAAACAGAATTATTCATTAATTTATAAAACTCTTTCTCAAAATTATTTTTTGCTTTCTTTCTTAAATTTGTATTTTTTTCAATATATACTCGCATCCAATCAGACTGATGAAAACTAATAACTTTATGAATTTTTCCTAATTTTAAACCCGCCTTCAAAGCTTGCTGTAAATTTAAATAATGACAAACATAATTCTTTTTATCATAATATAGTGTAGTTAATAATTTTGGTAACTTTTCACCATCAAATATGTTTTCTGGACAATATGGTAGATCATTATGTTTCTTATGAAGTTCTTCTGGATAAATTAAATCTACTTCAAAAAGGTAACCTGTTCCCTGTTTTTCCTTCATTTCTAAAATCCTATCCTCATCAAAAAAATTTGGATTTTCCCATTTAAAACCACGTTTTGGTAAATATTTTGACATAGCATACCCATATAAGTTATTTGCGTCTAAATACTGTATATATACTGAATCTTTATTTTTATCAAATTTTTTACCCATATATTTATTATTTGCTTCACTATATCTATTTGAACACTGGGATAAACCACCCCGTTTAGCCCTTTCAAACATTAAAAGCATATCTACATCAGTAATTAATTCAATTTTTTGTTTTGTAGTTTTTAACATACAACTCCAAGCAAATCCGGGTGTAGTATAATACCAAGCTGGATCTAATCCATATGTATTTAACGAAGTCTCTCTAAAATATTCCATAACATCAGCTAATAAAAGTACATCTATAGTGTTGTATAACATATTAAATTCTTGCATATTTTTTATGTTGAAATACTTCCAAATTTCTTCAGCATAATGATATTCTCCATCGGTAATATTTTCACTGTTTAATGAATTATAAAAAGACTCTTTGGGAGGTAATTTTGTCTCTTTATATTTATCTAATGAAGACATATAATCGTATGGAAAAGCTAATTTTTTTGTTAATAATCTAAATAAATACTTTCTTTCCAATTCACTTAAATTATCAGGAACAGTTTTTTCAAACCATTTTTTTAAAACATTAAAATTACATAAATTCATATTATCAGCTAACTTAGACAAAGAACTAGGTTGGAACCTATAAGAATCTAGGAACCTAAGTTCAATATCAGAATATTGAGAATACCTTATTCTCTTAGAAAATGAAATATATTTTTCCTCGCTTGTGGGAATAAGATCTATATCACCGGTATCCAATCCTAATTCTTTAACTAATAAATGTGAATCATAACCTGAAAAATTATGAAAGAAAACAGGAATAAATCCTGGAACTTCAAAAGTTAAATTACAATATTTATGGGCAGGTCCCCTATATAGACCTGTTAAATGATCATGATCTCGAACTTTATAAAGTTTCTCTTTTATATAATCAACTATATTAATATCTTTCCATTTAAAGTCACTTGAAATATGGGCAGGTACGCTAGTTAATTTTTCTTCACAAATATGACAAATTGTTGCATTTTCATACTCTTTTTTCTCTATCTCGGTTAACTCATTCATTTTCTTAACATTATTTAAATAATTTTCAGCTATATATATAGCATCTTCTCTTAATTTTTTATATAATGCTTTTGGAGCATCTTCACCAAAATATTCAAAAGTTTTTCTTTCAAAATCACCATGGGCATATACAATAATATAAACAAAACTTATTGCAATATGTTTCTGAATTTTAACTGTACTACAATTTTTCTTTCTTTCATTTATCTGTTTTATAACACTTTCAAAATCTGCATAAATAACAAAAGGCACTTTCATTTTATGATTAAAATTTTTAAATTGAATAAGATTATTATATTCATTCGGCATTTTCAACCGTGATGTCTTATTTAATGCACAGTAACTCCTATGATTTAACAATTTTTCTTCAGTTTGAAAACTATTTAAACACATTCTGCAAAGATATCTCTTTTTACAATTTTTTGTAATTTGACCCTTAACCTAACCCCCATCAATTTTTTATTAAACAATAATGTGTATTATCACCGTCTTTCAAAAGTAATAAATCAATATGTACTTTTTTCTCATCTTTCGTTACATATAAGGGGTTTATATTATATTTCTCAACATGATGATAAACATTAATAGATAATCCACCTTCAATCAAATTTGTTTTATTAACACTGTTTAAAAAACTAGGAATCTTACTAACTTCCATTGGATACTCAATATCTATAAACATATAATTAAACAAATTTTCATATTTCTTATATTTTGTTACTCTTTGCGGATTCTCAACAACTGGATATAAATGAGCCAAAATTGACCATAAAAAACATTTATCATCATCTTCATTTTTTACATTTATAACTGCTTTTCTGTTAGCTATTTTTACTGGAGTTGGTATATAAGAGCTACCCTTTATGGGAGCATATTTATTTATGGCTACATTGAGAGTGTTAATTGAAATTAACACCCATTGCGATCCTCTTAAACTATCTGAAACACGTTCATGTTCATATAATATTTTAGCTTTCATTTCTTTATATATTTCATCTAAATTTGACTCTGGAAAAATATCATAATTCGGTGTTTGCAAATATTTAACTGCTGATTCTACAACATCTATAATACCACCTTTTTCATAAGTACAAATAACACATAAATGAGCTTTTACAGACTTATGTTTAAATAACCATTTCTTAATAAGACCAAAAACAGATTTCTTTGTACTATCTATAAAATCAGGTATATTTTTAATTCCAGTTTTATTACCAATTTCAAATTGAGTATGTCTACTTTTAAAATTTTCTTCGTAAAATGTAGGCTTATAAATAGATTGTTCCTTACTGGGTTGCTCTATTATATCTTCATGAAATTTAAATGGAAATCCTGTTAACCAATAATTTTTTTCTTCGTCAGTTAATTTAAAAATAATCTCTAATCTACTGTCATTATATGATGAATGCTTTATTTTTCCAATTAAAATACTATACAATCCTTCCAAATTCTGAGTAGCAATTTTCTTTCCATATTGTATGCAAAATGTATAGTTTCTTAAAAAATATTCTATCTGTTTATCATTTTTATTTAAATATTTATTATGTGCTTGAAAAAACTTAAACCATTTTGAAACATCTATGTCTTTATTTTTTTTCTCAGTTTTTATAAATCTTATTGAAACCTGATTATCCATTTATTAATAAAGTTTTGACAAAGTTATTTTTTTAAATAGACATTTTTGTTTTTATTTAATAAGTAAATTTTTTAATAACAAAAATTATTCTTGAGGAGTGTTCTCTTTACTCATATTATCCATCCTTTTTGAGTGAGATTTAGTTAACAAATGCCTCTTATGGGCTCTTAAATGCATTACTTGACCACATTCACATGCTACCAATTCACTGCTAACTTTGGTTTTCATACAACTTTTACACCATTTTTGATTTTTACTAAATTCATTAACACTCTTGAATGTTTCACATTTTGAGCATAAATATACATCTCCTGCTTTCAAAGACTGCAATAATACCTCATCTTTATTTATCAACTCATAGATACGGATAATTTTATTATTTCGATTCATTTTTATATTTATTTATATACAAAATTTTTTAATTACATCATGCTACTAATTATGTTTTTGAGTTTATGTTTGATAGCTAGTTTTTCAATATCTATAAAAAATTACCATTTCAATTCAATACAACATCGGCAACATTACAATCTGATACAACATCGGCAACATTTCAATCCAATACAACATCGGCAACAATTCAACCCAATACAACATCGGCAACATTTCAATCCAATACAACATCTCAAAACTTAGATTAAATACCTATTGCTATTCGAAATTTTCTGTAAATAAAAGTGAATTGACGCTTAGTACAGAGAAAACTAGATAGAAACAGGTATACATGATAGCCAAGTGGTTTCTTTGCTATTTATTTGCAGTATATAAGCACTATATAAGTGTTTCGGTCTTGAGATCCTTTATGCCGAGCTGTAGGTGTTGATAAGCTGTTAATGTACTAGTTTACACTTGTCCACGGAATTTTTACATCAATTCAATTATTAAATTAAATCAATGAAATAATACTATTAGATTAAATTAATGAAATAATATTATTAAATCAAACCAATGAAATAAATTATGGCTGTAAAAATTGTATGGACAGGTGTTAACTTGTGTTAAAAGTGTTAGCCGTTTATAGGCATACTGCATTAACAATGTTAGCCGTTTATAGACATATACTGCGAGTGACAAAAATTCCCGATAGTCTCCTACTATCGTTTTTTAAAACGTATTGGAATAATTGTCATAATATATATATTATATTATATTTCCTATAACGATAAGCAAATATATGGCGGAAGCTGCTTGGCTGTTGTGTCTAAATATTTGTAATGTTTAAAACATGTATAAATTGTTTTAAATAATGTTCTTGGCATATTTCTAAATTCTGTATTTTTTTTAAAAATGTATGTAATTTCATTTAAAATATGTGAAATATCATTGTATTTGTATATAAATTGTATACAAAAAGTAGAATAAATCCGATGTAAAAATATCAAATTTCGATGTAAAAAAGTTGAAATAAGCTAATTTTAAGGTGATTTTTTGAATGTTAAAAAAACTGATTGTGCCAGAACATACACTATTATACTACTAACCAATTATAAACTTCCCTACAGAGGTAATCAATTGAACTTGGAAACTTTTCAGACGCTTTGGATACAGCATTGTTTAAAGAATGGCAAATACATCCCACAATTTGTAATTTGGGACTTATCTGTTTTAAACGAGTGAAAAGCGAATTATATTTTCCACATAAATTGTTGGCCCCATCTGTGCCTATACCAATTAAATTTTTTAAATCTAAGCCTATATCTTGCATATAATCATAAATATAACTATATAGTGAGTCTGCTGTACAACTAATAACTTCAATTATACCCAAGAACTGTAAATTTACAGATTCGTCCTTAAAACTAAAATATTTAATACATATACATAAGTATTCAAATACTGAAACATCAGTAGATTCATCTACAATTATTGAGAAACAGCTTGTACCAATATCTTTAACAAGGTCTTCAAGTAATGATGGTTCTAATACATATTTAATTAACGAAGAACATTTTGTCCTTAGATTTGCAAAAGGTGTGTTTTTTCCAGTTAATTTAAGTATTTCGCCTAGATGATCTACACTCATAATAGAGGAGTGAGTAGCAATATACACGGCTAATTTTAAATCAATAGTTTTTTTGCTCATTTGTTAAAATAACTACATTACTTAACACAGATTGTTTATTGATCGATGGATTTAATTTGATGATGTTGTCAGAATGTGTTTTAGTTTTTGTGTGCCTTTTCAAGTCCGTCAAATGTGCTCTCAAATATGTCTGGCAAACTTTACAGTATGCTTCAGCATTTACATCTGCTTGTGTTAACCAACCTATACATTTTTTACAACATTAGAAAACATTGTAGTCATAGTCAAGTGATTCATATTTATTTTTATTTATAAATAAATACACACCTTTTGCTCAAATCTCGGTTTCCCATGATTTGCGATATTTTCTAAGCTTTTCCGTTTTCCCCAAGGTTTGCGGCGCCACCGAACAAATTTTAGATTTAACGACAATTTCAATTTATTAGAATTTAAGACATAATCTATAAATCTTTCTATGAACTAAGATATCATATCCCCATGGATATATTAAAATATAGTTTCCCACCAATCGACCTGTTTGTAATCATTGAATCGTAGAAATGAAAATCAGGGTTGCCACAGATCCTCAATTAAAAAATTCCCTGACTTTTCCAGGTTTTCCAGGCATTGTTATAAATTTTCCAGAATTAATTATTAATTAAGTTTATATAAATTAACTTTCACTGCCTAGACAAAAAATATCTCAAATCAGTTCATTAGAATATGCCCAAAATATTTTTTTAATACTTCACAACATATTATATTTTTTTTAACATTATAAATTTGTTAATAAGTAGCAACTTTCAAATTTGCAATAATAGTAAGAGTAGCATTTTTAAATCTTACCCCAATACATAAATTAAGTACTTAATAGGTTAAATTATTGTGATCAAACATGTACAACACTTCATATTAGGAATAAAAATATACATTGGTAAAATATAACACACAAGTACATAACTATTAAGAATAGGTTTTAGTTTAAAACCGTTTTTTATATGTATTGCATCTCTTTTATTAATTAGTTAATAAATGTTATAACAAACTCAACAACTTTAATAATTAATTAAAATAATATAGATAATAATAATCAAACATCAAACTCTAAATATTTGTAATGTTTAAAACTTGTATAAATTGTTTTAAATAATGTTCTTGGCATATTTCTAAATTCTGTATTTTTTTTAAAAATGTATGTAATTTCATTTAAAATATGTGAAATATCATTGTATTTGTATATAAATTGTATACAAAAAGTAGAATAAATCCGATGTAAAAAAGTTGAAATAAGCTAATTTTAAGGTGATTTTTTGAATGTTAAAAAAACTGATTGTGCCAGAACATACACTATTATACTACTTTGGTTTCACATAAGCCCCAAAAGAAGAGATGAGTACAAAAAAATATTTGATCTTTTAAATTCAGGTTCTGGAAAAAAAAAAATTCACAAGTTTCACCAATTATCTGGTACACGTTGGCTAGCACGCTCATTCGTTGTTAACTCAATTTTGGAACATTGGTTAGAATTAAAAACTCATTTCTCTCTAATCATTAAAAAAGAAAAATGTTATGCTGCTAGAATTATTCATGAAATGTTACAGGACGACACAAACTATCTATATTTGATAATCATTAAAACTATTTTGCATGAGCTAAATTGTTTAAATTTAACTTTTCAGGCACATTTTGTAGACCTTGTTAAGTTCTATGACGATATCTGTGGTTTATTTATATTCTTGGCAGCAAAAATTATTAAAGGAGATGTTATTACAAAAGGTTTTGAATTTATATATGACAATATTTATAATGATTCTGTTTACCTTACACCTAATAATTGTGATTATGACATTGGTTATAATCAAACAATACTTAATATAAAATATAAATATGTATAAATACGTGGTCGTGGCCAGCTGGTACGTGGTCGCGGAGAGCTGATGAGTGGCGGATATTATGGTGAACACTCGTCCACACCGTCCACGACAGTTTATACAAACGCTCTAGACGCGTTAGGGCACACCCTAACATCTATCGTATCAGTCGGTTAGTTTCAACATTAAAATATTTTAAAACTTAATTGTATAAGTAATAACATTTAGCTACAAAATAAAAATGTTATATTATTATTACAATATAGTACAAATGGTCACACAAAGTACAAGCCCACAACCCACGCCTGGATCATCGTGGAGTAACGCAAATTATACGCGTGGACGGGCACGTGGACGGCCAACAACTATGTGCCATATTTGCAGGGCATTTGGCCTTACACGGCAGTACTGCCCTAACAAGTGTAAGTACCTAGACAAATGATTTAATATTATTATTTATTTTACATTATGTAAACTTCAATGAACCATTCGTAATCCGCAATGATAATATAATAGTTTACGCTACCTACGCATGATGCACCCAGGGTTGTTATGTTGAAAACACGTTTAAATATAAAAAAAACCTTATTGATTTTGTTTTAAACGATTAAAATACATATTTTAAGTATCAGTATGTTTAATACATTTTTGTTGAAATAGCGTTAAAACAGCGTTTCAAACGTTTTTTAACATGTTTAAAAATTGTCTTTTTTGGTTTAAAAAGCCGCTTACTTAACCATACTGAATTTAAGATCTAGCCACCCCCCCCACCACCAAAAAAAAAAAATTGTCGACGTTTATGATATATATATCATAGGTCAATGTGTTGTACGTTTCGAAAAATGAAGCTGTATCAATTAGGGTGCTAAACGAATTATTATCTCTATTTTACACGTCCTAAATTGATGTTCCGCGTATTTTCTAATACACTTTTGTGGTTTTTGATATGTATTGGAAATACACAATGTATTTCTGTATTTCATAATTAACTTTGATTTTATGTACCTACTTACAGTTTATTCTAATTTATATTGTGTAGTAACTAGTTATGAAACCTTACCTATTAACTTTACATACTATTTTATTCTATGCACCACTGCAGTTTTCCAATATTATGGCAGAAACACATTTTTTTTAAATCAATAAACGAAAAACAAACAACTTCGTAATAAAATAAAATATGATATCAATAAACATAATTTATTAATAACAATTAATAAGCAATGAATGTATAATTTGTAATATAAAATAATAATTATGAATATAACAAATAGCATTAAGGACGTCTCACCAAAAGTTTACGCGTGCAACGACCGAGAGGATGCGCAGTTAAGTGTTTTCACGATCCGCAAGCGCGCGGCGTTTAATTTAAGCCTACTATTCGCAATTCCCAACCGGGCAACAGCGGATACGTGTGCTCGTAGGGGAGCGCTATTTATTTGTCTATGATCGTTCGTTCAGTATGATTCGTATCATTATAAAATTCATTATACGCAAATGTCGCCGTAATATTTTCAATACCCTATGAACCACCGATTATAAATTATGGTACTGTTTACCTAAATTTATGCCCCAATATATAGATCGTACAAACTTAACATAACATAGCTTGATTTATAGTTATTGAATTATTACTTATTTAATTATAATACTTATAGTAAAATCTAATAATAATTGGTAAATAACATAAATACTTAGGTATCTTAGGTATGAAACGAAAAACTATTTTTATTTATATTATTATAGTATATTATAAATTTAATTACTACCAAATTTAATACTATAAAATATGTATGTTAATTTTTATAGAGTTCAGATTATGCACGATGTGATAACTAATAGGTACGTAGTTTATTCTTTTTTTTTAATTTTCCAATTTCTTTTTTTTTGGGCTTTTATAATGAAATCTGGTTCAACAATATCACTTTTTAATAATCTTTTTCCATACTGCGGGTCTATGATTTTTGGCAAAATGTATTCGCAGTAAAATCTATATTATAAAAAATAATTATTTATAGATGCTTTATCTATTAATGTTATACTTAGGTAGTTTACTAATTTATATTTAATATTTATTACTTTTTTAATTTAGGTTCCATTTTTTCCTTCCAAAAATTGAAATCGTATTTTATTTTCTCAATCTGAATCCACTGTTTTGTGAATACTACAAAATAACAATATTGTTTTTTCGTTACATGCAATTGACCGATAGTTTGGTAAAAATAATTATAATTTTTTTTTAAAAGTATTTGCCCATTGTCATCTTGAGTTAAATAAGTGATCTATAAAAGATCATATTTTTTTATTAAAATATACTGTCAAAAATGTATATTATAATTTATAACACATATATTATATATAATATATTTAAAAAATAGAATTTGTATTATGTTTTGTATTATATTATTTACCTTACCAGTATGAATAGCTTCTTGAACAGTGGCACAATCTTTAGCAGAATAAGGCGATTTAATTTCTAAAAGTGTATTATCATCTATAATTCCATCTGAAATAAATTACATTTTGAAATAAAAATATTATAAATAAAATAAAATGTATATACCTGGCGATGCTCCTAGATATGGTAATGTATTGTCTATAAACAACCCACATTTATTTACTTTAAAATTTGTCTCGTTTTCAAATTTTTCAATACCCAACTTCTCCATACTTTTTCCATAACTACATTGTACTGGCTCGTCTGGCTCTTTACCAAGAGTAGATGAATTATAAAATAATTCATAAACTGTGTTTCTACATGATGTTGTGGGTCTCATTTTAATAATTTTTCCAAAATTAGATGCGGTTAGTCTATTTCGCCTTTCAGAATACCACTTTTGACTACTACTTTGATCATGTGTCTCTAACTCTAGTTGTTCACATTGTTTTTGTGTCAACGTCAAATTTTGAATAAATTGTTATTTTTTTTTTATCATGAGTTCAGTGGTCATCCTTTCTTCTGCTAGGCCATAAAATTCATCTGAACCTGTAAGTTTCGTTTTGTTCTCACGCCGCGTTGGAAAATAATGGAAATTGAAGTCTCCTTCTAACGGAGTATACATTTTTTTTTACTTTTCATAGCCAAACATTTTTTTCCTACCATGCCTATAATATAATATAATATTTAATTAAAAATAATGTAAATAATATAACAAATTTGATTATTTATTTTATTTTTTTGACATATTTGGCAAAACAATTTTAAATCATTACTTGGACTTTTTTTCATAATATTTTTGTGAAAAAATTTTTTTTATTATTCTTAAAAAATAACCTCCTGAATTAAAAGAAATGATTGCATCTCGTCTCTCGTACTGTACGACTGTTTTAATGAAAAATTAATTTTTTTTTCCTCCAATATATTTATTCACGACACTTTTAAACTGCTCGCACACGTTATTGGTAACATTAACATTTCTGTCATTAGACCACTTTTTTCTGCTTCTAGAACACGATTTTCTTCATTATTTTTTCTTTTACAGAAATAAGCTGCACATTTGTTATGCTGTCCCAAAATGTGATAAAGACTGTTCAGTATGTCTTCTTTGAGTTCTATTTTTATATTAAAACAAAACAAAAATTATTACTATAGGTATTCCAATATACTAAATATATAAAAAAAAAAGTTTATATTAGCAGCTACCTTTAATTTTTTGTGATTCCATTTCTAATAATTCTTTACGATATCTTATTGCCATCCTAATGGCCATACTGAATTTCTTTATATTTTCGGATATAAATGTTCTTAATATTACAGGATATTCATAATTTTTAGTAATTTGCATTATTTTAGTGCTGCAGTTCCGTAGAAAGTGATTTCGACATTAAATTTTTTTTACAAGTCTGTGAGGTCCATACGGTACTATTTCATTTAGGCGCTTGATTACGCTGCTATCACCATCTCCTGTAGTTTTAAATAATATTTTATGCCTTGTGATATTAACTATTTATATTTAAAGAAAATTAATAAGTAATACCAATTAATCTGTTGTATTTTAATCCATGCATTTCGAGACTTTTGGTAAACCCTTCCGCTATACCGTCTGATTCCATCGCAGTCACACTTTTACGCCAGTTTAAAAAACAATTGTGCTCTTTAGCCTTTATTTTCAAAGTGTTTGATCTTTCACACATACAGCAGTTACGATTTCTTATCCCCACGAATAAAGTTTTATTTGTGCGAAACCCTATAATCGTTGCCTTTAAAACAGATATTTTGAGTCACATTATGAAGTTAAAAAAATATGATGTCATTAACAAAGTAGATAGAAATTACTTTTAAAATGTTTAACTTATTTTATAATTGATTATTTTAGCTTACTGCTCCCGATAACGCATCGTATTTTGTTTTATAACTGCGTTTTCCCCATTGACCATCTGTAACTACTGGACTCATAGGAATGCCATCCAAGTCAATATCTCCAGCTTCTATTGCTAGTCGCTTTTCTTCAATACCAGCAAGTTTCATTTGTTCCCAAGCAGACTCTTCAATAACTCTGTTGATGTTGGAGAAATGCGCCTCATATGTATTACTACAAAATGCAGGAATATCCAAAATAGCAGAAAATTCTTTTAACTGTGAATACCCTATTCCAACTCCAATGCTTGCATTAGTAGCCGCTTGATTTATGGGTATGTAATCACAATTTTTTTTGGAATTTATTTTAATTTTGATAGAACACATTTTGCATTTAAAAATCCACATTGAAGAGTTTCCAGAACGAATTTCTTGTAAATATTCGCAATCAATAAAAGTGCAACCTAAACCTCCACCATGGTTACTACTTCTAATTTGATCAAATATATACATAATATCAGCAATTCTTCGACCTCCGATACTATAAAAGTATAAAAAAAATCAAACAAAGTCGAATATTTAAGCAAAAGAAACTTTTATTACTTATACATGAAGCATAGGTACCCTACATGGTTAATAAAGGGTACCTACGTACTATATTATATTATATCTATGATATTTACAGATAAAAATAGGTATAGATAAATAAAACGTAGGTACTTATTACTTGAGGAGTTATTATTAATACGGATAAGTTGATAATAATTAAACTTATTACATTTTATGCCTTATTTCATGTGTTTTTCATTGAAGCTGTGTATAATAAACATTCTATTGCATACAGTAGGTACTACACTTCAATTTAATAAATACCTAGCTAATAACTCAATTACCTTCAATATACGTACGTTGGACCATATAGTATGTACTTCTGCAGAGAGCTCTATAGGTGGTCTACATTAGTGGTCATACTATTGATACATTTTTATTATAGGTATTACATTGACGATTATTACAATATTTGATGCATGTGTCATTTCTACCAGTGTGTCCAGTGTTATTTTACTCACTGTTTATTAGGTGTTTATGGTAGTTGTATACTTTTACCAATACCTTTGATTTTTTTTTAGTTTTGAATATTAGCTATATTATATAGTTTGTATTTAATGTGTTGCTTAGGTATATATTAATATCGTTTTTTATAGATTATAATTTACATTTCATGTGTAGTTTCCGCAGTACAAAATGTAAATTGAAATTATATACTGTTCTCGCCTTGATCACCTAATATACTAATTCCAACTCTGTTAAATTATTTAAATTGTAAACTTATATTAATTAATATTAATATTTAGCTACTCAAGCCGTTTTTGTTTTATGTGTGCTACTACAAAATTTATATCATAATATATCAGTCAAATTTATACACCATTCAACGGTTGTAGGGATTCTTCGTTATGTGTTCACTAACAGTTAAACTAAAGAACTGTAAGAAGTCTTCATATAATTTCCTAAGATTAGTTCTTAGTAGGTATGCATAAACTTTTCAAAATCAGTTCAACAAAAATTTAAATCATTAAACATTGTAATATATTACTACATTGCAATGCAATGCTAAGCATCCACAGAACAAAAAATAAATTTAATTCACTTGAAATATATAATATAATAATAATACCTGCAATCACAACACCAAACGGTATCATTTCATAATGAGTCAGTCAATATATTGTTGGTAATCTTTTCAATATTTCCCTATATCCGAGTAGCATTTATATCGTTCAGTGTCGGTTTCTTTAAACAGTGCATTTTTGACGGTTCAAACACGGTTTGGAAACTGTGTTTTTGTGCAATTTTTAAACTCAAAATTTAATTATTGTTCATAGTCAGTTTTACCGACGCTGAATGGTGCTGTGAAAGTGAAAATACACTGATAGAAATTATATGGTTCAGTGAACGTGTTTTGACACCATCGGTTAGTTCACTGAATGTTTGTAAAAACGGTGTAAATACGGTTATTTAAAACTTAATATACACGGTTCAGAGTAGGTGTTTCCGACATTGAACGGTGCTGTGAAAGTACAAATGCTCCGATGGAAATTAAACGGTTCAGTGAACGTGTTTTGACACCATCGGATAATTCACTGAATGTTTGTGAAAACGGTGTAAACACGGTTATTTAAAACCTAAAATACACGGTTCAGAGTCGGTGTTTCTGACCACGGTTTAAGATAGACTGGTTGCGCGTCGAATGAAAAAAAAGTGGCAAGAGAAAGAGCTTACAAAAACTTACTGGCACATAACGCGATCTAGCGGTTATGAATCATTTATATATATATTTGGTGATTGGCTGATGATTTGAATTGTATGTATACATATAATATATATATTATAGCAGTTGTAGGAGGTCACGAAACCATTTCCTTTTTAGCCTGCGCCTTGGATTTCCTGAGAGAGGAGTGGTTTTTAATAAGAGGATTTTGGTGGGATAGGAGTCGCTTACGGAAGCACGAGTAAAAGAATTTGGCTTCTTCGTTGATGGTTTTCATTTGAAAATCATTATGTAATGTTGGGTTTGAGACGTACAGTGGTGCATTGGAGAGTCGTCGAAGAGCTAGGTTTTGGAATACTTGTATTTTATTGGTATTGGATTTTTTTGCTGAACCCCAGAACTGTATGCCATAAGTCCAAATAGGTTTCAGGAGGGTTTTGTAAATTAGAAGTTTAACTTTTTGATTGGTATTATTATTTCTTGATATTAGAGGATTAATTAATTAAATATATTTTTAAGATTTCAGTATTTCACAAGTATTATTATTATTATAAATTCTTAATCACTTACTTATCCAACTAATTTAAATTGCATATGTCATGTTTATTCTTTTTGTGTTAGTTGTAATTTACTATTTAAGTATCTAATTAAAATAATATAATATATTATAACAAATTTATTTGCTTGATTTATTTTAAAAAGATTTCCTATAAAAATGTGTTGTAAATATGTACCTAGTTAGTATATAATAAAATTAAACAACGTTAATATTGTAGTTCGTAGAATAGTAAATGGTTGACAATGTGCAAAGACCTAAAGTGGAACAGACACTCAGTGAATAATATTGAGGTTTGAGATACCTAGAGAGATTAAAAATAAGTTAACAATAGTCATAATTAAAATCATTGCAAAATAAAATTACTGTTTTAGCACGATTTAGTAAAACTTATAGGTGTCAACGCTAGATGGCACTTACTGTCAGTCAGTTTATGTTAGTACATTGCATAGTCACTTGGTCAGTAAGCTTAACATACGTCGATGCGCAACCAGTCTATCTTAAACCGTGTTTCTGACCCTGAACGGCGCTTATCGTTTGAATACGTAAGCGCAGGTTAGTATGATAATAATATTATACCGGTCGTAGTATAAGTATATATGTTATTATTGTGTTTTATCATTGTTTATGATCATTTTATCATTGTTCAGACCCACGGTTAATATATATTAACCGTGGTTCAGACCACTATTACCATTTACCATAGAACGTTGCTTTGGTAAACCGAATGCTCTCGGTACCTCCGTGAAAACCCGCTTTACCAATTCATAATATTTTGTGTTTTTGTGCGTCTATATTGTGTGTTACTATAGCTGTTTAACTAACGTCGTTGCCCGTTTTGAGTGTTTTTAGCGTTTTCCATGATAAAATAAACAGGTATGTCAGCAACTCTGTGTGGCGCACAAGATGGCGGCCGGTGTGCGCCTATTATCAGTTGTCATATAAAGGTGCGTCCACATTAGAGCAAATTTGTGTGTGCGTTGTATTTAGAATTTGAATTTTGTGGCGTGCGTCAAAAATTAGACTAGTTTGGACAGGTCGACACATGCTCAGCTTGTGCGTTTGCATTCGCGCCGTACAACGCACACGATCCAAACGGCTGTCGGTCTCTTGGTCAAGATCAAAGGAATTTGTGTGTTTGCGGCGCTCAGTTTGGACGTCTTTTTCGTGGTCTATTTTATTACGCACACGCGCAGTGAACAAATCAATAGTTAAAATAAAACTTAACGAATTTGTGCGATTATTTTAATAATTTATTAATATGGAGTGGAGTAAAGACGATTGCTGGATGCTCATACAAGAGTACCAAAAATATAAATTGTTATGGGATGCGAAAGATCCATTTCATTATTCGAAAACAAAAAAGCACGACGCATGGTGTTCTCTTGCTAAACTGTTTAATACAGACCATGAAGAGGTTAGGAAAAAAATGGCAAGTCTGTCGGGATCTTTTCGTAGAGAAAAGGCGAAAGGAAAAAAATCTATGGGAACAGGAAAAGGTAAGTACCTACTTACAAATTTACGTAATCATTAAATAGTAATATTACTATAATAACTAAAAATAACAACTTGGTAACATAACTATATAGTTTGTAACGGTACACATATATTTTATGGTTATAGGCGCTATGGAAGTGTATATTAGCAATTGGTTCGCTTTCAAAAGCATGCTATTTTTAGCAGATAAGGATCAGCCAAGACCAACTTTGAATACAGAAAGTGTATGTATAAATGTTATACTAATAATAGCAAATAATAATAAATAATAAATTAACGTAATAATTTTAATTATAATATTATTATAATAAATGTTATACTAATAATAAAAAACAGTTAATAAGTTAATAATAATAAAAAAATACTCTATGCGTGATTGAACTGCCACGGTACTGCTCCATTTGTAGTAAAATAATCAGAAAAATCTTCTCTGATTTCTTTAGCTAGCTCTGTTGATCTGCGTGGAATATTTTGAATGGGACGTAGTGAAGTAAGATCTCCCGAATGATTTCTCCAACTTCCAGAAACTATATTACCATTTACCTCTTTATCCAACGCTGTAGGAGCCATATAATTATTTTTTGATGTTTCACTATTGTTTAAGAAATTGTGCAAATGTATTACTGCCATAACTATAATTGTTGCTTTGTTTGGTTCTAATAATAGAGGTTTTCTTAACACTCGAAACATAGCGGACATTATCCCAAACACGTTTTCCACTACTCTTCGGGATCGACTAAGGCGATAGTTAAAAATCCTTTGTTTTGACCCAGAAGGATGTAGTCCTGAATATGGCTTCATTATATTTTGTGTTAAAGGGAAAGCCTCATCTCCCAAAATTACATAAGGTAATTTTTTGTTTTTACCCGGTAAAGCGGACCATGATGGTAAATTCAGACAATTTTTTTCGAGTTTTTTGAATAAATCACTATTACGAAAAACTCCTGCATCCGAGATTCTGCCCTGACATCCTACATTAGCATATAATAAATTATACTCGGCATCTACTAAGGCAAACAATACGATGCTGAAGAAAGATTTATAATTATAATATTCACTTCCACTATGAATAGGAGCTTGAAGTACAATGTGTTTTCCGTCCATAGCTCCCAAGCAGTGTGGAAAATTCCAAAGACTTTCAAATTTTTCAGATACTGCTAACCATTCATCCGGATTTGAGGGCAACTGAAAATGTTATAAAAATTGTTACTTATATAATGTATTATGTCGAATTTAAAGCTATTTAAAAGCATCTTCAACCTTCGATTTTTTTAAAAAAAATTTTATAAATTATAATAAAAAATGTTTCCCTCTGTCAAAGTATTTGAAAGTTTACTACATGATTCGAATACCAAACGGCGCAACATTATGATAATAAAATACATTTCCAACAATGTACACGGTATGAAAGGTACCATTACTAATGTTCGTAAAATATTAAAATTGTATTAAAAAAGGTGGGCAAGTGGGTGTAGCTCTGCTGTACAGTAGGCTACAAGTGAGTCACTGTAATGGATAATGTTAAATTTGAATCCAATGATATAATATCATTGTATAAGAAAAACGATTCTGAGCGAAGACGGTCAGTCAGCCTACCTATGATATTACTAAGTATATATTTTGATGGTATTATTGTGAATAAAGTAATTTATATATTATAAACTATTTACGTGGAACCTTGTTTTAAATTTTCAATCCTCAACTATAAAAGTTGAACATTTTATACATTTTTAACTACAAAATAATTTTAAAATTTAAATTTGATAAATTTTGTTAAAATTTTAACCTTAAATGTTTATAAAAATAATTGTGCCTATACTCTGTCCAGCGAGAGAACGCGCCGATTCTGCGCATTTCCCCGCGTCTCCTTGCTATCGAAACCGGTTCCCCTATGGTAGAGTGTTGTGTGGGGGAACCAGTTTTGGTCGGTGCGCGGCGCGTTCTCTCGCTGGACAGAGTATATGTATTTTTAATATTTTTCAACTACTATTGTAACAATATATCAGGAGCCTTGTATTAAATTTTCACGCTTTTTAACCCAACAAACAAAATTTTATTGACAATTGTACAAAAAAAAACTAAAAAAATTGAAAACTGAAAATGTCCGCAAATAGCTCAAAACGATTCAAAATATTTTCAAATTTGTATGGTGTATAGAAAATGAGAATATAAAAATATTATGATATTAGTGATATTACCAAATCATTATTTCGACTACTTATCTTTTACAGACCAAAATAAAAAATTAAAAAAAAATATAAAACACATAAATCATTGTACATTAAATATATAGGTTGCTCCGTTCAGATCTAAAATGATTGTAATAATATTGTTATAAATAATTATAATTTTAGCACACATTTTTAAGTTTTAATTTTTATAGGGTGGTCATGACAGTGATCTTGACAAAACTTTAGAGGTTTTTGACAATAGCAGAGATTCAGAGAAAGATAACGAAGAATTAGTTAATTGTTCAGATGAAAACATACTCCATGATAATTTGTTACAAACGAATACTATAAGTGAAGCTATTATTGAACCAAATTTGACCCAAGACAAAAGTGAATTTGTTGTACCTTCATCTCCTAAGCCTGTCAAACCGAAAACTAAGCGTCTTAAAAAATCACTGATTGAAGAAGATCCTAGAATACAAGAAGCTTTTGATTTTATAAAGGCACCCATACAAAATCCTAGTCCGTCTTTGGTTTATGCGCAATACATCGCAAATAAATTAGACACTTACCAGGGACAGACACGTGCATTAGTAGAACACGCAATACATAATGTATTTTTTGAGGCAGATATGGGTAAAATTGTTATACTATTGTTTTCATATAATTAAGAAATATAATATTTTTTTTAATATATTGTATGCTCAGTAACAAAATTCAAAGGTGAATTATTTTATTATTATTTTTTTTAATTTTAGAAATTAATACTATATTATTTTAAATATATCTTGTATGCTCAATTAAAAAATTCAAGACTGAATTATTATACTATTGTTTTCAAATAATTAAGACATATAATATTTTTTTTAATATATTGTATGCTCAGTTACAAATTCAAAGGTGAATATTATTATACTATTATTTTGTTTTATTTTAAAAATATTATAATATTGTTATGTAATATTTTAATTAATAAAAAAAGTAATTTTATATGATTATGTATTTTACCTTAATGTTATCTTGAAGTCCTTCAATAAGTGCTTCACAAACTTCTGGAATAATAAGTGATATTATTTGTTTGGACATCCCAAAAAGGTACTGCAAACTTGTGTACGAATCACCGGTAGCAAGAAAGCGTAAAGTAACCGCTAATCGTTCTTTGACTGGAATTGCTTTCCGAAAACGTGTATCACTTTTTTGTATTTTTGGCCCAACCATATTTATTAAAGTCTCAAAATCTTGTGAAGACATCCGAAGAAAATTTTTGAATTGTCCAGTGCTTTCGTCGAATTTTAAAGTGGATAACAAACTTGAGCCATTGTTATGTAATTTATTTTGGTATAACTTTGTTATCCACCAACGTCTTTGCCGATGTTTTGTTTTTGTTTTTGTTTTTTTATTTAATATTTGGTGAATGACTATAAATGCTGCGGCTTTTTTTTTCTGATTTCAATTTCATTCATAATGAGTGATGACTAATATGAACCTATTATTACTAATAAATAATAAATAATAAAATAAAATAACTAAAATTGTGGATACACACTACACAGTTGTTAACACTGTTAACTACTACAGAATATACAGCCACAAAGTCTGAGCATGAAAATACAACGTACAACGCACAATATACAAATTAAACATAATCCCAATTTTCGGCGTACGTGCGCCAGTCGAGATTAAAATTCAACGCACACACAAATTTGCTCTAATGTGGACGCACCTTTAAAACATGATAAAATAATGTTATTTTATCATGTTATAAAATATTATAAAATAATATTAGATTCTGAGCAGATATTGATATTTTTATTTGTGTTTGGATTTTACTTCTTTACCGTTGACTTATCCTTGTATTTTACTTAGAAAATCATTATTGCTGTTTGACGTTGCATATTGGATTAGTTGCAATAGGTAGGTACATAGGTATGCTAAGAAAGAATACATTTAATATTTACATTTTTAACTTATAAACTTCATTTTTTTTTGTTTATTAAATTTTTTTTGTGTTATATTAGTATGTAATATTTGGTTGTTTATTTTATTCATCCGAATAAAAGTTCTAGTACGAACCAAGCATTGTAACACTTCCAGCGGCAAATTTGGACATTTTATTTCTAGTTTTTTTGACAGTTGTTTTATTATGTTTGGCCTGTTGCTTAGAGCATCACCATGAAGCTCTATAAACATTGGCTCCAAAACATGTGCAGCATTTACGAGTGGCTTTGATGGTATTGTAAGATTTCCTTTTGAAAGATGTTTAATCCATGAAATATGTTTCTCTGAATTAACATCTTCATCTTTCAGGTAAGGATATTTAAAAAAATAAAACGATGTGCTATATACCCAGCCACATATTCCACACATTCGGTTTCAACTTCTCCAAATGATTTTTCATTTTCCATCTAAAGAATAAATGTTATTGTTGTAAATTACAATAAAATCATTATTATACATTTTTGAACTTGATTGAAGTTGAATTAGTAAATTGTCTAATTTAGCAAGGAATTTATTTAGTTTGGTAAATAAATACAATTTACATATTAATTTGTCTACCTCATGCTTTGTTATTTGTTCCATTTAATTTTACACTATTCAGAATTCCTGGCTCAACTGAGAAATTACCTGCCCATGTTCTAAGTGTTGATAATCCTACAAAATGTAATTTAATTGTTATTATTATTATTATTATTTTTTTTTTATTGAATTATTATTACCCGGTAATGGAAATTTTTTTTTATCTCGTAAATATCGATATGCTTTTGTTGAAATACTTCTTAAAGATATTGCTGAAGAAATATCTTCTGGAGTCCATCTAAAAACTTTGTGTTTGGGTCGTAAAAGCAACTCTATTTGTGTTGGTGAAAATAAATGTGATAAACGCTCAGTAAACCATGATTCAAAATCCAGTGGAACTTTATTCAATTGGTCTTTTAATGAAAGTATTTCTTTTTGTTGAAAACTTATTATATTTTTCAGTCTATTATGATAAAATATGAAATTATATAAATCATATTGTATAGAACATAAAAAATATTTACAAAAATATATATTATACAACATATAAAGCATTTGGAAAGAAGGTAATTTTTCAAGTTTCTCAAATTCCAAAAAATTACAATCTAAAAACTTTTTTTCTTTATACTTGTCACATTCTTCTTTCAGTCTAATCATTTTAGGAATACTTTTCATGGTATTACTATTTACGGAGTAGAACATAAATTAATAATTAAAGTAATAAAATACTTAATTAAATAATTAAAACACTATATTATCAATATATTTTTTAATAATGAAAACATTACATATAATACTAACATATAATAGAAAACATGCATTTTATTAATACAAACATTAGAAAAATATGGTAAGCTAAATAGCATGCATACATTTTTTTAGATCAATGAAAGAGGAATAATAACTTGGACCGTTTAAGTAGCGCACGCAGATTTTCAGCTGTAAATTTTATCGTTGCAACAATTATATCTGGTTCATTAATCTTAATGTAATTACAATATTTTCATAACAAATATTTATTATATCACATTATATTTTTATTATTTTA
This sequence comes from Macrosiphum euphorbiae, assembly GCA_949089665.1. NCBI lineage: Eukaryota > Metazoa > Arthropoda > Insecta > Hemiptera > Aphididae > Macrosiphum > Macrosiphum euphorbiae. The sequence continues at coordinate 17,583,636 of CARXXK010000001.1, read as the reverse complement.
ATATTTATAAGACTAACACATACATAACAATTTACATAAAAAGTAGTATAGTTAAAATACAAGCATACATAAAAAAAAAAATCAACAATTATTGGGATATTATATAATAATAATATTATAATATAATATAGAGAATTCAATATATATAAACAAAATAAGGAATAAGAAAAATGTATAATTTAGTAAAACATCTCAATAAATTAAATTTGTATAGTTTATAATCTTTGAATAAACATTTTATAATTACTATAAATAAATAAGTTCTTAATAATTTTTTTGAATTAAAATCAAATGATCGCTTAATGTCAAAAACATGTTCTTGATTGAAAAGGCTATTTAAAAAAAGCTATCCTAAACAAATCAAGAACAAGTTTTTTTCATTTTAAATTCTAATTTGTTGAATTTCTTCTTTGAATCTCTTGTGACAACTAACTAAAAAACAAGTATATACATGCAGAAATAATGTGATAGAGTTTAGAAGATCATAATTAAACATACCTGTAATATATATATATATATATATATATAATTGTTTGAATATCACAAAAATATATTTTTGTTATTGAGTTAAGTTCAATAAAACATAGACAAAAATACACAAGCAACAAAGTAGTTGATGTATGTAAATATGATTATATGAATAAACAATAAAACAATTAAAATGCTAGAAATTAACTTGCATCTTACAGCAATATTTAAAAGTATTACTTTTCAACTTCAGTTTTAGATGTTTCATCAATACTCTTTTCAGTTTTAGAAGTCTTATCAAAACTATGAACTCCTAAATCTTCATGATCTGCTGGCATACCACAATCAAATAACCTGGTTCGACATTTCACAGGCCGGCTAGAAACACTATATAATATGTAATCATAAAACATGTTAATAATAAATATTATGTAATATATAGGTAGGTGCTAATTATGTGATTTTTGTGAATACCTAGGTGAAGATACTGAAGAATCTTTTAAAACCGGACTATTCAAAAATCCAGAAGTTGATTGGATTAAATCATTGCATGACTCTCTAATATTTGAAAAACATCAGCTATTACCTTTACTTTTTTTTATAAAATAGTATTTTTATTTAAATGATCTTACACATAAAATCTTCCTGATGGTGTGCATATAACTTCAACATTAGTGGAATTATCTTTTGAGTGGGGAGTCAATGGAATAGCATCTTCTCTTAGCTTACGTTTACCAGTGCATGAATCATCATACTGATATGCAGGGAAATGTAGAGAGCAAATAACAGCTACAAATTATTGTTTAACGAACAAATCTTTGTATAATATATAATTAAATAAATATAAGAAATTTTATATCAAACCTGAATCGAAACTGATTTTTTTTCCGAGCCTGAAAGAGCTTGTTGAGCCATAACTTCCTAAAAAAAAGGGTCTTTCGGAAATCGATGAAGTGTAATGGGTGGTTCAACAGTATTCCACTTGATCTTTTTACTTCCACTAAGGCAATTTGTAAAGCTGCAAACCGGCATGTTTGTATTATATTATTCACAAGTCAATTAGTAAACAGACAACAATGAACAAAACACTTGAGTTAAATAAAACAAAAAGATAATATAACTCCATATAAGTAATAAGTATGTGATGGTAATACGGTATCAACACAGTATCATGTAATATTTTCATAATATAAAATATTGGCGCCAAAATGTATACGACCAATGAAATAACGAGAACTACAGTAGGCGTGGTGCGCTAGAATTGACGAGAACACGTATCGATGTCATCATACCTGTTTATTTTATCATGGCGTTTTCGTTATTTTATTCTTATCCCGCTAGCGCGTCCTGCCGTATTGTTTTCTGCACACGTCGAACGCTATTAATATTAAACTATATTAAATACTACCGGTCAACGCGGATATTCGACGGCATAAGTATAATAGCTGCAAAATGTAAGTATACGGCATGTGCCATGTGTACATTAAATGTATTGTTAATTACACCAATTATAATATTATAGTATTAACCTAGACCTTTGATTTAATAATCAATGCGTATACCTATACTATTAGAGACTAAACTATTAGTACATAGTGAAACATAATATTAGTACTCACATACCTAACATTTTTAAACAACGCACACATGTGCATCAGCTGCTTAGGTATCTAAATTAGACCATATATTTAACCAGATATGATGGTGTTCACATTGTTTTTCTTTTTAACTTATAATGTTGATTTTATGGTATTACATATAGAAAACATTTAATTTGTTTATTTAAAATACTATTAGCCGTTGCTGATATTGTCAACACTCAGAATGTAAGATGGGTGATTCAAATAAATATTACTACTCTTTGATGTGATAGTATCGTTTATTAATTAACTTCAAATATAACTTTATATTAATGCACAATAATGCACAGAACTGTGTATTTTAACCTATTCAGGGAATTGACAAATTATGTCTTTTTTCACGACGACCTGTAATTTATTTTGTTGTGTGAGGCTTATAACATGTTGGCCTAGGTATAACAATACATTTCTATTTAATAATATGCTCTAAATTCTAGATACTTTATACAGTTTTGTTCAACCATTTTTAGTCTTTTGTAATTTTTTTTTTATTAGGTCTAAAGCTACTCGTTATAGACAAAGAAAAAGAGCAGCTCTTGAAGCTTCTTATTTATTTCCATCAAGTAGCGATAATAGTGAAAGTGATAATCCATTAAGTCATACTACATTACCATTTGCTTCTTCAATTGAAACTAATAATTATTTAACTGCAACTACCTCAAGAAATGTAAATTTTAATAATCCACAAACATTAAATGAACATATTGACACAGAAAATGAATTTCTTTCTGATAATAGTTTTAATATTAGTGAACATTTTACAAATAAGGATAATAATCATAGCAATAATAATAGTTCAGATACTAATGAAGACATATTCTCTGAAAATTTGAATACTAGACTAGAGTTAGAAATTGCATTATGGGCTATAAGAAATAATATTTCTCATTTAGCATTAAATGATCTTTTGAAAAATTTAAAAAAATTCCCACAGTTAAATCATTTACCAAAAGATGCACGTACATTATTAAAAACACCCCCAACTGCTATAGTTAAAGATATTAAATGTGGAGTATACCATCATTTTGCCATTTATCGAGAAATTGAACATTTAATTAAACATTATGAAACTATTCCTAATACTTTATTTTTGATGGTGGGTATTGATGGTTTACCGCTGACAAAAAATCCACCTAGTGAGCTTTGGCCAATTCTAGGATATTTTTCACACACAAAGGGCCCCCACAGGGGCAACAAGGGCAACCGCCCCAGTACCACCCAGGGAGCCAGCACCGGTACCCGTGGTGGTAGGGGGAAACCCAACCGCAGTAGTCAAGGTAAGGACGGAGGCACAGCAAGCAAGGATCAAAAAAAAATTCCAAAAGTTGAAGGAGAAAAGGTTGGAACGGCAACGCCAGGCAACGCAGCACATAGGCTTGCCAAGCGCACCCAACCAACCTCGAATCCCGACACGGCCAGCTGCCCCCCAACCGAACCTACACCTCCGGAAGCCATGGAGGTTGACCAATCCGCGACCAAGGACGAAAAGGCAGAGAAGCGGGGGGGGGGGGGTCAACCAGCCAAGCTCAACCACAACCAGCGTCGGACGAGGAGCAAACCTCCTACGACGCATGGTTGGATGAGCAAGACAAGCGGCTGGAGGGGCTACAGGGGGGGAAACGGTGTACCCACAACCCTTCTTCACCCCAGCAACATCCCCGACAAGGGAATAAATGAACACGGGAAGGGCAAGCCTACCCCAAGCACTGGCAAGGGGTAGCGCAAGCTACAACACAAGGGACGCCAGCACCGGTACAATTGTACCCCGTGCGGCGGTTTGGCGGGGGAGTATGATACGGTACGCAACCGACGACCAGTACAAAGTACAGGCGTCGGAGCTACCTATCTGCACTTCACAAACCGCCACCATGGGCTACAAGCGCGACACCGCCAACTCTCCCACCACGCCGCAAAGGCAAGGCGGGACGGGGAGGCAAGGCGCGTAGGACGAGTACCGGCCGCCGGCTCCCTCTCGTTCTTCAACCACCGTCACGGTCTGATCTCGTTCCTACAACACGCGATCCACCGTATCCGTCTTTTGTAATTGATATTGTAAAATACCTGCCTTCACCCGATCACGGGTCTTTCTGTTATATTTACTTATCTGTCACGTTAAATAAACGCCACCCGGCATTTACACAACCCTTACGTTCGTGTTTCGGTTTGTTTGATTTTTATAAACTATTAAGTTGTGCGTTTGTGTCGAGTGCATCAACACGCACCCACAACAACGACCGGCCTACCAGTCCTACCAGTGTAGACGCGGGTCAGTAGCAATGAGAATTCTTTCTACTGCACATATTTCTGACGAGTATGTGGATTTTGCTGGATCTTTAATACACCATTTCGTGGCATTATTCCCCAGTATATATGGGAAAATGTATATGTCACACAACGTCCATGTTATACTTCATTTAGCTGATGACGTTAAACACTTTGGACCGCTTGATAACTTTAGGTCCTTAAAGTTTGAAAATTACATGCAACCATTAAAAGCAAAAGTCAGAAGTGGAGCAAAACCATTACAACAGATTGTTCAACGCTATGCTGAAGAACGAATATTATCCTGCAGTGCTATACCAAAATCAATTAATTTAGGACCTATAAATGTACAAACAAAGTCAAAAAATAAACCAATGACTGATGATGCAAGTGATCCACAATACACAGGTTGGAGGTCTAAACAATTTGCTATGAAACTAAATAGTTGTGATAATTGTGTGAAAATGATTAATGGTGATATTGTAGTAGTAGAAAATATTGCAACTTCGAAGTTAGAAAATGATATTCTTATTATTGGAAGAAAATATGACAAACTTACCACTTACTTTGACAGCCCTTGTTCTTCAAAATTATTACATATATATGCCGCTTCTCAATTGAGTCACATACAGTCTTGGAAACTTTCTGATGTCAAGGGAAAATTAATGAGTTTGCCAATTCCAGATAGCACAACTAAAATTATTGTGCCATTGCTGCATTTGCAATAATAATTAACAGTATCTTAATTTACTTTTATTTTGTTTTTATTTGTACATATTTCAAAAAATTATCTTAAAAACCTATAATTTTATAAATAATTTAATATATTATAGTCTTCCTATAGACAGTGGCGCTCGAGACAAGATTTAGGATGAAAACACGTCCTTGTACACAAGTTGGCTGCTGACTACCATTCTTATTTTATTTAGACTAGTAATTTTTTGTTTTATAATTATAGGTCGTCTTGGTTTGTAGTTGTATTTAATGATACAAATGAAGTCCAAAATGTGCCATGTACATGGATTATAAATGATAGAAGTTGTTGGTTTCCATTTATAAAATCTGATGGTCATGATTCACACTATTTTACCACAGCACAAGTACAAAAAATGATTATTCAGTGTACTAAACCAAATAAAAGAGATGGAAAGATGTATGATATCACAAAAGTTGGAGGACCTTATCGTAAGTAAAATTATTATTAATATCATAACAGTTATTATTATGTCTTTAATTATATTATTATATACTCATTAATTAATTTTTTTTATTATTTTAGGTATAGAAAGCCAATCACGAAAAGCATCAAAAATATGGTCAGAATGCGATTCTTCAAATTTAGAATCCGATGAACTTCCATTGCTGCCAAGAAAAAGAATGGTAAAACGTATTTATACACCTGAAACTTCACCCTCAAAAGAACATAAAAAACACAAGAGTAAAATTATTAATAATGAACTTGAAGAGCCAGCATTAACCTTACCACCGCCTCCTACATTTTCAATTGATAAAAGTATATATATATAATATTATAAAGCATGAAAGCTGTTCAAAAAGTTTGGCAACAGTCATTATAAAAAAAAAAAAAAATAGACGGATGGGACTGATGAACAATAATAATATTATATAATTAATGAGGTGATTAAATATTTACCATATTATTGTATATACTATATATTACCCTACATATACCATATTATTGTTTATCAATTTCAATTAGTCTAATGACCGTTGATAAACTATTTGAACACTACTCTGTATACATTTTTTTTAAGTCATACTGCTACTATTCTAATATTATTTTCACATTATAAATTCAATTCTAATTTATATTTAGGGTCTGATTCAGATGTTATTTCTTCAGAAAAAGTTGATGATATATTTGAAAATAGTGTTTCTTCAAATTCAGGTAATATTATTTTGTTATAAATTAATATATTTTAATATAAAAGATATAAAATAAAGTTATTTATATCAACAGTTAATATTCAATCAACTGATACTGGATCAACAAAACAACAAATGGAAACTCAAGTATATAATATGTAGTTCTAGAAATAAAAAATATAAATTTTAAACTTTTTTGTATTCAAAAATTAAATAACGAATTATTTTAATTGTAGGTGATATTGAAAATGTAAAAGGTAATGATCTGATTGGTCAATTTATAGCATCAGCTAATGCAGCTGATTTTATTTTTGATGAGAGTGATACTTCAAACTTGCAGTTAATTAATGAAGGTCTGTATCAACAAAAATATAATTTAAGATTTGATTCTAAAATATAATATAATTATTTCAGACAGTTTTGTTAACAAAGGGTTTGAAGAATTAAAATTCTCTATATCAAATTTAGAAAAATCTACTACTTCTGCTTTCAAAACTAATGCATTTTTAATGCAAATGCTAAATAATTCTAACGTAAGATTGTATAAAGCTATTGAGACCATGGATCAAAAGCTTCAAACTATAATGAAGGCAGATTCAAGAGTACAGGCATTGGCTCTGCCTATTCCTGCATTACCAGCAGCATTTATTGGTATCTTACCTGTTGATAATATTGAAGTTTTGGATACAGTTGAAGGTTTGCTCTCTTCTCAAAATGAAGATGGCCTTAAAAATAGAGAAAATTTGGTACCTAATTAATTTTATACAGGTGGTTTAATTTGAACATTGCAATGATTCAAATTTTTCATTTTAGAAATCGTACCTTCTGGTAAAATTGGGCTGTCAGCGTACATTTTCATCTGCTATTAAAGAAGCAACTAACATATGTTTTAAACATAGTGTTCTGCAAGCATTTAGCTACAAAGGGAAAACTAACAGGAAATTTATTGATTTGATGCTGTACAATGTGATTTATGGTTAGAGTTTATTTAATATTTAATATTATAAATTTAATATTTAATATTTTACATAGTATCTAGACTCTATAGAGTAAAGCCTAGAGATGAATCCCTACTTGTGATATTATATAATATGTTGTATTTTGTTTAACAGAATCATTGTCTGGATACATTATTTCACCATCCGATGAAACTAAATTTCATTCAGTACTCGACAACCACATCAGACATGCGCCTAAGACTATATTATAATATTATGATTGTGCCTGTTATTTTTATTTTTATATTTTTAGTTAGTTATGGTATAAAGCAGGGGTCTCCAAACTTTTTTATTCAAGGGCCACAAAAAAAATCAAATGCTCTTAGCGGGCCAAAATTTTATTAACACATATAATTTTTAATTTTATGATAGTATAGGTACCTACCTATATAAATAATATGTTTACTTTATATTTTTGTATAAAATATTGTTTACTTTACAATATACTTAAATAAAAATAAATAGGTATAAATATAATATAATATAAATACATTTTTGAAATAATTTTTTTATCTATATTTACATATGAGGGCCACGGGCCGTTTAAAACTAGTTGGCGGGCCGTAGTTTGGAGACCCCTGGTATAAAGTATAAACCATTAACCATTATTTTGTTAATTTTATGGTAAAGATTTCCTAATTATAATTTATATATTTTCTTTTAAGTTTCTTTTTGAATGGAATATAATATTTATTTTGTTTTATTGTAAGGTAAAAAAACTAAAGTTTTATACTTACTGATGTATATTATACTTACATAATTTAAATTTGTTTTTATTATTTTATACATATTTTATAATTAAATATAAAAATATGACAAACATATTATATAGTAAACAAAAAAATTTCAGTATCTTTGTTTATTTTAATTATTAATCTAAATTTAAATATATAGGTACTGGGAAATTTACTCAACCAATTTCTTAACTCAGAACACTGAACGGAAACATTGCATACACGGAAAATGTTACTCGGGTATAGTTACGTCAACTCGAGATACGTCAGCCCGCCAGAAGCCATCTGGCGATTGTTTTCGTACAATTTGCACGGCAAAAGTCACGTGGTCGTCAGGCTTCCCGTTCACCTGGAGGATCGTCAGAACGTGTACTTTGCGCCGGGCCAAGCAGAAGAACGGCTACAGAACGAAGCTGTACGTCACACAAAACTAACGCAATTCTTCGCGCTCAACGTGGCGGCTCGACAATCCTTGTACCACGACATACCGACGCATTACACCTGGCAGCAAAATGTCAAACAATGGCGTCCGCGGGTGAATCGGATGACAAACGGTGCATTGGCTCAGATGTACGTAGTGAACCCAATGGACCGGGTCCGTTTTCACTTGAGATTGCTACTTCTGAACCGAAGAGGCCCGCAGTCCTTTCGCGACATAAGGACGGTGGACGGGGTCGTTCACCAAACATACACGGCGGCTGCGGTTGCACTCGGACTATTGGAAGACGTAGCGTGGCGGAATTGTTTGGATGAATCGCGAATCTCGCGCCAACTGCGGTATCTGTTCGTAACTATACTGGTGTTCTGCCTGCCGTCAGACCCGCTGGCGTTGTACCGGGCGAACGAAACGTATCTGATGGAGGACTTCAACCGGCGTCTCCAAGACGTCGACCTCTCGAGTGCCGCATGCCTGACAGTCACCGAGGATCTACTTCGGGGGCACGGAAAGTCACCCCCGGTCGACTACGGTTTGCCCCTCACCGACCCACTTCTACTGGAACCGCTGCAGGACAACGCGCGGTTCCGAGAAATAGACACGGCGGCACGGTGGGCCCAACAAGTGGACAACTTGAACGCCGAACAGCGAACGGTGTACGATCGCGTGATGGCGGCCGTCGAAGACCCAGACGAGGTATCGCGAACTTTCTTCGTCGACGGACTCGGAGGTACAGGAAAAACTACACTGTACGGATGCCTGATATGGTCACTTCGGCAGCTTCGGCGAGAGGTGTTGAGCGTTGCGTTCACCGGGATTGAAGCATCGCTCATGGACGGCGGCATGACCGTGCACTCGACGTTCGGACTTAAGTTCGGCACGCTGATCGAAGACTCGACGTCCTCCATCAGCTTGCAGTCCGAGCGAGCGCAGAGGATACGCAACGCGGCGCTCATCGTCTGGGACGAAGCCCCCATGTCACCGGGACTGCAACTGACGGTGGTGGACCACCTGCTCAGGGACGTCATGGATAAGCAATTAGTACCGTTCGGCGGTAAGACCATGCTGTTCGCCGGCGACTTCAGACAGATATTGCCCGTGATCCGGAGAGGGAAGAGAGCCGATATCGTCATGTCGTCGATCAAGAACAACGGTCTTTGGAACGTCATGGAGCGCTTCGATCTTTTCCAGAACATGCGCGCGGGCAATGACGCGGACTTTGCGTCTTGGTTGCTTCAGCTCGGTAACAGCCAACTGCCCGTGGTCGACGGCGTTCCGGACACCGTGCAAATCCCGCAGGAAATGGTGTGCGACGTCGCCGATTTAATCGATTTCGTGTATCCGCAGCAAATGTCGTTGGCCAACATCGAAGAATTTGCTCGAAGAGTCGTCGTGTGTCCCACCAACGAAGAGTGCAGAGGTATCAACGCGGATGTGCTGGAGCGCGTCGACGGCAATTCGGAGACCTACCTGGGGGCCTATTCTTGAAAGTAGTAGAACGGTAGTCGTATACGAACCATTCTACTGGTAGATATTCTACTACCAACTCAAAACCGTATTCTTGAACGCCAATAGAATAGTTGGTAATAGAACTGGTCGTGCACGAATATTATTCGAATGGTGCGGAACGGCAACGTCGCAATGCCGTCCGTTCATTGGTCGAAATTTTTATGAGCACGCGCAATTCGTGGAAATTCAAAATACAAAATAATATTTCAATATTACACTCTTTTTTTTATAGCGACCTTTCCGTTCTCGATCCCTGTTTCTCTTTTCGTCTTACTTCTGTTTTATTTTTTGTACGATGGCGAGAAAGTCTTTAACACCGGCACAGAAAGAAGCTTTGGTAGAATTTATGGAAAACCACCCCGATCTTAGGAAAGGAAAGTTTTCCATAAATTTCACAACAGCTAAGGCAAAAAAAATGTGGGTGGAATGCCAAGCTTTGTTGAACAGCATCCCCGGACCGTCCAAAGAATGGCATGAATGGCGAAAAGTAATAATTGATACTTAATAATTGAAGTTTGTATTATATTATAAATATTGATGAAACAAACAGAAATTCTAACATAAGATATTAAGAAAATATCTAAAATAAAAATGTTTACCCCATAATCAAATATCACTGTAGGTACATGTTTAAGAAAATAGCTCTAGTATTAGTTTAAATTAATCACTTAACATTTAAAATATAAAAAAATAAAAAAATATATTAATTCGGTATTGGAATAGTTACGCATAATATGATACACCTACACAATGCAATTTAAAGTTAACAAATTAACTTAATTTAACAATATTTACACAAAGATTTAAACAATAATATCCCATATCAATATAATTTAGAAAAAAAAGTATAACTAAGAATTTCTCAACATGTATCTATATAGATAATATGGTAAAATCTATGTCCAATTTGAGCTCATTGTCATAAAATCTCTCATATAACAATTTACAGTAATCAATACTTAAATAATAAGACAAATGTATCCCTTCATTGTAGTAATTTCAATGAATTTTAGGTTAAAGGCTCTAAATTGTAATCGATGGATTACTCATACCTATACCTTAATATTACATTTTTAAATATATATGCCCTAATTTAGGTATAAACTATAAATGTATAGGTAATTGCATTATTAAATAATTAAATCATATTATGTTGCAAAATACTTAAGTACCTTGATGTTTGTAGTACCAAACTAACTAATTGATTCATTAGTACTATTGTAAGGCCTTATAATTATTAACAATATTATAAAAAAAATTTCTATGAATATTTATATTTATTTTCTTTTATAAAGAATGAACAAATGTTCATACAGACGGTGGGATGTATATAATAATATTATAATACTATTATATACTTGCTTATAGATTTGTATTTTGTAGAGTACCTATTTTAAATTTTTTAATAACTTAAAAACAAAATATCAAATCAAGGCCACTTAGTTATATTCCTAATGAGATGAACTAAATACATCTAATTTAAATTATCACAATATGTAATACACCAATTTATGATACATTCAATTTTAATTTTTCTAAAACATTAAATTTAATATTATTAACTGTTATTACCAGCTAAGCAATCATTATTATTTGTTACATTATATTTTACCATTTATATAACTATTGACAATGTTTAACTAACTTTCTATAAAAATACACAATATATAAATATAAATATTATGTGTGTGTGTATGAATAGAGAGTATATTATATATAATTGTATTTATATAAACATGTTTAAGAGAATAAATTAAAAAAAAAAATGTATGATCATAGACTTGGCAAGACCTTAAAGCCAAAACTAAAAAAAAAAAACTGATATTAAAAGTGACCTCTCTGGAACTGGTGGAGGTCCTCCTCAAACTGAACAGTTAGATTCTGTAGAAGCGAGGATACTAGGTACAATAGGGGAAGTACCATTAAGTGGGGATCCTTATGTCCACGAATCAACTGTGAGTTTTGACTATCAGGATTCAAACAAGTGTGTGTCAGAATTTGTTGATCCCCTTGATATGCCTGCCACTTCTAGTAACTTTCAGTAAGTTATTTATAAACTACCAAATAAAAATAAATAAATAAAAATAATTAATTATTTTCTGTTGTAATCTATCTATATTTTATAAAAGATACTTACAACCAGCACAAACGTCTCAAAATATTAGTGAGAGTATAATGGATACTCAGCCAACCAAAGAACCATTTACCGAGTTGTCTCAACTGAAACGGTATCCAATATAAACTTAACTTAGAAATGTGATATAACTTAAGGTTAAACTAATTATTGTTAATGTACTTTATATATAACAGTGTTGTGAAGTTCTCAAAAGCAGATAGATTAAGGAACACAGTTGAAGCCACTAATAAACTGAATGAAGTATCTGAAGCCCGTAATGCAATAGTGGAGACCTATTACAATGCTAAGATTGAGTTACTCAAAAAACAAACTGAGCTAAATGAAAGGATGGTAATTGCTAAAGAAAGGAGTGCCATTGCCAAAGAAAGGAGTGCCATTGCTAATGAAGCAATTGCAAGAGCTTTAGCAATGATGTTACCACAACATCTTTCAAACAGCCACACTACTAGCACAGAATAGATTAAATGCTAGTAGTACCTACGTCTAACCATCACTATTACACTTAACTTACACTACTTTATACTCTATACCTTAATCTTTAAATTTAATAATTACCACTTCTATAATCTATAATAATTAGTAATTACATAATATTAATATAAAAATGTTAGGTGATAGCACTAGCCACTAATAACTAATAAGTAATAACATAGAAGTATAAAACACTGAACAACTAATAACTAATAAGTAATAACTAAAAAGTATGTGTGTGTGTGTGTGTGTTGTCAATACTTAAACATAACCTTGAAAACTATTATAATTATTAATTATATGATTTTGAAGGGTTATGTTTTTGTATTGTACACTTGTACACTTGTACACTACAACATACATAGTACATACTACATAGTACATAGGGTAAGAGTACCATGAATGAACATTACCAGTGAATGAACAAATTATACTTTATATCGTATTATTAAGAAACCCAGTGCACGTACACTTTATATTTATAATAAATAAAACAATCATAATATTCTTATGTTGCCACACGTGATTTTTCATGAACATACGAACGATTCTCATTTATATGAAATGATAAGTTTTCCCTCCAATTTGTAAATGATACTGTTATTATCATTTTTTTAAATTTTTTATTATTAACTGAAATATATTACTATATTATACAATGATATATGTGTATAACTATCAATTTTATATTGCCTAACCTAATAAATTTATTATTAAGGGGATTCGATGCAGCGTATTTATTTCATGATTTAGACCTAAAAGCCTGACAAAAATACGCCTACATAGAATTATCAGATTTTAATTCTGTAAAAAGATTCGAGTTCATTGACAATCTTCGCACACAAACACACTGCGAAACAACTATAATACATCGAATTGCCTATACACGACCCCTTATTAAATCACCTCCTCGAACCCCCTTAAGAGTTAAAGTTCAGAACGTAGTTATATTTTCAGCAAAAATACTGTTTGTTCATTCACTAGGAAAGGTTGTTTTTTAGGGTTTATTCATTTTTAATTATTTATTGATAACTAATTTAAAATAAATATTATAATATTCTTGCACAGAATTATTCAATGAATGAAAAATATATTTTAAAAACCCTCGAATACCAAAAATGTCTATTGTATCATTACTTGAAGATTGAATAGTGCTTGTGTGTTCATTCATTGGTGCACTCACCCTACTTACTGATTATTATTTAATATTTATTTTCAATTAATATTTAGGTACCTACCTAAGTGTTTATATAGGTAGTTTTGTTTAATACTTTTATATCTTAATTAGTTTATAAGAAAAACACACTCATATATAATATAACATAAATATTATTTAATTATTGAATAAAGTTTGAACAATTTGGTCTCGAATATGTCGTCCACTAGATAATTCAGGATTTCTTAAGTCGACAATTCCTCTATTATTTAATAAAGCTTCCTCCAGTGACTGATAAATACCTAAGTCAATGATCTCATCTTCATCAACATCCACCAATGACACGTTGTCTGTAATACACATATTATGCAAAACCACACATGTGTTAATTATTTTGGATGCTTTATTTGGGGTGTAATGAAGCACTCTATGTTTCAATAGACATCTGGAATTAACATAGGTAGGTATTATTATATTTTATTTTGACATATATTATATTATAGGTTATAGGGTCTAAGGTGGTTTTATTTGTACTTTAGCATATATGTAAATTATTTTATTATTTATTATTTATTATATTCATTATTTATAAGTATATGATTGTTATGATTGTTATGATTGTTGATCTAATTGAACAAAATGCATTATTGTAAGAAGCTTCGGGGGATAGTGGAGCAGGATCCAAGTACGGAGTCATTAACCAAGGACGAAGGGCATATCCTGAATCACCTGATATAAAAAACAATATAGCATGTCCAGGGCCGTATTTGGACAATTTGCGCCCCGGGGCAACATATTTCCGCCGCCCCTCTCCCCCTCCCCCCACCAAAAAAGATACTATTTCTTAAAATGTAAGGTGTAACTATTTTGTTGTATACAATTTTGGTACAAAGAAAATTGAACCAACTACATAAACATAATAATATATTAATATGCTACTCTCACTTATATAATATTGGCGAATTAAATGTATATACAATATACACTATAATATTAAATACATATTATGTGTGATTTATTATTGTAAAATTTATTATGAATAATATTATATTATGAACATAAAAATGTAACAAAATTCTTTCTATTATAGTTATTTATTTACATAGGAAAACCAATGTCAATTAAAGAAAATAGTTTTAAGTAAATAATGTATCATTTATTATTAAGTATTGTATTTGGTATTAATAATTATAATCTAAATAGGTATATAAATAACAATATATAAAAATATATAAAAAAAATTTATAACTTTCTCCTGGACTGAAGGTTTGAGAATAAAATTATCATCTCTTCGAAATCTGTTTTACTGGTTATATCAGATTCTATTGTCAATAAAGCCAACGCAGAACACCTTTCTTGATTCATTGTTGACCTTAAATAATTTTTTACTCGTTTTAGCACTGAAAACGAACGTTCAGCTGAACAGTTAGTAGATGCCGTTGATAAAAAAATACGTAGTGCAATTTCTACGTATGGATACAAAATTATAAAATTGTTACTTCTTATCCATAACATGAGTTCCAAAATAGTTTGAGGATTATTGCCAGAAGTCCCTAAGCTATGGATGTGCCCTTGTAGCTGAACCACCTCACTAACCAAACTTATATTTAAATCATTTGGATAATCTTCACATAATTCCTTTGCACTTTTACGAATTTCATTATTTGAATGCTGTATTATATTATGAAAAAAGGAAAATTTTTTTACTAAATCATCATATGCAGACTTGCGTTTTTGTAACTCTGATTGTAAATTATCTAGTATAAAAAAATATGTCATTACAATAAAATGTTCTCGACCAGATAATGTCACTTCATTGGATCTGGTTTCGCCATGTGGTAATTTCCGTCTTCTTTTTCGTTTCTCATTATCTTTATAGTCACTTAATCCAGACAAGTCTTTAGCAGAACTTTCATAGTCCATAAATCTATTTCTACTCCGAGCTGATTTAACATAATATATTATTGAATCATAAAGTTGAACCACAGTGATTAAATCAATACTCACAGATTGTAACTTTTTACTTGTTTTATTCGAAATTTCAAGAACATCACCCCAAAATACAGCCATCAGAGCACATTCTAGGCGGTTTAACTTTTGCAATAACCCTTTGGCTTCACAACGAGTAGTTGGTTTTTGACTAGTATCATCCAAAATTGTTTTCAACACTCCAATGACCAAATCCCAGTTTTTGTTAAGTGATCTACAAGCATCTTCACGAGCTGACCACCTAGTTTCAGACAGACCTTTTAACGTGACTTTTGCATTCAACATTTCCCAACGATGAGTCGACGCCGTAAAAAAACAGTATACTGCTTGTAACAGTTCAAAAAAATGACAGGCTTCTTTACAACAATTTGCTGCACAACTACCAACCAAATTTAGAGAGTGTGCAGCACATGGAGAATACTCAGCTAGTGGATTAACCTCCTTGATTCTTGCCTGTAGACCTGAGTAAGCTCCTGACATGTTACTTGCATTATCATAAGATTGTCCTCTCAAATTGGCTAAATCAATGTTATACTACAATGCAAGAGTAGTTAATACACTATCAGCCAATTGTTCAGATTTATGCCCAGTATTCTCTAAAAAACCCATGAACCGTTCTTTAGGATACCCATCTAAAACGTACCTTATTACGAATGATAATTGGTCAGTATGGGAAATATCAGGAGTTGAATCAACTATTATTGAAAAATACTTTGCTGTTTGGACTTCTTTTAGAATATTTTCCAATACTTTGTCACTCATCAAAGTTATAAATTGTTCATATGTATGGAACGATAAGTATGATGTTGACCCTTTTCCTTTATTAGCATATTTAGAAATACGTGATGCTAAAAATGGATCAAATTGTGCTATCAATTCCATGGACATTAAAAAATTTCCATTGTGTGGGCATCCAATTTTCTCCGAGTTACCTCCAAAAGCCAATCCTCTTATTGCCAAGGTTTTTACCACTACAACCACTCTTTTCAAAACATTTTTCCAATAGTGAACTTCATCGTTAATTTGAGATAATAATTCAGTATCAATCCTATTTGTCAGTGCTCCTCGAGACTTCATAGTCAACACATTTGATTTGTGAGCTAGAGATTGTTCATGTGATGCAATTCTATTTCCCGCTCTTTTCCAATCTGAATACCCGGTTGTAGCAAAAGCAGAATTCGCTCCAAATAATTTACAAGGAATACAAAAAATAGTTCCTGTACTTTGAGAGTATACAAGGTAGTCTCTTTGAATTTTTTCACCATTAATAAGAATTGTAAAAAACAATTTGTTCGTACAGTACCTGAAATGCACTTTTTTTTCCCACGAATAACATTATTACAAATTCTTTTTGAGTTTGTAAAATCTAATTTTTCAATATTTTGTAACACTCCACATGATGATATTGTGTCTCTAGTAACATCATTTACTATCCATAGTGCAGGATCGTTACTTGAAATTAAAAATATAATATTAAGTTAATAAATATAATTGGAAAAAATTGTATTAACAAATTAATGTCAAATTACCTGGGTGCTTTAAACTGATCAACATTTAATAACATGTCATTATTTGTCTCTAACAAAAACTTTCTGCAATGTTATCACTAGAATTCACAGACACTGCTAAACAAACAAAAAAATATAAAATTGTCTTAATGAATATTCTAATAATCTAATACATACAAATGATTTAATTTAAATCTACATTAATAATGAAAAATAATTTTTCATTTGTAATAACAAGGTTAATAACATACAACCTATAAAAACATCACAAATACAACAATATGTATATTATTTTATTATAATAAAATAAAAATATTATATTATACTAATTCTATAAGCCAAATATAAATTATAATAATATATAGATTATAGGTAACAAAAAAAGTTATTCCATTTGCCATAATCAATAGTAAAATTGGCATAGTAAGTCGATTACTATAAATTAAAAAAATTAAAGATAGATAGGTACTTTTGAATTTTTATTACCTGGGCTATGGATCTGTTGTAAACATCTGTTTTCATTGTTAATAGCTTCACATTCTTCATCAACTACAGATACAGGATCATCAGTTGGCAATACAATATTACTTTCATCAAGATTTTCCAACACTTCTAAATTCATAAATTAAAACTTAAATGACTACCTATTGCATTTTAGTACTTATTATTGTTGTCAATATGACAATATGATCATAATATTTATTAAATATAATATATTATAGGTCATAAAAGAGTGATTCCATTGACAATCAATAGTAAAGCTGACATAGTACATAATTACATAAATTAGGTACACTAAATTAAAAAAATTAAAGATAGATAGGTACTAGGTATTGAATTTATATTACCTAGAACACGGATCTGTTGTACACATCTGTTTTCATTGTTAATAACTTCATATTCTCCATCAACAGGAACAGGATCATCAGTTGGCAATATAATATTACTCTCATCATGATTTTCCAACACTGCTAAATTCAAAATTTAAATCTTAAATGATCCTATGATTTTAGTAGGTAATAGGTACTTAATAATGTTGTCAATATGACAATATGACATCCACTTCTTATAGATTTGTTAAATTTTTAAATACAAGGTACCTAAGTGCCAACCTATATAAATATTTTTTTTAGCTTATGCTAATGGCTAGTGTAAACTTTCTTACCTGAGTTAATTGTAAGACGTTCTCCAGTAGTACTAGTTGGAAGTGGAACCGAAAAATAGTTTTGTAAAGTTTTTGTTTTGGTTAAAACTTCAGCTTGTTTTTTAGCTTTTTCTTTGGCCTGTGTTCTGTATCCAGCTCCACTAAGTCTTTTACGATCCATAATTATACAATTTAACTATTTAAATATTTACGAATGATTATTTACAGTATGAGACTGAAATTAGTAACGACACTCGGGTCTCGTGACTCGTACGATGTTTACTGTTTAGTGTTTTGTATAGTACGTAATATCGAATATCGATTAATCGTGCGTTCGCGCGGTTACAGCCGTGGCCCGTGGCACTGCTGCAGAGATAAACTCTACACGCGTTTTGCGACATCGTTATCTTAAGTTCAAAAACCCAATCTATTTATAAATAGTATGTTAATAATATAATTTATATTATTTTCCGACAAACTGATGTTAACAATATTATATCTTTTCGAACTATAATAATGTTTTTAATAGAAGGTTAAAATAATAATTAAAATGATGTAAATTTATTTATTTTTTCTCAACAGTTAATATACAATAATAATTTATCAACATAAATTTGCCGCCCCCTAAATGGACTAAACAATTTGCCGCCCCGGGCAACAAGGTACACTTGCCCCCCCTCAAATACGGCCCTGAGCATGTCAAACACTTAGTATTAGGTATTTAAATTTTCATTGTATATTTTGAACACACCTAATAAGAAGTACGATGCATGACCATTTTCGTGAAGGTTCATTAGAAATGATTTTACATTGCTAGAGTTCCAAACACAAGCATCGTTCGCAGAACCCGGGAACTTAGCAGACACATTCATTATTTTTAAATCTGCATCACATATCTTTGAAGAAAAAAAATGCACTAATCAATGAGAATGAAAATATATTTTAATGTTTAATCTGTTAGTTAGTCTTCCCATTTCAAATTGGTGTATAGGAATTTCACTTAAAATCCACTTAATATTTATTTTTAAATTTAAATTTGACAAATGTTTACATATTATAATATGTGTTGAATCCACTTAAAATAAAATATTCAATTACTTACTAGTTGAGTGTTGATAGAATGGTATCCCTTTCTGTTTACATAAATATGTTCTGGGTACAAGTTGTCCTCAGTTTTAGGTGGCACAATTGCAACGTGCGTGCAATCAATTACTCCGATAATTCCGGGGAATGAATACTTATTGTAAAATCTAAAAATTTAGTAAATACTAATAATAAAAATTGGTACAAAAGTTAATTATCTATCCTACAAAACATGTTTATCAATAATAAGTGCCTATCTAACAACCAACAAATTAATATAATTTCAATGGATATTAATTAATTTCATTAATACCTAGTAAATAAATTGTTAAAATTAGGTGCCTACTGTTTGACTTACCGTTGATGTGAGCTATTTAGCTCCTCAAAGTTTCTGGGAAAATAAACATATTTTTCAAAAATACTTGGGTCATTCACAGCATTAACAAATTCTTCAATTATTCGACTAACCGATGGTTGACTAACTGATGAATGGCTATTTTCCCCAACATCTAACTGATAACTTCCTGCCGCTAAAAATCTCAGAGCTGTTAAAACCTAATTGAAAAATGCATATAAAATTGTAATAACTATTAAATATTCATTTGAAAACATTTATAACTTACAGTTATTTTATCTTAGAAAATATGTAATTAAAAAATGTACAATGATATTAATTTTCTGTGTCAACTTGAGTTTTTTTAATTTATTATTGTAGTATTATACATTTGTAATAAAAACAATTAATAAACATTAATATATTTATATTTAATTCAGAAATTTTGATTTCTCTTATCAAAATGTTAAGTTTGAAATTTTAAATAATTGAAATAGTTCACTTTTTACTAGTTTATATTTACAATTTAATTTTTACAATCATCAGTTTGTATTAACCACCATGTTTAGTACCTACTTCTATAATATTGTCAATAAAATGCCATTGTTTCATATTTAAGAAACAATGTAATTCATCACCTAACCACCATTTTGTGGATTTTATTTTTACTCAATAAATAATTAATCGATCATCATGCTAGGTACTTAATGAAGCTATTTAGTTTTAATTATTTCAGAAATATACCTGCGTTCAATAGTCAATGCACTTTGCCTAGATGGTTCCTTCATGAAAGGCCTAACCATGTCAATTACAGTTTGACATAGCTCTTTTGATAGTCGGTACATGCCTATGAACTGTCCATCAGATAAATCTAAAAACAGTGAATCAAAATAAAATATTAAAGTATATGTCACATGTAGGTACCTATCTACTTTTGATATTATTTTAATTAATATCTTTATTTAATGTATGAAATGTGACTCACGTTGAAAGGGATTTAGAGCTTCACGAGAATTTCGTATAATCTCAGCATCCATTTCAATGATCTCCAAATTTTCCACGGCTTGAAGATTTCCAAACAAATCCAAGTCATCCATATTGAATAAATTTAGCAAAAACACTTGAAGCAAGCAACACAGAGTAGCACAACAGAAGTCGATAATTAATTAAGCATTTCTGTTTTAGTAGGTACTTCTCGAAATATTTTTGTTATTAATTAAATAATCCTTAAGTCATAACATAATATGATATGCAGTGCATATAGATATAATGAACTAGTTTTTAATATATATTATCTTAACTTTCAAATCATAATTAAGTTAGAAATAAATTAATATCGTAATGTGTTTTATGCATATTGTATATAAATAATTATAATAATAAATAAAAGGTGATTAATATATTTTAATAAACCTTATTATTAAATATTAAGGGATACATATTAATATATTATATATATAATTATATAGGTAAATACCTACCTATTATATTTGGTCATAATAAGTAGTAGATACTTAATATTGGAATTCACCATAATAAATTATAGTTATTTCAGTTCTATTATTATACAGGATGATCATTTTATCATGAAATACTCACTATATTAAAAACTATTAACTTTTAACGTTTTTGAAAATATTATTTTATATAGCTTGTATATGTTGTTACAAAATAATCTTTTTTAAAAAATTATATTTTCTACCATTATTTATCGTAATTTTTTATTTACTTGAACGTAACACATTCAAATATAATGTCAACCAATGACAAAGCCGAGTCTTGATTTTAATAAAAAAATATATATTAATATTATATTCTGAAGCAGGAATATCTCTTGGAGTATTATAATACTTACATATTTTACATATTTACATAATGTTGTTTAACTTTATAATGATCATAGGTATTAGAAAAAAATGTGTGAAATATAATATACAATACATTGATATTGGTATAAATAATAATATAATTAAAAAGTGTATTAGCTTAGGTACTAGGTTCATATAAATGCGTAATTAAATCGGGCGCCATTACAGCGTAAATGATTATTCGTATACGAATAATAGGATTCTACTACGATACACCACACGACCCGTTCGTAGTAGAATCCGGTAGTAGAATAGAATCCGTTCGTATACGACCGGCGTTCAAGAATACGGTTTTGTCAAAGTAGTAGAAAAAGTACAAATATTCGTATACGACTACCGTTCTACTACTTTCAAGAATAGGCCCCCTGGCCGTCGACACCGCGGAGGTGGACGCTGCCGACGAAGTGGCCAATTTCCCCACAGAGTTCCTCAACACTTTGGTACCGGACGGCCTGCCGCCGTTCCGGCTTGAGTTGAAGGTGGGGTGCATCGTCATGTTGCTCCAAAATCTCGATCCGAGGAGACGACTGTGCAACGGTACGAGGTTGGTGGTCACCGAACTGCGGCGACACAATTTCAAGGCGAGGATTTTGGGCGGTGACCCAAGACGACGACATCTTCCTGCCCAAGATACCGCTCAGGTCCAGCGGTGAGGACGACCTGCCCATCCCACTGAAGCGCATTCAATTCCCGGTGAGGTTGTCGTTCGCCATGACCATCAACAAGTCGCAGGGTCAGACGTTCGACAGGGTAGGTTTGCTTCTGACGACGCCCCCATCCAGTCATGGGCAGCTGTATGTGGCGTTTTCGAGTGTGAGAAACGCACAGTCCGTGAAAGTCGGCATGCACGCCGATGACAGCGGGCGATTCGTCACCAAGAACATCGTTTACAGAGAGGTTCTGTAATGCATTATGTGTTCACAACGGTAAGTGAAGCTCGATGTTCGAGTCTAGGTGGCGCTAGACTATCAAGTATCGGTGATCAAGTCTACGTGACCCTCAATGATCAAGTCTAGCGTCACGCACAATAATTCAGTCTACGTGACCCTCGATGTTTAAGTATAGGTGGCGCTAGATTATCAAGTCTAGGTGACGCTCGATGATCAAGTCTATGTGACGCTCAATGATCAAGTCTATGTGACGCTCAATGATCAAGTCTATGTGACGCTCAATAATCAAGTCTAGCGTCACCCTACATGTTCAAGTCTAGGTGACTCGGAGAGAAAGTTTGACAACCTTATAGGATTTGAAAAATAATATTCATAATATTGTACTTTTCAATAATAAATTCATTTATACCTACTTCAAAATACATGGTCTACGTCATGTAATGTAAAAAAGCGTTTAAATAATAATAATATGTCACTTTGTAACGTTAGTTTACATTATTTAACCTTTTCATATGTTTTGTTAGTATTTAACTGCTAATTCTAGAAAATGGATTTGTTATTGATGTCTGTATGAGTAACTTTGAATATATCTATATTAATTCTAACTGTATTAATTTGTTTCAATATATTATTCATTATATTATGTACCTTTTTTAATTTGTTTTTACTTTTAATTATATAATGTTAACTTTTAAACACAATTTGCTATTTACATCTGAATGGATACATTTTTATAATAATCTCAAGATCCGTTAGTAGAATTATTACATTGTATTTACAATTGTATGCTATGATTGTATCGATTGAAAATACATATATTATGTAACTTCTTACATTTCGTTTGGTACTTTGTAACCACCAATTGTTATTATAATTAATTGTAAGTTTAATATACTATAATATGCTTTAACTTTTATGTCTATGCCTATAAATTTTAACCACAATTTATGTCTGAACAAATAACTTTTTATCTGTTAATATAAAATATAAATATTATTATAGTTGACATTGTATTCACAATCTTAGACTGTGATTGTATTTACATTTGTTACACTGTGCTATTGTGGAACTTTTCACATTTTGTTTTATACTTTATAACCGCCAATTGTTATTATTAATACAATATAATAATATGTTTTCACTATTATGTCTAACTTTTTATTATAATCTAAATATCTGGTCATATAATATTATTATACTTGGTATTCAACCACCAATTGTTATTATAAGCTCTCTATAACTTTGCTTTTCATGTCAGTATGAATAAACTTTTTTATAATAATATAAATATCTGTTAGTAGAATTTTTAAGGTTGAGATTGCATTTACAGTCCTATGCTATGATTGTATTAATATTATTTTACTATTATGTCTATGCCAATAACTTTTAAACACAAAATTTTCAATTTATGTCTGAACTTATAACTTTTTATAATAATCTAAAATATCTGTTCATATAATATTATTATAGTTGGTATTCAACTACCAATTATTGTTATTATAAGCTCTCTACTATTACTTTCCTATTCGTGTCTGTATGAATAACTTTTTATAACAATCGAAATATTATATTAAGTAACTTTTTACATTTGTTTTTACTTTGTATCTATTTAATAGTAGTTGTAATACCTTTTATCACTATTATGTCTATGTCAAGGACTTGTGATAATTTATGTCTGTATGAATAACTCTAAATATAATAGGCCAAATATCTGTTGGTACAAGTGGACTGTATTGTTACGTTTGATACGTAACGTTTTAATTGTTTCATCACTATGTATTATTACATACCTATCATACTACTATTTCACACAATTCAATACTATAAGCTAATATTACTGTATTTTACCTATCATCACTGAGAATTTCTGGTAATTTGTAACGTCTATGTAACAATAAAAAAAATATTGCAAGGCGACTCATAACTTATATTTAATAGCCTAACCCAACCTAACGTTTTATTTGTATCGTCACCGTATTATAATGATACATCAATATTGGTTGGTATTTATCTATGTTCTTTGTATTACACTGCCTATTGCTGTTATACACATCTAACAATGGCAAAAAAATATTTAAATACATAATTACACAAATAAACATATTTTAAAATACCGGCTTACATCAGACCCCTCGACATTTTAAACCTAACACATAGGCTACTAATATTAGTATACTCTAATATTAACTAATGTGTTAACCATGATTATTATATTAAGGTAGAAAATAAAAACAAGACATGTGAAAATAAAAGTTTTTATTCATTGCATCTGCAAAATATTAAAGGGAAAAGAATATTGTTAGGATAATGACATTAAATAAAATTCTCCAATCGACAACTTAAGGTGGTGATAGGAGGAGGCTCTCCAATTGTGCCAGGGCCGAGGCGCAAGACACGCCAGCCATCGATTCATACAACGTCTACAATTTATATAATTCATAGAATTAACATTTTAAACATAGCATTAAAAGGTATTCTCAAATTCACAACTTGCTGTGGTCTATCCAATACCACATGTGGGCTGGTCCACTTTCATTCATATCCTACAATTTTGTATTTATTTAGCGCTATTAGGTTTAAAAATATTACTTACGGGTGACGACATCGGGGTCGACGTCACGTTTGGGGAGGGCGCCGAGGGAGCCGGACTTCTTGTCAAGGACTTTTCGGTGAGACTCCGCGGCGGCCTCACCCTCATCGAACCCCGGGTCGATCCACCACCACGTTGTATGGCTGGTGATCTCGGCGTCTAGCTGGTGTGTGGGGGGCTATAAATATAACAAACATTATTAATTTAATTTTTAATTTATTATTAAACTGCGATATACACTCACCGAGGCATTGCCGGACCGTGTGCCCTAGCCGGTTGCACCTATAACATCCTGAAACACGATGTAGGCGTTAGTTAATAGTAAACATTTTAATGTACCTATCATTTATTTACTTACATCGGTTGGCGGTCGCCTTTCGCGGATGGCGCGAGGCGTTGGCGGTGCAGGTCGTGGCCGGCGGATGACGCACGGCGGTGGCGGTGGCGGGTCTGCCACAGCCGGACCATTGTCGACGCGCAAGTTCGTCACTGGCCCGTAAAACGTGATCACATTATGGTTCATTCTGAAAATAAAAAAGAAGGAACATTCAGCGTATGTCAGCATGATATATTTGTTTTTTCCTCTCAGACCTGTGCAACGTAGACATAGTATAAACGTCTAACTACTTTACCGGAATAAGCGTGGGCAGGTGCTTACAAAAAAGTAAGCCCTCTAAGTTTAAATATTCATTCATAAATACGATCCGCGTTGGATGTGTCGAAAACAAGCTAATGTTATTGTACTTATTTTAAAGTTAATAAATGAAAAGAAATAAAAAAATGGATGGTAAAACAAAGCAATAAATTCGTGACAAAAATCACGTGTTGCGCACAATACTAGCCTATTATTACACGATCCGCGTTAAACATGTTAAAAAAACAAGCCCCTGATGTACACTTGCGCCAATTGCCTCTAATGTTCTATGCATTGTTAATCATTCTAAAGTTAATAAATAAAAAAAAGTGTAAATTGAAAGAATTTTTCAGTATTATTACGTTTGTGGAATGATAAAATATTTTATTCGTTAAACGGATTATATTGATTGATAAATACCTGCGATCTGCGGTGAACGTTTTAAAAAACAACACATGTCATTAATAATACAAAATATACTCACGTGTTGTCTGTTGTTTTTGCAAAAGTCACGATGGCAGGCGGATGTTTAATAACGGTTCGTCGACAAATTGTCGGACGTAGGCGCAGTTCATTGTCAACGCAGGCAACCAATGCAGGTAATTAATTAATGACATATTATATTGACATTGATTGATACACACGCAAACATGGTTTTCAAAAATTCCCGCCTTAAACAGAATACCGCCAAACCGGTAGGCCTTATCACCGAACGTTCATCGTCGTTAAATTACCCAAGTAGTAGGTACTTGATTGATATATTTTAATCACGGACTAAGATAGAATGGACCATAGATATATAAAACAACTAGATAGCCGACTCAACGCCAAAAATTTAAGTCTGGCATCCATATGCGAACAGGGCAAAATACGATTGATTAATCCATGACATTATATAATTTTCCATGAAATATAATTTATCTATGATTGAAACATGATAATATAGGTATGATATGATGAAATTATGATTGCTACTTCGTTAGTTCGTTACAATTTACAAAATTACAAATTTGAAATTACAACTTACAAGTTTAAAACCATAAAACTTACCAACAGATTTACAGATATATAATAATACTGTTTTATTTATATTATGTGATCTTCCTATATGCATTGAATCGAAATTGTTTGTTTACAAACATGGTGGTTTCTTGTTCTGTGTCTGGTTGTGTCAATAGAAGACAGAAAGGAAGCCATGTTCATTTTTTTTCGTAAGTTATACATTGTTATATATTATGTAAACTATTTATTAATTATTTTCCGTATTAGGTAGTTAGGTATATAAAAACTATAATAAAATTGTTCACACTTTTTAGATTTCCATAAAAAAATCCAGAAAGGAATCAACTGTGGGTTACTGCTATACGTCGGAAAGGGTTTGTTCCTACCAAAAATAGTTGTATTTGTAGTGAACACTTTGTACAGTCTGACTATGACTTAAAACCAGGAGGTAGTTATAAATTATACTTAAAGGAGACGGCTATTCCATCAATGATTCCTGATCCAAAAATTAAAAGCAAAGTCATTCGAATGAGTATTGAAGAAGTTTTGACATCTGCTGAAGACGCAGATATATCTGTGGCTAAAGACCATGATCAAAAATCAGATAGAGAAAATACATCGGAGCTTATTGATAATACTCAAATTTTACCAGATTCCCAAGATCAGGAAACAGTGTTAGGCGAAGTCTTAGGTGAAACTCTATACACACCTATTCAAAAAAAGAAAGTAGGCCTAGATACAGAAAATATACTCACAACTCCATCCAGATTTAAAGTTAAAAGACCATTATTTTCTCCATCGCCTAAATGTAAAAAAGTAGCCAAAATAGATTCTCCAAATACTATGAGTTTGAAAAAAACTATTAAAAATCTACAACAAGGAATTAGACGGAAAGACAAAAAAATCAAAAATCTTGTTGGTTTAATTGCTTCAATGAGCTCTAAAGGATTAATTGATAATCAATCTGAACAACTTTTAACTGACAGACTTGAAGGAGTATCCAAAGAATTATTTTCAAATGAACTTTTAAATAAAGGTAGGAAAGCTACTGGTTTTCGCTACAGTAAAGTAATTAAAGAGTTTGCTATAACGCTAAATTACTATTCTCCGAAAGCGCTTAAGTACTGCAGGTAATTTGGTTTGCTTTAAATAAATTATGATATTAAGGTTGGTTTTTGCAATACCCTGTAAAGTGTTGGTTAGCTGTAACCTACACTTTACGGGACTTTGTAAAAATGGCCCGAAGTGCATGTTACCATCTATCATAATTTTAAAATCACAAAGTTATTTTTCTGCTTGCATGTATATATATTATATAATATTATGTAGTTAGAAAACAAGTAAATTTAATATCATTATTATTTCACATGCACTTTATGTAATAAGTATAGAAAATATTAATTTAATATCATGTTTGTAATACTTCATACATTATTTTTAGGTCATTTATGAAACTTCCTAGCTCAAAATCAATAAGTAATTGGACATCAAGCATTAATGGAGAACCAGGATTTTTTAAGGAAGTATTCGATGCAATCAAAACTTTGAATTCAGATGATAAAGACTGCTGCCTTATGCTAGATGCAATGTCTATTAGGAAACAAATTTTATGGGATGAGCGCCTTGGAAAAATGATTGGAAATACAGACTATGGTAATAGTATGGAAGTTGAAGGTACTGATATGGTAGCCACTGAGGCTTAAGTTTTTATGTTAGTTAGCATAAATGGTCGCTGGAAATTACCTATAGGATATGTTTTTATTAATAAACTAACAGCTGTAACCCAAGCAGAACTAATTAAGTCAGCATTGACTCACTCTCATAATGCCGGATTAACTGTACACAGTGTAACATGCGATGGTGCGTACACTAATTTTTCTACATTTAAATTACTTGGCTGTTCGGCAGGGAATAGTTATGATGACATTAAATGCTGGTTTGACCATCCTGTAACAAAATCTAGAGTGTACTACATTCCTGATGCTTGGCCATATGTTGAAATTGGCACGTAATACATTGGCCAACAATTATGTAATCGAATCAGAAGATGGCTTAATAAAATGGGACCATATAAAAAATGTCTTTGAGGTTCAAAAAGAATTAACATTGAAACTTGCAAACAAATTAAGCAATGCACATATCAACTTTCAAAATAATAAAATGAAAGTAAAGTATGCGGCACAGACGTTAAGCTCATCCACGGCAGATACTTTACAGTACTTACAAGAAACTAAATTTCCTAACTTTGAAAATGTAACTGAAACAATAAAATACTGTCGTACAATTGATAGGATTTTTGACTTCTTAAATTCCAAAAGTAAATTTTCAAAAAAATTTAAATCTCCAATTTTTAGAAACAATATTAATCAATTAGAACCAATTATTGTACCATTAATTGAATATCTGTATACTTTAAAAACTAAAAACTCACCTTTATTTTTATCCAATAAAAAAACATTTATTCTCGGTTTTGCTTTTGCAGTTAAGTCTGTAATTTCACTAGCAAAAAACATATTTTCTCAAAATCAAAAAATTAATTACATTTTGACCTACAAATTTCCACAAGATCATATTGAACTACTATTTGGACGTGTTCGTCAACGTTTTGGATATAACAATAACCCAAATGCTTCACAGTTCAAAACTGCTATCAAACAGATATTAATGAAAAATTCTTTAAAATGTAAATCCAATT
Organism: Macrosiphum euphorbiae; assembly: GCA_949089665.1. Taxonomy (NCBI): domain Eukaryota; kingdom Metazoa; phylum Arthropoda; class Insecta; order Hemiptera; family Aphididae; genus Macrosiphum; species Macrosiphum euphorbiae. Next base: position 17,554,201 of record CARXXK010000001.1, on the reverse strand, counting down.
TCAACTGCAATACATTTGATGATGATCCAATTGGATCACTCTTTGAAATTAAATGGAGAAAGGCATCGAATAAAGAAAAGATTTGTAATCTTGACAACGATGAAACAATTATTAATGAATTTGAGATGGACGCCCAAAGAAATATGCAACTTATGAACATTCATACACATTCAAGTCAAGTAAGAAGCCATGAGCAGGATCTTAAGAATAATATATTGTACTATATAGCTGGATATATTATAAGAAAATTGATTTTAGACTGCGACTCTTGTAAAATGGCTCTTTTATCACAAAACAATGAACATGACTATTGAAAATCTGTATCTTTTTCAAAATTTGTAAATCTAAAAAATCAAGGTGGATTAATTTCAGCATCCGATTCAATTTTCAAAATAATCCATGAGGCTGACAAAATGTTTTTGTTTTTAACTGATAATTTTAAATCTTTACATATACCTAATCTTGATATTAAGATAATTTGCCATACTGTTAATATGTATTCTTTAGACAGGAACATTTTCTCAGATTTAAATTATGATAATGTATCTTTATTAGAAAGACCACATAAACTAGTTCTTATAACACATATAACAAAAAAAATTGTAAGACTTAGATTAAAATCATTTGGAAAAATGTATTCAACAGATATTTTGAACCCTGTCAGTAAGAGACATAAATTATCTAAATTAATATTATTCTCCAACCAATAAAATAATTGTATTCATAAAAGTGTAATGAAGAAATATATACTAATTGTTAACTATTGTTGTGTTGATTATGTGTATAATACCTATGCTTTATAATATTATAGTATTTATACTTATATAAATTATAAGTAGGCCTCATTGTGGTGGGTGGAAGTATGTTGATAAGAGTTTTAAATTTATAGAATAATAATCTGATCTTTCTAGTTGTATTAATAATATGATTTTGTCATTTTAAGTTAGCATCAGCTATAGTAATAACTAGATATTTTACTTTTTGAACTAGATAAAATATAGTAGTGCAATTACATAGATACTTACATTACTAATAGAAATCACTGTATTTATATTAAATTCATTACAGTTTTTTTGATGAGGCTTGAGATAATTATAAATGTATAACTAATGGGTTAAGATTTATTTATACTAAGGTTTATAAAGCAAGTTTAGGTTAAATTAAGTTCCAGGAGGTTATTGTCAAACCATATTTTGACAATACTTAATACACGTGTAGATTATGAATACTATTTTTCTTTATGTCATCCATAATAATTGACGTGTCATCAGTAAAACTGAAAATTGATTCATTACAATTAATACTCAATAAGTCATTAATAAACACAATGGAAAAGAGGACCCAATACAGTACCTTATGGTATTCCGTGATTTGAAATTATTCATTATTTTATTATTATAAAGAGAAAAGATTTGTTTGTGTATAATTGATAAACTCGAAAACTACTGAATCAGTGATCAGCTGAGCGTAAAATGTGCGATGTACGCACTTGTAAGTCGGAAAAAACAAATATCCGTACAACGTCCTCTTAATCGGACTGATTCAGAAATCAAATTTTCGCAGTTTTTAAAAAATCATGGAGTAATTAAATATTTCATGGATTAATCAATCGTATTTTGCCCTGTTCGCATATGCTGCCAGGCTTCATAGGTCTTATGAGACTTTATCACAGAGTCGGCTATCTAGTTGTTTTATATATCTATGGAATGGACTGATATCGAATGTCTTATCAGTGTGACACAAATGTTTCTCTAGACAAGGTACCAGAGTACACTACATTCAGCGCCATCTATGGAGAAATAACCGTAACAATTTTATTTTTCTATTCATTAGTCACTATTTACTTTTCTATCGTATATTATTATCACTAGATAGCGTTGAACATAGTGTACTTGTGATAGATGTGCAGTGTAGCGGGGCAGAAACATTTGGGGATCAGACCCTACCACCTCGCCGTCCCTACCGTTACCAGTCCATTCTATCTTAGTCCGTGATTTTAATACAATTATTATTTAATTATTGCATACCTAATGACGTGACCCGGCCGTCGCACATTTTCCTACTTATGATAACTTTACTGAGATAACTGACTCAAAAAAGATGGGTGTTGTACGAAATTGTTCACGTTATGTCGTGTTTTCGTGGACAGTAAAGAACACGGCCGTCCCACGTTGTCGGATTGCCTACCCGAATAATCTCCTAGACCTCAAAACATTTCATTATTATTATTATGTAATTGCATACCAGATGCCTCGACCTAGTCGACCTGGCCGTCACACGTCATCACGTTGTCTACCCGGGTGATTACGTCCAACGTCGAGGAAGGCGACTGACCTGCTAGACACCGAAAAAAAAGGTGGCTATAAAACTCGGCCGTCGCACATTGTCGGATATCCTACAAGTATTACTAAGGCGGACGTATATTCGAGGTGACTGATCTGCTATACACCCACAAAAATACAACGACTATATTATTTTTTTACTGAATTTCGAATTTCCGGCGGCGTTGTCGAAAAGACTCTGTCAAAGACTTTGTCCGCTACGCGACGACCCGGCCGTCCGGATGGCCTGCCCAAGCTACCACGTCGAACCGCAGTGGTCCTAGCCTTATCACACATCCTTATCACCATACCTCCTCATTGCCGATCATAGACATAATATAGAAGAACTAGATAGCCGACTATAATTTGTTATTGAAGTCGCGTCCGCCATATGCCTCAACGGCAATGTTTACATTTTTAAATGATAACGCTATTTGATAAGAACAAAAATTAATTATTTAATATTTTAAAATTGAATTACTTAATTACTAAAATTTAAAGTGCAATTATTATACAAATTTTTACCTAATATTAACAACATTTTTTACTTTTTATCTAAGTTTGTAAAATTAATGATCAACTTTTTCATCAGTCCATAAATTGCCATCATTTATATTATTCAGCATTAAATTCAATGTACATTCCTCATTAGTCATTACTCATTACCAATAAATTAAAAAAAAGAAAACACAGTATTTTTTGAAAATCTAATTTATTTTATTCTAATATTTACTGTTAAATATCTACTAGATATTATTATTAAGCAACATTAATTATTGCTGAATAAAATTGTTTTTGTTAGCTTGTGGCGGTTGCTTATAACATTTATTGATTCGGTATATGTTTTTGAGAAAGAATGTAAACGGATTTTTAGATACTTTTTTGCAATAATCGTTATCAATACCAATTTATGTGGACGTTCTAAAATGGATACATTTTCACAACTTAAGGATGGAAATATGTTGCTGTCTAAACTAAACAAACGTATACAATGGTTAATAATTTTTAAATCTAAATTTTGTTCAAAAAGACGCTTATTTTCTTTGTATAACCCAAACATTAATTCACATTCAGATATAATTTTGAACACACAGTCAGAACTACAAATGAGACCTCCTCTATTTTTAAAATTCACTAGTTTACTAAGTGGACTACTAACATAGTCGTGATCATACTTTTGCATCAAAAGAGAATGTTTACATGATGCACAATTTAATTTGATTTTGCGAACAATATATAATATAATATATTGTTCTTTGATTCATACATTAAATTATTTAAATTTAAATTGTTTAAAAAATCTACTTTATTTTGAATAATATTATCTTCATTTGCATCTGAATTTCTTTCTTGAAAGTCTTCAAAATTATTTTTCTTTGCCCATTTAAATTCAAATAATGATCCTGCTGGATCATCATCGAATGTATTACAATTACCATTACTCTTACATTTAATGGCATTTTTAACAAAATTTGTTTGATTGCTGTTTTAAATTGTGTAACGTTAGGATTATTATTGGCTCCGAATCTTTGGCGAACTCGACCAAATAATAATTCTATATGGTCCTGCGAGAATTTATATGTTAATATGTAAGTGAACGGAGATACAATAAATAATTCTTTTGCAATACTGAACATCGATTTAACAGCAATTGAGAAGCCAATAATAAAAGTTTTTTTATTTGAAGTATATAATGGCAAACCTTTAAATTTAAGTGAATATAAATATCTAATCAAAGGAATAATAATGCATTCTGAAGTATGAATATTGGATTTAAATATTGGTGATTTAAACCCTTTAGAAAACTTACTTTTTGAATTTAAGAAATCAAAAATCCTGTCTATGGCTCTACAATACTCTGATGTTGCAGCAACATTAGAAAACTGAGGAAAATTATTATAACTTAAAAAAATCAAGTGAATCCGCAGTGGAAGAGCTTAATGTTTGAGCAGCATACTTAACTTTCATCTTGTTATTAGTCCAATGTACATGTGCCATACTCAGTTTATTGGCAAACTTTAATTCCAATTCTTTTTGTACCTTATATAAATTTGTTATGTGTTCCCATCTAATAAAACCCTTTTGTGACTCAATATTTAAGCAATTTCCTAATGTATTTCTTGCAAGTTTGAGCATATGACATGCATCTGGAATATAATATACCCTCGAATTGTCAACTGGATGATTAAACCAGGACTGAATATCATCATAATTATCACCAATAGTACATCCTAGAATTTTCATAGTGGAGAAATTAGTATGGACACCATCGCACGTAACTCCCCAAACTTTTAATCCAGAATTATAAGAATGTGTTAAGGCAGTCCTTACGAGCTCAGCCTGGATTACAGAAGTTACTTTATTTTGTAGGATGTATCCAACAGGGAGTTTCCACTTTCCATTTAGACTGACCAGCATAAATACTAGAACTTCGGTTGCTGGAGTGTTTGTACCTTCAATTTCTAATGCATTACCTACATCACAATTTCCAATAAATTTTCCCGTTTTTTCATCCCACAATACTTGTTTTTTAATTGACATTGCATCAAACATTAGACAACAATGTTTATCATCTGGTTGCAATGTACTTAATGCTTTGAAAACTTCAAAAAAAAAAAAAACCTGGTTCTCCATTAACTGTGGATGTCCAATTACGGATAGACTTAGGACTTGGTAGTTTTAAGATTGATCTGTCAATAACATAGAAAATTAAATAAATTATTCTAAGAAGAAGTAACGCCAGACCCATAAATATTTTTATTATCCTGCATGCACAAAAATATAAAAATGTTGGGCAGTTATAAAAATTCTTTAGCGTAAGCTCTGAGTAAAGCAATAGTATAGTAAGTAGCAATCGCAAGCATAAGCATAAGATACCTGCAATATGTAAGAGCTTTAGGCGAATAATAGCATAAAGTAAGTGCAAATTCTTTAATTTCCTTAGAATATCTCATACCAGTAGGTTTTCTTCCTTGATTAACCAATTCATTTTTAAATAGTTGTTTACATATACCATCATCAAACTTATCCAACAAAATACCTAAAAACCCAATATTCATATAAATGTGATCAAAATATCAATAATTATAATCGAATAAAATTACCTTCAGCATTAACATCAATATAATTTTTTTTTTAGGATTTCAATCAAAGCTTCTAAAGTTTTTATTTTAATGTTTTGCCGCCGGAGCTTTTGTTGTAATATTTTTATTTTGTTTGTAAGAAATTTCTTTTTAGGGGTAATTGGTTCTTTTTGAGATTTACGTTTTTTTGGAGGAGAAAAAAATAATACTTTACCTTTGGAGGGCGTTACAAGTAGTGATGAACTTACATTTTGTGGTGTAACTGGACTAATGTTGGCTGTGGAAAACGTACTTTGTACTGATATTGTATCATTGACTTCAACAGAATCTGATTTACTTAAATTTAATAAATTTGCACGTTTTGTCAAAAGTTCTTCAGTGCAAGTAAATATTGAAGGTACAGCATTCTGTTTTAAGTCTAGACGATAACTTCCACCAACATTTATTTTAAAATCATCTGGTAAAAAATGATCACTGCATATTTTGCTGTATTTAGTTGCAGTGGATTGTTTACGACCAATTGCAGAAATCCATTTTTCTAATCGCTCTTGTTGTTTAAGAGGAAATCTTAATAAAAAAATGTTTGTTAGGTTTAAGCATAGACATAATATAGAAGAAATATATGTATATGTCTATAATATAATATAACTAATATATCTATATGTCTATAGGTTTAAGTGTTTATAATATATTTACTATTATACCCATAGACATATAGAACCAGTGGCGCCGATGTCAATTTCATAAGGTATTGCATAAAAATAAAATCTAAGATTGGTAGGGACCACCACATTTTTTTCCAAATAGACCCGTGGGGGCGATGCCCCCACACCCCCATTCATAGCTATAACAATTATAGAAAATGACTCGCAGAACTTCAGATGTTTCTTATATATTATAATTTATAACACACAGAAACCAAAAATAATAATAAGTACTAATAGTTGTCCATCACTTATTCTGTATTCACTTACATGGTTGTATTTAACAATTAAGTATATTTACCAAATACTTGATGTTGGTCAGAGTAACAAAAATTTATTAAACAAAAAAAAACCATTAACTTTTAACATTCTTTAATCTTTGTAATAATTTTTTTTTTAAAATCAATTCCAAAAATGTTTAAGTAACAACACATTTTATTAACAAAAAGTTTAATATTGTAATACTTTTATAAGAGATTTACTTTTTCTTGAAAAATTGTCAATTATTTTCTCAGTATCAATGTTTATATCCGGTTCACAAGTTATTTTCATGAGACTTTCCAAACGGTCTTCACTCATTGTTGTTCGTAATTTAGTTTTAACAAGTTTTAATTTGGAAAATGACCTCTCAGTTGAAACACTTGTCACAGGCAACGTTATTGCTATCTTAATCAAAATATAAAGATTTGGAAACACACCATTTAATTTTGCAACACAAAACATTTTAAACATATCTGCTGCACTTGACACTGAACTTATGTTATTTTGATCATCATCATCATCATTTAATTCAAGGTCAGAGTTGTTATTCTGATCAGCTAATTCTTCTTCGTCATTCATAGCAACTGGATGTAAATATTCTGGAAGAGAATTCGACTGCTCTATTTCAATTATGTTAGCGGCAAACCGAATATAATCATTAACTAATTTTTCATAGTTTAAATATTTTGAATAAATATTGCATACGGCATTAAAAGCATCTTTTGGGAGAGAATTTGGATTAGATCTTACTTCTAAAATCCGTCTCCTAGAAATAAGTGATATATCATTTAACAAACCAGTATTGTCGGTACTAAATCGTTCATTCAGCTCATTTTGAACTTGGTCAATGACTACAAAAAAGCAATTAATTTTAAATTTTTGCTTAGGATCAATTATCGGTTCATCGTTACTTAATTCGTCAGATTTTTTAGGAACTTTCCTTTTTCGCAGGATTGGTAAAGGTGTAAATTCAACTTTACTATTTTCAGAAAAATTCTCAGCTTCTAAAATAATTGAATTAAAATTGTTATCCGTTTCTCTGTTATTAAGTAAACTAACTTTGTTTTTTACCCTATCTATCAACATAGTGGCTGTGAATAAGTCTAAATCTTTGGTTTGTAACGTCTTGTTTAATGGTTCAAGAATATTGAATAATTTTTTGAACAAAAAAGCTGTGAACAGAAATTGATTGGATTTTAAATAGTTTAATAGACCACTGCAAGTAGCTCCTGTTTTGGCATCACCAGGGCCTTCTGTGGTCCGAATATCTTCTAAAGTTTTTATTATTGAATAGTGCCTGCTTAATATTGTATCTAATGCTAATGAATGAGATGACCATCTTGTTGTGTTTACTCTTTTTAATGCCATTGTTTGACCAGAATGTAATTTATGAAGATGTTTTTCTTGATATTCTCGAAACAATGCTACTCTTTTCTTGGAACACCATATAAAAGCATACAGAGATTCAACATTTCCAAATAAATCAACCGCATAGGTACTGCAAGATACTACATTTTTAACTACCAAGTTGAGGCGATGAGCATGACACCATATGTACTTTGCCTGTTGGTTATTTTCTTGTATATGGGTCTTAAGGCCTTGATATTCCCCTCGCATATTAGCAGCTCCATCGTATGACTGGCCTATAAGGTCTTCTTTCCAGTTTAAATTTAATTTGTCCATAACTTTTTGGAAAAGGATAAATAAATCCATACCAGTTGTATGTGCCGATTCCTTCATAGCCAATAGTCTTTCAAAAACATTGCCAGATATTTCACAAACATACCTCACTATAAAGGAAACTTGTTCCTTTCTTGATGTATCAAAAGTGGAATCTACAGAGATACTGAACATTTTACAGGCTTGAATGGATTTTTGTACATTAAAAGAAATTTCATCAGCTATACTTTCAATGAGTTGATTTTGCCGCTGCCAACTTATAAACTAAAGTACAGATTTCCCTCTTAATTGGATTTTTGTAATATGCTCAGACATGGCAGCTGAATATTTTGCAATCAGAATTACCAAATCTTTGAAATTGCCTTTAGAAGTTGATGTAGCCATAGACCAGCTTTCTCTATGGCCCCGAAATGCCAAGTTATGACGGGCTAAAAAAATTACTATATTTATAAGTTCAGCGACCACCTCTCTATTAAGTCTTACTTGCATTTTTTGTTCACATTGCAAACTGGGAATAATTGGAATACATCGAGTACTAATTTTAAATTTTATGGATGAAGTAATATGATTGTCAGACATTGAATGCTTATAAATACTTGCAGACCCATTTATCCATAGATTAAACCCATCTTTAACCCAAGTAGAGCGGGTAGATTTATGCAAATTAATACCATACATCATACAATGTAAGCAGTAAACTCTATTCATACTAGGAGAATAAGACAACCAATCACGATGAACTTTACTTCCATCCGGGAGAGTTGCACTGTACCATAAATTAGTAAATCGACGACCGTATGAATCTCGAGGAAATGATTTATCTGGTAAATCTTCTGGCATAGGTTGACATGGTCCCAAAGTATAAAAGTGTTGTTTTAGTTCTAACGGAATAGATTCATATCTTGCTAGTATAGCTGGATCATTTTTCCAAACTAGAATTGAAAAAATTAACAATAAGTTTTTGATACAATTTTTTAAAATATTATTTAATAAATAACTACTAAAATTTAAAATTTAAATCCATACCTATACTTGTATTTCTTTCTAAATAAGAATATGATTCAGGATTTTCATGATTTTCATGATTTATATCTGATAAATCATCTAATAATAAAGAATCATTTTTGTTCTTCGCAATACAGTCATAATTTTGATCTAAAACAATTTATAATAAAATATGACTTATTTTTATATTAGTCACTGATAACAATTTAATACATTATATTATTTAATAAAAAAAAGAAGCTTATATAAATAATAAATTTAAAATTCAAAGATTTAACATTTATTATGTATAAACTATTTTTAACTACAAAATAAAATATTATAAGTACCTGAACACAGCAAAGATGGACTAATTTCACAGTTTGAGTCCAATGAACCACCAACACATTTTAAAGGATCATCATAGGTGGTGTTTGTTCCACACTGTAAGTTTTCATCTAACAAATTATATAGGTACAAAAATAAATACTTAATTTGAGGCTTATGTTTTTTACATACCTGCCGAGTGAAAGATATCATAATATTATTTTCGAAACATCATAAAATATTGAAATAATAAATATAAATAGGTGATATTCATTTTGTGTAACATACCTGAAACTATGGTTTCTTCAATTTTTCTTTTTTTGAAAAAATAATTTGTTATGGAAAAATCTGACGGAGGTGGTGTAATGACATGTTTTTTATTATTTTTTATTTTGCACGCATTAATATGTCTTTTCCAATTAACTTTATTTAATTGTCCCCTTTCTCTTTTACATATTTCAGTATTTCACAATATGAATTCATTTTAAAAAAAAATAACAGTTTAAAAAAAAACACAAATGTCAATCTCTGAAACGCTAAGTACCTTAAACGGCAAAATCGGTACGGATAAAACAAATGAAATAATTATTATTAATGACAAGAATTTACAGCACTGACGACTGACGTACTACATAACAACGTCTCGGTTTCCTAAATCAAAATTATTGTGTTTTGAATGTTTTGATTTTGAGGGTTTTTTGTTTATAAATAGGTATTCAAATAGAATATTATATTATGGTATCAACAACTTTTATTTATAGCCGTATTCGTATTCATTACCGTGTTTATTAATCTATGATATTTTAATTTGGTAATACTGTAATTAGCAAGATATTATTATCACAGGGACTCAATTATCGTAAGATAAGATAATCTCAGAATCTGATGATTATGATTCTGATGTATACTTATTTTTTTCTATAGTCGCCAATCACCATAATAATAATAATAAAAACCTTGTACAGTTCGTATACAGCTTATATTCTTACTCATTGCCCATTGACCTATATTCAATACTCTATATCTTTATAGTACCTACCCTCCTTAGTCCTTAGGGCTTAGATCAGGATCTAAGGTATCCAGTACCCACAGGCCACAGCCCAAAGGCCACAACCATGTACCAGTGTACCACCCGCCACTGGCCAGTGGCCACCATGGTGGTACGGCACCACCCACCTAAATTAGGTATTGCATCTGCAATACCTGAACATAGGGATCGGCGCCACTGTATAGAACAATATGTCTATATGTCCATAGATGACTGCTGGTACAATAAAAGTATTTGAAATTAATAAACCTACGAAAAAAAATGCTATTTTGGTGATTGAACTTCGCCAGCTTTGCTCTGACGATTAAAACAGCCATGAACCACACAAGCATAAACCATTATAATAATTAATAGTATAATTAATAATATATTATACTATATTTATAGACATCATAGAACAAGAACTAGAGAAGCCCGACGATGGTTCAAACATAAATTCTTCATTCAATTTATTAATTATTATTCAAAAATGTTTTCGTCTTTAATTCTTTATCAATCATTATTATCATAAAAAAAACGTAAACATTGCCGTTTAGGCAAATGGCGGCAGAAACTTCAAAACATTACATGGTAGTATGATAGTAGTCGGCTATCTAGTTCTTCTATATGTCTATGTCGCCGATATACCTTGTCGGATCCATAGATATTAAAGAATGGATAGGCCATAGGCCATGGCTACATTAATAAAATAGAGGGCCGTGTGACGGAATGGGGAAGAGAGAAAGACTGTTTTTTATGATTGTATCTCATCCTGGCAGAGGTCTTATCATAAATGATATACAATAATTATATATATATTTATTTGTGTGAAGACTTCTATATCCTCAAATTGTTTTCATGTTCATTCCCGTATGATATGCACAAATGGCCTATCCATTCTTTAATATCTATGGTCGGATCGAGACCACCCGTCCGCACCACAAGACCACTGCAGCTTTCGAAATCGACAACACTCAGGGCCCACTCAGGGGTAGTCCCCCAGCGACGCTCGGAGAGCTAGTTTTTCTATAATTCTATACACATAATATAATTGATATTTTAAATTACAATGAATATATCGATGGCTTAATTCAAAAATGTTGTATGTTGAAAGTGAAGCTTGACGGACTAATGATGTTAGCATTAATATAATAAGTAATAACATGACAATATGATTATGTATAAGTATAATATATAATAACGTACAACTGGACAATTAAACTGTGACAGTACACACACATCATATACGCTCTGTATAACGACGCCTGTGCAAGTGAATATTACATACATCAAAGGCCCTATATATATGTACGACCGAGGTCATGTTACATCCGTGAAGAGAGTGAGTCTTATGCTCGTACATAACTAGTTACTATATTGTACACACGTGTCAAGGCTGACTACATGTACTACATATTAATTGTATATTTCAACATTGTATGTGCAAAATAATGATTTTTACAGTACAGCCAATTCAAATTTTTCAAATTTGTATGTATGACAGGAGAGATTGAGAAATAATGAATTTAAATTAAATTGTTTCAATGCATTGTTTATTTAACCTTCTACTAAAATATTAGGAAAACTAACTAATTTATGAAATTTAAAAGTTGAATTTTTAACTTTTTGAAAGTTGAAAGTGCACTTAACACCTTTAAAAATTGTATAAATGTACTTATCACATTTTGGGACAATTTTGTAGGTTATTAATTATAATATGTAAAGATGGTGAATGATGAATTAAAATGGTCAGGAAACAAAAATGCATTATTCAGGCACGTCAACAAGGGGGGGGGGTCACTCCCCCCCAATAATTTTTTTCCTTTTTTTTTATGTATGTGCCTTTACAAAATAAAATCAGGTTCTTAAATCAAAGAATAACAAAATTCTATAAAATTATTACTCAGCCTTAACCATGACTTTTGGTTTAATATTTAAATAAAATGTAACAAATTATATCAACAAATAACTAAAGTAATAGGTACTCAATAAAATTATTTTTCAGCTTTAACCATAACACTTAGGTTGAATATTTAAATAAAAAGTAACATTAAACTAAAAAATAACAGTAGTTAATCAGATTAAAACTAATATTCAGACTTAACCATGACTTTTGGTTTAATATTTAAATGTAACAAATTATGTCAACAGTTAATAACTAAAGTAAAACTTAATAAAATTATTTTTCAGCTTTAACCATAACACTTAGGTTAAATATTAGTGATAATATCTGATATCAGAGAAAGCCGAGTAGAAACAAAACTAATAGAAATAATTTTTTGAATCCAGATCTTGGATCTTGGATCTTGGTCTTTATAAAAACTATTGCTCAGAAAACAACTTACATATTGTTAGTCAATTTATGTACAGGAAAATTTTTGTTGATGAATTCAATTTGGCTTTCAAAAATCCAAACAATGATACTTGTCAGTTATGCGATAAGTTTGAAACTATTATGAAATGCACCACTGATAATGAAGAAATACAAAATACAATTGAAGAAAAAAATGATCATTTAAAAATGGCAGAAATGGCTTATTTTTGGAAAAGAAGAAATGAGAGGAAACGTTTCCATGTTTTTTCGGAGGTTCAGACTTCAGATCACAGGGAAACAAAACCCCAATCAGCTGATCGAGTTTCGCTTCAATACTGTTCTATGGCACGGAGTATTGTTCAAATTCATATCTCCGCACAACACAGTGTTCCAATATCTTCCAATATCGACAAAACTTTTTGACTTCATATAGAATTGGTTTAATTATTAACAAATATAAGTAATTTACATCATCATTCAACATCTCATTTAAAACTCTAGCAACATAACACTTTTCTTTTTTTACCACTAGTGAAAAATGTGTTTTCAACTCCAACCAATGTTCTACAATGTTATTACTTATTAACAACATTCGAACGAGCTAACCAACGAGTAGCTGATAACTGATGAAAATTGTGAAATTTTTTATTATTTGGACCAGAATTAATCAGGTCAAATGTTTTTTTGTACTCGGCTCTTCGGAGTGGACTAATGTGGAACCAATTATAAACTTCACGACATATATAATCAATATGGCTAGGAAATTAATCACTAGCTTTTGAAATTGCATTATTTAACGAATGACAAATACATCGAACGATTTGTAAATTTGGATTATTTTTTTTCAGAAGAGCAAACAACGAATGATTTTTCCCACAGAGATTGCTAGCTCCATCCGTGCCAATTCCAATTAATTGGTTAATATCAAGGCCTATATTTTTGATATATTTGCATAAATGTTGAAACAATAAGTCAGCTGTGCAGCTATCTACTTCGACTAATCCTAAGAATTCAATTTTTATACATTGATCCTTAATACTAAAATATTTTATACACAGGCATAAATATTTTACAACAGAAATATCAGTTGATTCGTCGACAATGAGTGAATATGGGCCAGTATTACAATCTTTAACTAAATCTTCCAATAGTGAAGGCCCTAAAACGTTTTTAATTAAACTTGAACACTTTGTACGATGGAGCTTTAAATTAGTTAACAAAGAATTATTTCCTATTAACTTGAGTATTTCACACAAATGGTCCATACTCCTAATTGAACTGTGCGTGGCTACATAAACAGCAAGTTTTAAATCTAACTCTTTTTGTTCGTTTGTAACAATTATTATATTATTTAATTTACTCTGGTTTGAAGACGGCTTGATCATTTTCATATTTTCCACATGCACTTTGGTAGTGCTATGTTTTTTTAAATCGGTCAAGTGTGCCCTTAAGTACGATTTGCAAACTTTACAGTAACTTTCATTTACTTCGTTTGCTAGTGGGTCAGCTTCAGACAACCATCCTAAATTTATTTGAATAATGAATCATATAATGAATAATAATGGATAAATGATGGATCAATAATGAATAATATGAGTTTTATTACCTTTTGCCCATGAATTCTGCTCCCAATCTTTCCTGTACTTGCGCAACTTATTATTTTTAACTTTACCCATTATAATTTGTAAGCTGACAAATTTCAAATTTCGAGATTTGGATTATTGGAATTATGTTTATAAAAAAATATATCTTGGAAATAATATGAAAAAATATGCCACATACAATATGCCAATAATATAAATATGTGAACATACTGTGATGAACACTCTTAATACAAATTATCTTCTACAGATAAATAAAATGTACCTTTAAAATATAATATCACTGGCAATTCCAAATTGGAATTTCCAATACAATATTAATAATACATATAGGTTCTATATTATTATAGAAAATATAATACCATTACTGATAATTTTATATTAATTTATAACTCAAAAAACAAAGCTTTACAGTCAATCTATAGCATTTTGGACCTTTGATTATTTACAATAAATAATAATTATAATATTATTTAAATTTATGCGGGAAATGTTAATATATTATCATATTATTATGCATAATATTATGGCTAAATAATCGTATAAGTCTGGTACACTGCATTGCAACCAATGTAGCCGTATTTTAGCCAAATCCTATTCTAAAATCGCCATACCTGTCGCCACCCGCCAAAAAAAAAAAATATGCGCCAGCCACATAAACAAAGTAGCCACTTTAGCGATAAATCGCCATACCTGGCAACCCTGACAACACTATTGTTTTTGCTACTTAACAACACGGCCGTCCTGGCGACATGGCCAGTTTGCCACCGACGCTGTAGTGGGGGAATGCCACAGGCGCAACCGATTCCTTCCGACGCGCTACGGTCGGTAGCGGGCGTGGCATGCGCAGACCGGACCAATTTTCGTCGGCGGCCCGTGCGAGACTCTCATTGAACAGAGATTAGTGTTCCGATAATAACGGAGGCAATGTAACACGAATGGCTCTTAGCAGGAAAAATTTTTTGTAGAATCCACGACGTCATATCTCATGAAACTGTGATAAGACGGACTATGATAACTATGATAAAAATATTTTTTTATTATTTAATTAGTTAATACATTTAATAAATAATAATTTTATTTTTAATAGTAACACAAATTAATTTAATATTATAATCGAACGTTTTTTAAAAACATGTTTATATTTAAGTAAAAGTTTAGTAAAAATATCTCTATAAGTCTTTAAATATTATATTATATTATATTATATTTTTCATTATTATAAGAATAGTACAGACAGAAAAAATATCGATCAATCTTATCTGTACTACTTTCGTCGATTATAGTTTATGACTTATGTACCTATGTGAACAATCTTATCATATTTAGTGTGTGTTCTGTAATCTGTATAGGTACGTCTATTCGATAATAGTCTTCATAATTTTGTACAGTATACTGGGATTTTTCTTAGTGTTTATTGTGAATGTCCATACGATACAAATTTCTTTGCTCGTGGTTTTTATAAGTTTGAATGATACCACTAAAATTTATTAAAAGCCAAAAAGGCAAAAATATGTTGGTGTATAACGGTTTTCTGTACAGCAAGCATGAAGTGTACGAAAATAAAATTGTATGGCGTTGCTCTGATTATAAAAAATGTGCATGAAAAAGCCGATGTCACACAACTTCAGAAGATGAATCAGGTAATTAAAATCAAAAATTAAGGTATTAAAATAAAAATTCTCCAATTTGCTTGAAAACGTTCGATTATAATATTAAATTAATTTGTGTTACTATTAAAAATAAAATTATTATCTATTAAATGTATTAACTAATTAAATTATTTAAAAAATAAAAAATAAATTATCGGATATTTTTGCCCCGGATATTTTTGGTACAGGATATTTTTTCCCGGACCAAATGTCGCGGATCTTTTGTCGCCGGATTTTATTTACCGGATCAAATGACGCGTCACCAAATTAAAGTAGGTAGATAAATATTCTGGGTACCTAATAAGTTAATTTTTTTTTACTTTATCATATTTTGAATCTGTACCTATGTACTATTTACCAAGGATGGGCAAATTAATGATTTTTGTAACTGCAATATGGGGAGAATATCTATTGGTCAGTTATACATTTTGGTTACAATTATAATATACAACTCTGACATAATATCATTTTCTTAACTTTATAAAGAACATTGTAGCTTGATGTAAAATTTACCAACCAGTAACCATCAATTTTGGATATCATTTTTGGTGTTACCTCGGAAGATTTTTTCTGAGCTGTAATAATTTGAATAATTTTAGAAGTTTTTTTTTTTGTTTTGCAATTTTAATTTGGTTTGGAAGTGTTTTGTGAAGTGCCTCTAAGTACATATTTGTATTAATACCGACGTGTTTTCTACACAAGCAAGTCTGATTCCCATCCATGTTTACTTGTAGCTCAATTATTAATTTTAAATATTTGTTTTATCTTCCTGTGCACTAAACACAATGTTTTATTTGTGAATTTTTTGAAAATTGACCTCCAAGTTTACTTGCTGACATTGAAAAGGTAAATATATTAAGTAATTTACAACAACATTTTTTACATTGGTTATTTTTAAAAATTATATAGATTTTAATGCATGGAAAAGAACTATCGAGGAAAAAGAATTTTGCCAATTTGTAAAAACTACTTCAAGCAAAAAATCAACCGATAAAAAATATATGTACTTTTTTTTCCATAGATCATTTAGTCAAAGAACTACTAGAAAAGTAAAATATTTTATTATTTAAAAATGTTATATTTTAGCACAATACAATTGAACATGAAACACATTTATTTAAACTAATATTTTAATAAAATAGGGCCATCGATCTACAAAAAGTTGTGGTACAGTAAAAATTGGCCATGCATGCCCATCTAATATAAAAGTACACTTACAAAATTCCAAACTTACTGTACGGTATTGTAATACTCATCTTTCACATACACATGCAATAGGAAAACAAAGATTATTTGTTGAAGATCGAAGCAAGATAGCAGGTAATTTGGTCATACTAAATTGTTGCAATAATTACAATGAAATTCCCATACTTGTAGATCCAATCTTATATAACTTCATAAAATTTAATTATGTTTTTAGGGAAATTATCATTGGGTGTACCAGTTAGAAGACATCAGATCATCAAATGTTGAAAGTGATAGTATAAAACGAATTCACTTAATTGAAAAAAAGGACATACATAATATCAAAAGAGATTATAATATATCATATGCTACCAAAAGACATGAAAACGATTTAATAAGTGTTAATCTTTGGGTAAAAGAGATGACAGCGAAAGGTGATGAAAGTCCAATAATATATTTTAAACAACAGGGAAACAGTGACAATATTGTTCAAAGTTTTACAAAAGATGATTTTTGTCTAATCATAAATGACACTGTTTCAGTCAGAGTTACTAATGAAATTTGGAAATGATAACGTATGTATAGACGGAACTCATGGGTTAAATGGGTATAATTTTTAGTTGTATACTATAGTTGTGGTGGATGAGTTTGGAAACGGATATCCCGTTGCATTTTGTTTTTCTAATAAATCTGACACCGCTTTATATAAACATTACTTTCAGTGCATTAAAATTGTAACCGGTAAAATTACAGCAAATGTGTTTATGTCCGATGATGAACCAGCGTTCTATAATGCTTGGAACGCTGTAAATGGGGCCTGCAGAAAAACAGCTTTTATAATTCTTAATACATGCCAAGTACATAAAAGTTTTATGTACTTGGCATGTATTAAGAAATTGGACAAAAAAATTTAAGCAAAATACAATGCAATGAAAAGAAAACCATTGTATTCACAACCTTAAAAGCACTATTGTATGAAACTAATGAACATTATTTTTATATTGAACTCCAAAAAGTATTAGATGACTTATTTAATGATACAGAGACTGAAGATTTTGGGATGTACTTTAAAATGATGTATTCATGTAGAGTAGAAAAGTGGGCATATTTCAATAGAAAACACATTGGTATAAATACAAATATGTTCTTAGAGGCACTTCACAAAACCATAAAATATAGTTATTTAGATGGGAAAAAATGTAAACGCTTGGATCTGTCAATCAATGCACTTATGTCATTAGTTAGGGATAAAAGTTTTGAAAGGATAATTAAAATTGCAAAACAAAAAAAACTTCTAAAATTAATCAAATTATTGCAGCTCATAAAAAATCTCCTGAGGTAACATCAAATATGATATCAGAAGTTGATGGTTACTGGTTGGTTAATTCTACAACTAACTACAATGTCCATTATAAAGTTGAGAAAACAAATTTTTCATGTAGTGAATGTGTTTTGAGTTGTGTTGGATGCCAGATACCTATAAGTGCTCATGCATGAATAATGTAATTTACTTTAATATTTACAAGCATATTCATGCATGTGCAAAACAAAAAAAAAAATATTTTATTACCATGTAAACCTGCAGTAACTTCAACATCTTTAACATATGAATTAGCTGTTGATAATGGTTTCCTACAACCAAACGAAACTCATCCAAAGTTAGATGAAAATACAGATAATACAGGAGAAATCACAAATAAGTTAGAGTCAATACTGGGAATGGTGAATCGTACCAAGTTAAATGACATAGATCAAAAATATATAATAAAATAATTTCGAAATTGGCCAAAAATACAGATTTTAAAAATACTTCAAATGTAGGAAAGAAGAGAAATATTGAACCTCAAGCCAGATTTTTTACCAACAAAAAAAAAAAGAATTGAACCACCTACTTTATCATCTAATGAGAGTAAGCATATTAGAGAACCATTAAGGAATTCTTCCAATGAACCTTTATTCATAAGTAAAACACAAATGTTTGACCACTCCTATTTATAAATTATGATTACTTATCTATTAACTATTATTATCTATAAATTATTGACATTTTAATTATTTTATCTAAATGATTTATGATTGACACTTCAATTTTTTTGTTGCAATATTATTTTTACTATTTTTTTTTTTGTTATTTCAGAGTTGTATATTATAATTGTAACCAAAATGTATTAACTGACAACTAGATATTTCCAAAATTAAATTTTCATATTTATTAAGTCGTCAAAGATGTATAATGTATTTATGTTATTAACAAGTTTTGTTTGATCAATTAGATTCAATATCTGAGGGTAAAACATTAATTTGCCCTGCCTTGGTGAATATAAAATAGTACATACAGATTCAAAATATGATAAAGTAAAATATATTAACTTACTAGGTACCCAGAATATTTATGTATCTACTTTT
Source organism: Macrosiphum euphorbiae (assembly GCA_949089665.1). NCBI lineage: Eukaryota > Metazoa > Arthropoda > Insecta > Hemiptera > Aphididae > Macrosiphum > Macrosiphum euphorbiae. The sequence goes on along the minus strand of CARXXK010000001.1, from coordinate 17,534,656 downwards.
ATTTAAGTCAAATATTTACCAGCAATAATTGTATTCACTGAGCCAGACCACCTGCATACAACACCAACAATGTAGTAATAAATTAGTTTACCTATCTCCTCTTCATCGTTTAATATGTTCCGGAGTTATCACCCTTTTTGGATTATCAGGATTATATTTAGTTTCACTGTTCATTTTAAAAGAATAAATAATTTAATACAACACAAAATATGATTTAACAATAGGCAAACGATGTGAAGAACTGAGAACTGACTGATTAAGATCAATAAAATAGTACTGCTTTTGCTAATTATAAATAAAAATTGCTATTAAAATAGTCGTTACTCCCTATTTACTTATTAGCAGAGAGGTAATAGTATAGTAAAATACTTTAATATACCATTTTATAAAATAAAAATAATATTATATAATATTATATTATAATTTACTATATTCTCGTTATCATTGTTATCATAGTCCGTCTTATCACAGTTTCATGAGATATGACGTCATGGATTCTACAAAAAATTTTTCCTGCTAAGAGCCATTCGTAATGTAACGACCTTCAGCGTCCGCTGTTTCGTTAATTGAAACCCAAATTTTTTTCTCTGCCACTTTACTTCTTATTTCTCCAATAGTTTCCTGGTAACAACTATCGCCATATTATGATTTTCGTAAAGTTGATTGATCTGGTATCACTTTCGATGTATATGTATTGTTTATTTCTCCAAAACAATTTTGAAATGTGGATTGCTCAGTTTATTGAGATTATATTAGAACTCAACATAGCTTTACATAAATCAGTTTTGAATGACGATTTTGTTGAAGTTTTTTGAAACAAAAACTGTTAAGATTTATCCTTTTTTTCTTCAGCGTTTAACTGCTTTAAGATGTATTTCGTCTGCGATATGCTGAGTTATAGTAAAACGTTTTTCACTTGAACCTTTCGTATTACATACTTTGCAAAATAAAATTTTGTTATCTGTTGAAAATATTCCTGTTCCCAATTCAGCAATATAACTTTATAAACGACTGGATGTCATATTTTTTTCTTTCGGCATTTTAAAATTATGTTTGTTAACTAATGGAAAATTTAAACGAAAATATTACGAACTGCCACAAACAAGACAAATGGCTTTAATTAACTGATTTTGACGCTGCGAAAATTATTCACTTTTCTACCTTTGATTTGGATTTCAGTAATATGAGATGCTAATACAGGAGAGTACTTGGCCAATAAAACTACTAGATCTTTAAAGTTGCCACGTATTTTTTCATTCCAACCTTCTCGATGACCTCTGAGAGATAGACAATGTCTACCCAAAAATAAGGTTAAACCAATTAGATGACTTATTATTTCTTTATTAAGACATATGCCAGCATTCAATTTTTCTGGCATTTTCACTAATATCTATTAATTTTATTCGTATTTAAATATTAATGTATTGTTTGCCTTTGTTTAATAATAGATAACTTGCCTAACATTATTATAGTACCTAATATTATAATAAGTTTGTAATCATAGTTTAGTTAAATAAAAACAATTGTTATGCACTTATGCCGACCATGTTATAATATTTTAATCTCACACATAAACAATTTATTTTAGTTGAAAAGTAAAAAGTAAAAATGATTAATTTAAAATTATTATCCAATTCATTTTTAATTATTAGATACTTAAAACATTCAAATAATAGTGATTACTGAATACCTGGCTATTGCACAACTAATTATTATACAATATTACGGTAAATACCTAATAATTAATTAACTATTAATTAAAGCAAAGAAATTAAATACTAATAGGTAGGTAGGCTACCTTTAATATTTGAATTACTAATAATAGTTATAAAAAAAAAAAAAATAGTAATATACCGGCTTAATACTTCATCATTATTTAAGCATAAGAAATATAAACTAATATTATATCTCAGTATCTGTTAATTGTAAAATTTTGACAGTAAATAAAACCCTTTCATTACCCATTTAATTGTACTCGACCAATATTTTTTTTTTTTACTTTATTTTTATTTATGGTCATAAATTTAATTTACAAAAACCTTATCATTTATAGATAAATTATAGGCGGTTATCTTAATCTATACAATTTAGCGAACAATTAAAATGTAAAATAACGTCATTGTAATCAAATGTTGATGTTCAGTAATGAATATAAATGCATGTCCATTGAGATGGACAGTGGTAGTGAAAGGGTTATAGTTACTTACCAGGACGCTGTTTTTTGTCTGACTAATTTCAATTATATTTTCTTATTGCCTTTTGAAAAAAGATGAAATATCTGAGTTATTAATTTTAGATTTTCGCATTTTACATGATATGGTATGCCGTTTCCAATTTGTATCATTCAGCATTTTTTTTTGCCACAAATGCACTCGTCTTTATTAAGAGTTGACATATTCCAATATTCTATTTGGTACAACGCACAGGCACAATAAGTAATAATAATAAATAAAACGAAAAAAGTACCTACAACTCAGTGTCTCCGTCATTTATTGAAAGTGGAATGACTTCATGGTTAAAATGTTAAAATCTATAATCTATTGATATGATGACAATAGTATTTTTATAATTTTATATCAATATAATAATATTATTGTATTGTATTTATGTGAAATATCTACCCTTAGACACAGTTTGCACATCAATCGACTTACGTAAGTTAACTATTAGTTTTTAAAAATTGGAATTAGATATATTTAACTATTTTTTATATATTTATTTTGATTATTATTTAGATTTGGGTGTAGATTTGTTAAGTGCAAACATTGCATCTCTTTTATCAAACGATTTTGTAGATACTAAAGAAAATGGAATTGTCGGTATTCAAATTCCTGAATGGTAAAAACTCATAATGCAATTATTTCAATAATAAAAACTAGTCTATTAGTTTATTACATAACAATTTAATTTATTGTTTAGGAATATGGAATATGATATCATTTTAAAAAATATTCGTACACGATTGAAAAAAAATGAAAAACCAGAATCTATTATATCAAGTACTTATCCACTTTATTTATTCTATAGTACTATATATTTTATATTTTGTTTAATACTAATAATTGTATCTAGTATAATTGTATATAGGTACCTACTATACACAAATATTATACTTTAATTAATTATTGTTGTTATTGGTTAATATATAATTTGTTCTATTAATTTTTTTTTAAACAACTTCATTTTTGTAGTAGTTATGCAACACTTAAAACATTAAAGTATAATATTTTTATCCTAATGAAATTTGATAAATTTTAAATTGAATGTTATATTATGCATTTTGATGATAAATTCAGTTTTACTTTATTTTTTGTAAAATTTTTATTACTGACTTTTCTGGAGGTAAATTATACATACTTAGTTTGTAATAATTTAATTATTTATAATAGATACATCATCAAATTATGATATATCACAAGAATCGATTCAGTCTTCTAAAGATACAGTTACAAGAAAAGTACAAGAAACTAAAGTTTGGACTGTAAGAGCAACAAACTTACTAATAGAAAACAGAGGAGATGCAGAACAAGATTTTAATGGCAACAAAAAGAACAATAAAATTTGGGATAAAATATCTGCGAAATTAAGTGAAAGTGGTATTGTTGTTTCTGGAACAAATTGCAACATTAAATTTAGAAACCTAATGTCAACATTTAGGGATAACGTTTGCAGAGCTAATAAATCCGGTGAAGGGTGTATTAATTGGGAATACTATAGCTTAATGAAAAAATATTTTGGCAAAAAAGACTCTGTTAAACCCAAGAAAAGCACTCTCATTGAAAGTTCTTTAACAAACAGCAAGCATTCAAAAGCTGAAACTTCTTCTGGATCTATCACATCTGAAACCCTTCAAACATCAAATTCAACAACAATTATTGATGGCAATAATTCAGATGATGAACTAGAAGAAGATATGCCCAAGATGAAGAAGAAAAAAAATTCCCAGGAAACATTCTTGGAAGAAATGAAAGAAGACCGAAAGTCTAGAGATGCTTTCCAAACAAAACTAGAACATTTCATGGAAATGATGATTAAAATAGAGACAGCAAAACTAAATAAAGAATACATTTTTTTTATTTTTTCCAGTATATTTTTAAAATTGTTATTCTTGTTTAATAAAATAAAAAATCAAACAAGTTATATTTTGTTATTAAGAGTAATTTTTACATATATACATTTTTTTAATTGTACGTATACATAAATTGTTTTTGTTATTATTCTGTAAGATGTTTTTTATATTCTTTTACACTTGTTTACTTTTCATAAAACCTGAAAAAATATAAATAATAATAATTTGATAATGTATTTATGTTAATATATAGATATTTAAAATATTAATTGTAATGAGAAGCACTTTTTATTTATAATTACCTAGAAGCAAGTTCATTTCTTTTGGATATCCCATTTCGTTGTGTAACTGCCATTGAAGCACTAGAAACATGACCTTCTATTAAAGTATCTACGTCAGTAAGGTTTTCATCAACTTCTATTAAATCATTATTTATTATTGCCAGATTATGTAGAATGCAAGCACCAGTTACAGTTAGACTCATGAGTTCAATTGATTTTGATTCCAAGGATCTAAAACATTTGAAGTATAATAGAGTTCCTAAAATATTATACAATATTATATTTAAAAATTTAAGTCTCCGAAAACGTCTAAGTAACAAGCCAAATGCCTGTTCAATTACAACTCGAGTAGAGCTTAATCGTCTATTAAATAATTTTTCTTTATCGGTCAATATATGGGTAGCTTTAAAAGGAACTAATACATTTTCTAGCAATGGAAAAGCGGAATCTCCAAGTAGGTGATGACTTCTAGAAATTATTTCTTGTAGTGTTTCTAATAATGTATTACCCAAAGAACAATTTTTGAAAACTCTTGCATCGTGAGAACTCCCAGGCCATCCAGAAAATATGTAGGTGAACTCAAGGTGAGCATTACATACTGCCTAAAAAAATAAAAATACATTTTTTTATTAGCACTTGATTTATCTAATATGTATGTAATTTACCATGAGAACTATTGACTGAAACATTTTCCGATTTGTATAATCACTTCTCTTAGCTTTTGGAGCATGGATACGGATATGACAGCCGTCAATACAACCAATTGTGTTTGGCATATAGTTAACTCTCAAGTTTTTGAAATCTTGAATGGTATCCATACAGAATTATACAAATGATTCAAGATACAAGACTAGCTTAATGAGTAGTAATAACAACAATACCTGTTGTTGAACTTCCTATAGGCCAAAATATAAACTCGTCAAGAATTTTTGAAAGAGCACGAATAAATTTATGAATGGTACGGCATGCTAAGCCTCTACTTAGTCCAAAACGATCCCCAACTTGACTATACAATTAAACAATATGTATAAGAAATTAATGTACTTATTCAAAAATTTTAATAGCTAGGTAAGTACTCAATACATTTTTGTAATAAAATATTATATTCGTAATAACATGTAGGTAATAACATAATGTTAAATTATCAGTTACACTAAACAAATATGTGAATAGTAAAAGTAATTTTTGTTTATATTACCGAAATGTCTCCGTGTTACTCATGTACCATACAGTCATCAAAGTCGATTTTTCAAAAGCAACTAAAGGCCTTCCCATTTTGGTCGTGCGTAGAAAATAAAACGGTTTTACTTTACACATTAAAACCTAAAATTTCAAAACCAAATTATATTAGTGTCAAATTTAATTCAAATTCATTATGGCAATTACTATTCTACTTACTTCAATTGAACTCCTTGTAAGCCAAAAATGACTTTTAAAATCCAAATCGTCATACATACGTCTTGTGACTAACATAAAATTGGTTATACGTATTTTAGAATTTGAAATCGACAAGCGATGATGAAGAATTTTTTTTTGTTTATCTAAAGACTTATTGCTTTCATGAACATGATTTAAACCAAAAAACAAAACAAATAAGGATGTAGTATTATCCATTTTAAGATTAATTAAAAAAATAAATTATCATTTATTATTTTATTAATATTTTAAATTTAAATATTTAATATTTATCGAACTGATAAATTTGATAACTGATTTTTATCATAATCACTCATTATTATGATTAGGGCATGGTTACGTAGGTTAACCATAAGTTTAAGTTTAAGTTCGTGGTTGAAGCGCAGTAGCAAAATAATGTGTTCCTAAATTCTAATCAATCCGCTGGATAAGCCGCTGGATTGGGTGATGAATTTAGGAACACATGGTATGTTGTATGCTGGTGAGACCAGACGAGTGTTCTAGAAAGGAATTTAATATTGAGAGAGGGCCGGAGGGGTTTCATAATCATTTAATTTTATATGTTACATAAATAAATACATTTATATACTTTATTTATATGTTTGAAAAAGTGTTACTTGTCAGTACGGACATGGTTATTTTTTTAGAATTATGAAATTATGAAATTAACTTAGATTATGTTTGTTTGAAAATATGAATTAATTATCATAGTAACATAATTGATCTACACTTAATATATTTGACATTATTGTATCGATTTGTAATAATTAATAATCATAACTTTATTTAATATGTGTATGCTTAAATTATTTTAATTGTAATAACTATGTCTACTATTGTCACAGTATTCACAAGTTCAATTGCGAATTAAAATAGGAGTGTATAATTTTTGAATATAATATATTTTTGTAATTTTAAAAATTAAAACCTATCTATTTTAAACTTTTCAGGTGTTGTGATCCTGCTTTTTCCGAACCATTTCCACACAGCAGCATATTGCCTTATTTACAGCAGCATCACATCAACTCTCACAATAGTTGTAGTTCTAGTTTTAGCTGTAGCTTAAAAAAAAATAGTTGTTTTAGTTTTATGTGTAGTTAAAAAAAAAATAAATAGTAGTTTAGTTTTAGCTGTAGTTAAAAAAAAAGAAAAATAACCCCAAAAAAGTAGAAAAATAAAACCAAAAAAAAGTAGTTTTAATTTTTTAAAAAAAAAGTAGTTTAGTGGTAGTTGTAGTTAACAAAAAAAAAGTAGTCTTAAGTATAGTTGTAGTTGTAGTTTTAGTTATAATTTTAGTTGTTGAAGAGGGTAAACTCACACAGCTTAAAGTGCCGACGAATTGTTGTTAATTCTGACACAAATAGTCGAAGAGGGTAAGCTCAGACAACAAAAGTGCCTACGAATTGTTGTTAATTCCGACACGAAATAGTCGAAGAGTGTAAACTCAGACAGCAAAAAGTACCGACGAATTGTTGTTAATTCCGACACGAAATAGTCGAAGAGTGTAAACTCAGACAGCAAAAAGTCGAAGAGGTATTACTCAGGCAGATAAAAGTGTGAACGAATTTGTAATTCAGACACAGAAAACAATTATTTATAACCTTTAAAATGAGTTTAAACAAAAAATCGGATGAGGTAGCTCACTATATTAAGAATCAATATCCAAATTTAAATTTTGGAAATGTCTCAGTTTCTGACAGTTGTGTAACTAATATTTGCAATATCATCTTTAATAAAGAAAATGATAATGGTTTAAAAAAATCAATTACAAATGCTATCAATAGAAACACTTCATCTCTTCGTAAACGTATTACAAGTATGAACAATACTGATTTATGTAATGTGTCAGAAATGAATAGTAAAATAATAAAATGTATTGAAAATTGTAACTATACGTCTAGTGATTTCTTAAATTTCAATGTCACAATTCTAAATGCCATATGTAAACACATTAAAGTAGCTGCAAATCGTGTTAACCGTACTAAATTGTATAGGAAATGTAAAAAACACTTTGACATGTCTTTGTTTAATCCATCGGATGACACAGACATTATGAATTCAAATAGTGTTTATTTTAATGAAAATTCTAGTATTGAAAATTTCACTTCATATTCTGATCACACAGAGCCTGAACTAGTGCATAAAGACCACGTTTCACTTGAATACACAAGTGTATCTCCCCAAAGTGATTGCAGTTGGATGATAGGAAGTCCACTAATACCTTGTAGTACTCCAATTCTACCAGAAAGCATAAGGGTTGAATCTGATTTTGTTACACCAAGTAAATTGGAATGCAGAAAAATGCTGGACCTGTGCCAAGTCCCCTTAAAAATGCCTATTTTAAGAAAACTCCGGTCAAGTCTAGTGTTGTGCTAATAAATTGTTTTCCAAAACAATACGATAGCTCTGAATGTGATTTTTTTGAAGGAACTTTTACATTTTCACGTGTAGAGTGGTGTCATATGTTATACACACATATTAACGGTGAAAAACGTTTGGAAAAGACTAAATATCCTATTATGTTCAGAAGGCTCATAAGAACTTTGAATAATACATGCGTTTTTAATGCAAAAAGGGTTAGATATTTTGACAATCATTGCAATGTGTGCATGTATTGTACCCATGAGGGGTGTAAGCTTTTTAGAATTAAAGTCCAGCTTCGAGACCAAGAGTTTCTGGCTGAAGTGTATAGTTCTGGTTTAAATTACCATCACAATCCAGAGGACAATGGTCTCACGAACCATGTAAAAAGGATTCAGCGAGACTTACACAAAGAAGCGCTAAAAAAGACTAAAGCGTTTTCCTTCAGGTCGGACGCTGTTGACATGGCATCACCCACTCAGTTGAATTGTGGTAATTTGCAAGGCATTAAATCAGATGACGTCGTCAGAAAAATCAGATCAGAGGCCATAAGTGCCGATGATTATGATAAAGATGATTTTCATGACCTTGTATTGATGTGTAATGACAAAGAAAACAACTTTGTAAAGCATGTCGGCGTACCGTCCGTTCACTGTTATAGTAACGAGCAGTTGGACATACTAAAAAATCTGATTAAAAAACAAAAACCAGTAACTGGGTATTTGTATGCAACTGGTACAGTGGTCAGGAAAATTGACAAGAACAGCAAAAGGGTTCTGTACTATGTTCTAGTTGTTAATGTCCCATTACCTAGAGACTCAAGTGTCACGTGTCCTGTTGTTGAAATGATTAGTTCAGCCCACGACATTGCGATTTCACAATGGCGGAACGCTTTTAAAGAATTCGTTTTGAAACACAACAGACTTGGCCAGTATTCACAAATATCGTGACAGATTTCAGTTATGCCCAAATGAATGCCTTGTGTATAGGATGGAATGGTTTTACTTCCATATTCGACTACCTTAACTGGTGTTACAGAGTATTGGCTGAAAACCACAACGAATCTAATGTCACCATCATAAATATATGTGCAAATCATTACACAAAAATTATAGTAAACCATGTGTACACATATTTTAAATCTGAGAAAAACCATCGTATGACTGTAGAAAAAACGAAAAGAAATGATGTCATTGATTGGATATTTATACTTTTTAACACAACCAGTTTGACAGATGTTGAACAATGGTTCAAAATATTTTCAGTAATACTGTTGTCACCTTATGGTACAAGACACACGAAAAATGCCTTTAGTACAATGAGAGCCAAGTGTTATGATAAATACCAATTGCCAAATGAATCGAACAACGAAGGTGAGGATCACTCGGAGAAAATAAATAAATTTCTATGCGAATCCAACACGAGTAACTCCATGATGTTCTGTAGATTTCAGTCAATGAAAGAACAGGTTAAATCTGGAGTCTTAAATTGTGCTGAAAATATAAGCATTAATGAATATTATGGTGAATCATATTTACACACGTTTATAGTTAAGTGTGAACATTTCTTAGCACTGTGGACACCTATTATGAATAATAAACTCAGCAATGGCATTGAAATCCGCCAGAGTAATGCTACTGTTGAATCTTGGTTTAAAACAGTCAAACAAGACATACTAGAAGGCGACCGTAAGTTTAAATGCGGCCGGTTTTTAAAACTTATGAGACAGCGTGTGACGAATGTACACAAACAAATGAAGTACAATATTAGAAAAGGAAAGTGCACTCGTGCGCTTGATTTTGACAATAAGTCTATACAGAGTACTACCAAAGAAATATGTATATATATATAGTATTATTAATTATAGTATCTATAAATAATCATAATGTTATTGTACACAAACGGTGACCCGTGAGCCGTTTGATTGTTATAGTAACAACCAGAATTGTTATTATCGACGGAAATCAAAACGACATACCTACCAGCACATGATTATGTTTCATAGAGTTGCAATACATTGGCACAATTTTGTGTTATAAGCGTTTAAAGTTCATTTGTTGTCAAAATTTATCAAATTTATAAATTTAATTTATTTTTCGCTCAGAATTGTTTTTCTTGTACAATGATATTATATCATTGTATTAAAATTTAACACAATCCATTACATATACCAGTAGTAGTAATTTGGGGTTTCTGTAACACTTTTTACAGGGGAAAAAAAAAGTTCAAGGGGAAAGTCCCTCTTGCAGCACATTCGATCACCGTATAGGTAAAATTCTAAAAAGGTGGGTTGGGGCTTCTATCACACTTTTTACAGGAAGATGAAAAAAGTTCAAGGAGGAATGCATGCCTTACAGTGAAACCAATCTACCTAAAATTTTCTAGACAAAATTCAAAACGGTTTTTAATATAATTTTCTAAAATAAATAAAAATATTTATTTTTTTTTTTCTTATCATTATATATTTATTTTTTAATCAGTTAATAGTATTTTACAGCAAATTTTTAAATATATACAATTTTGACTTATTATTTACACTAATTTTCTTACTTCTCTAGTAAAAGGTACATATTCTACAATACGATCATGAATTAATAAACAATAAGCAGTTACACCTGTAAGCGAATCTGAAGCTTCAATTTCCAATTGAACATCCACTGCTGAGGTTGTGGCTGAATCGTTCTGTTTCGAAGTATCGATGACTCTAATTGGAGCGTTTGTCAGAAAAGTAGAAGGACTCAATATCGGGTTACGAATACTTTTTTCATAGTACGATTCTTGAAACGATGTATACATATTATATAATAAGGTGAAATTATTTTTAGTAAAATCTAAATTCAAATTATCGTATGGATAAGCTATAGAGTTCAGAAATACTTTAACGTTTGTTAAATTACAATGGTCAAATATACTACAATCTTTCGTTAGCAAATTTTTGCGTCCTTTTTGTAATCCAATTATGATAAATCGTGGTTTATCTAATTTTGAAGCAGTTTTCAAATTCCATACAACTTTTTTAGTGGTTCCGAGTTCAGGATATTCAAAAGTTTCAAAAGATCTAAAAGGGATAAATAGACTTTTTTCTTTTTCTATTTTTCAATAATTTTAACCTTTCTTCATCGTCAACAGTGATATGTGGGACGTTCCAGACTATTTTGTTTAAAACGACTTTACCTTCAGTAGCAGTTGCACCAGTCTTACAACTTAAAGCATTTAAATCGCTATGACTTCGAGTTAATATTAATTCCAATTTAGAATTCACCAATATTCTTTTATAGTCTTCAAACAAACCTAACCAATATTTTAATGGAATGCAAGCACTAAATTTACCTTTGTCATTTTCCGATTGCGTTGCGTTTTTAAAATTCCAGCCAGCATTTTCATTGCAATTGTAGTTGTCTGATGTACCGGATAAGTATCCTTTCAACGAGCTAGTGATTCTAAGAACACGTGTGCTATCTACTTCTATCCCATTGATTTCCAACCGTATTTGCTCAAAAAGGTAAGAGTAACCGTTATTAGATAGTTTCACTTTGGTAGAATCAGTAATTATTCCTTCCAAAAAAATAAAGGTTTTGTGTAGATATGGATAGACATCCGTTTGCTGGATTGATATACGTATTTCATCATTATTATTAAATGATGTTGTATACGGTGTGTATGAATGATATTCAATTTTTGTAATTTTAGAATCCGTTTCGTACTGTGAAGTTATATCCAAAATATCACTTTCAGGCATTCTGCTTTTATTGATAACCCAAAGCTTGTAACATTTTTTTATTCTTCACCGTTAATTTTTTTTATCTTATTTGATGTTGCTGGTGGCACTTTAGTCTTATGACTAGTTGTGCTGATCCGAAGTAGCGGGTTTATATTGAATTTCAACCCCATCTCAAGACCCGTAACGTTTAATATGTAACACGATTGTCAATGCCTCACCAAAATTATCAATCGGATTATGATCTTGATCAACTAATTGAACGGTTATCGCATAAATATTTGTTTTATTCAATTTGTAATATATTAAATTTGGTGGTGACTGAATTACTTTCGACCCTGTCCTTTCACTCGGGAAAAACTCATAAATCGAATGACTCTGAAGATTGTTGTTGAATGATCCTTGAGCTATATTACACATTACTTTTATAGAATTAATTGTGTTTAAATTTACAGCTTTTTCCGATCGAAGAATTTCAAAGTATGCAATGTAATTTCAGATAACGCGTAGAGAGAGGATACTTACCTGAACCGTTGAACCTGTAACTTGAATTTTAAATCTACTATATTTAATTACAACTTGACGCGTTATCCGACTCGGGTACAATAGTCAACGAGATATAAAATCAATTATTAACGCATTTAAGTCGATTAAAACAATATTTATTTATAAATGATTACAAATTATTAAAATATAATTAATTTAAACAAGTAAACTAGTAAATGATAACATATTATGATTTAGACTGATTACAATCACAAACATGTGCAGATTTTACATATTCGTTTTTTACATTTTCTATAAATTCATTACCCTTACAAAGTAAAACAAATATACATTTAGGATTCCATTTTGCGTGTTCAACAAACGGAATGTCATCTTTAGTCCATTTTTGTAAGACCAGTCCGCAACAAAAACATTCGACTATGTCAGCAGTTCCTGAATACTTAAATCCAGCCTCAGATAACGAATATTTATTTTGACATAAAGTAGGTGGAAATGAATTATACGTTTTTAATCTCGATAAAAATGTAGTAAAATCTGAATGCACTGGATACGAATTATTTCTAACTAAATAAACCAATGAAGGAAAATCGTTAGAAAACTTCTGTAAATTCATGGTTTTTAATAAAACTTAAAATAATTGGTTGAAAAAATCGATTCAATAAGATAATGCACTGAAAGAAATCGGTTATCTGTAAAGTCGGTTTACTGACGATAGTTGAATGTGACAACGTGTTAAGAAAATACCACAGATATCTATATTATACTAGATAAGGTAATCGCGTTATCGTATGAAGCCTAACTAATAGTAATAATCCGTTATCGCCCATTTCGTGGTTGGCAAAACATTGAAATTATTCTATATAATATTATAGACTGAACGTCATTGTATTAGGAATTTTAGGATACAACTTACAAAAATAGTGCAATGCCTGTTTCGTGTGCTGCATATGGATGCACGAACAGATACCAAGCTGAGCAAAATATACATTTCTTTCGGTAAGTTATGTTAATATAATAATAACCAATTATAGTAGAATATTATAAGGATATTAAATTTTTAAATAACAAGTCATATATATAACATATAGTTTGTGTATCTGAGAATAATTATTTTGAATATTATAGATTTCCTTTAGCCAATGTTGATCTGAATGGATTGCTGCCATAAAAAGAAAGAATTTTACACCAACGAAATGCAGCCGTTTATGCAGTGATCATTTTGTTGATGAAAATTATCAAGTAAAACTGGCTAATAATAAAAAAAATACTTTTAAAAGACGATGCTGTGCCGACAGTGTTCTCTGCATTTCCTTCTTATTACCAAAAGGCGTCCAAAGTTCCAAGAAAAGAACCTTTTGAAAGAAATCTCATTCAAATTGGAGATTCAAATTTCAATGCAGCAGGTACTTATTAAATTAAATTAAACTATACAAATTACAACTTAATTAAATTTATATCTAATGACTATTAAAAAAAATATTTTTTAATTCAAATCTAGCAGAATATGACATTCCATTAGGATTAGTTGATGATGAAATTCGAACTTCTGATGACATTCCATTGGAAGGTGATGAAATTAGAACTTCTGATGACATTCCATTGGAATATGATAAAGTTGGAACATTTGATGAAATAGTTCTTACTACCAATAATAAAGAAGTTCAAACAGTTAATACTTACACCAGTGAACTTTTATTGAAAAAAAAAATAAGAACATTGCAGCAAAAGTTAAGAAGAAAAGAAAAAAAATATATAACCTGCAAGAATTATTGAGTGATTTGAAAAGTAAAGGCTTAATCGATGGTGAACCAGTAAATATAATAGAAAATAGTTTCAGCGGTAAATATCAATGTTTAAAAATTTGCTTATAAAATATTCTGCTTGCTTTTTCTGCTTCTAAGCATTTTTTGAAGCTCATTTAATATTAACCAATAGGTACTATATTGGACATATTTAAAAATGAATTAAAAAACAGTAAAAAAGGTACAGGTTGTCGCTATACAAAAGAAATGAAAGAGTTTGCCTTAACCTTGCACTACTATTCACCAAAAGCTTATAACTTCTGCCGGTAATCCATGCTTTTCTATTAATTTGAATGACTATTTTTATTTTATTCAAATATACAATGTCTGCCAAGCGGCAGATGAGTGATCGCATTCGTCCGAGAGTATTTTGATTATTTTTTTGATATAACTAGAAAACACCGTAAGTGGCTGATTCTTATAACCAGTGAACACTATAAACGGCAACCACTGTACTTGATATAAGTTATTATAATTGTTTGTGTATAATTTTTCAGTTCTATTCTAACTCTTCTTAATCCATCTTCAATCGCTAATTGGACCTCAACAGTAAATGCAAAATATGTTTTTTTCGAAGAAGTTTTTAAGATCATTAAACTAATTCCAGCTAGTGAGAAGGATTGCAATCTAGTATTTGATAGTATGTCAATAAGAAAAAAAATTATATATGATGGAAAAGAAGATAAATTTGTAGGGTACTGCGATTTTGGTGGCATACAAGTCGAAACTCAAGAGACCCCCGCAACTGAATCATTATTTTGATGTTGGTTGGACTTAATGGAAAATGGAAATGGCCAATAGGATACTTTTTACAGGAAAAAAGTACAGCTATTATACAAGCTGGACTAATTACAACTGCAATTAAAATGGCTAAAGAAGCAGGTGCTAGAGTTTGAGGTGTCACTTGTGATGGAACTACAACCAACTTGTCAACTATGACACACTTAGGGTGCAAACTAAGTGGTTCTTATGAAGAAATACGTGAATCATTTAGTATACCTGGGATCGATTGGAAGGTAATGTATATAACATTAATTTGTTGAAATTAATTTAACATTGATATTAATATTTTTTTTCAATATTAACAAATAGATATATTATGTGCCGGATGCTTGTCATAATATTAAACTTGCTCGCAATGCACTAGCTTATCAGCATACATACTGCACATAATGTTTTCTATACATTAAGAATTTAAATACAGGTAGGTATAAATAATATCATTTACATTAAACATTTTATTAAAAAAAAATTACATTAAATATGTTTTATTTTATTATATTTTAGCTCAACAAAACATAGGGTTAAATATTGCAAATAAACTATCAAATACCCATATTGATTGGAAGAAAAATATCATGAAGGTGAAACTCGCAGCTCAAACTTTATCCTCATCAACAGCTGATGCTCTTGAATTTTTTAGACGTATAAATGAACCTACATTTAAAGACAGTTGAGTTTAAGTACTATACATAAATAATAAATGTTCATAATACATAAATATTTTTTGCTGGATTTCAGGTGAACCAACTGAAACATTCATAAGAGTAATCGACAGGATATTTGATTTTTTAAATAGTCGCAATCCATTTGGAAAAGGTTTTAAAAAACCCCTGTACACAAATGATGTTGATAGAATGAGAAGTATAATTATACCCCAAATTGAGTATTTATTAAAACTTACAAATATCGAAGGAAAGTTCCTTTATTTAACTCCACGTAAAACATTTATTCTTGTTAAGTATACAATTGTTTAAAATGTAGACCTATTAAAATTGTTTAAACAAATCTGACACACATATTAAATTTCTCATTTAGGGTTGGCTACAGCAGTGAAATCAATATTTAGCATAGCAGATGAATTGTTTTCTACTACCGAATATAAATACATGTTAACATACAAGTTTTCCCAGGACCACCTAGAAATGTTTTTCTCAAAAATAAGGCAGCGTTTTGGAAACAATAACAATCCTAATGCTCTAGAACTTAGAACAGCATTGAAAAAAATACTTTTAAAAAATTCAATTTCTTCTTCATATGCTGCTAATTGTATTGCACTAGATAACACAGGTTCTGAAAGTGTTTTTGAGATACGCTGGGCAAAAAAAAACATTAGAAGACAATGTTATCGAAGAAGTAGAATATGAAAATGTATCAAGTCTTCTGCCATATATTGATAGTTTTGATTTGGTAAAAGATAATATTTTATATTATATTTGTGGATTTATCATTAGAAGTGTCTATAAAAAAATTGACTATCAAACTTGTGCCTACAGTATGATAGAAAATGAATCTGAACATAATTATAGTCATAAATATCCCCATTCAATATTAGTAGATGTTAAAAATAGAGGAGGATTAATAAAAAGTTCAAAGGATGTGGTAGTAATTGTTAAATTTATCAAAAGTACATTAATTCAATTAACATCAAATTTTTGTTCTTTATTATCAGGATTAAGTCAAAAAGTTATTCTTGCCGTTAAAAATCATGTATATAATTATAGTATTTTTAATTGTTTAAATTGTGTAGATGACGGATTTTTAGAAAACCACAAGTTGAATTTAGTAACTTTAATTTGCAAGCAATATTTGAAAGTTCGTCTTCATTATGTGGCCAAGTTGAAAACAAGTGCAGACGTTAGTAAACGTCGCTTATTGACCAAGTTAATATTATTTAACAATCAATAATATTATATTATGTTGTGTTATGAGTGTTATGACATGAAATTATGTAAAAATTAATAATTATATTAACAATTAATAAACAATTATACAAGATGAGTTTTTACTTTTTCATACATACTTAATCTTAATACAAATGCCATCAAATATTTAGTATCATACTAACATAGTAACATCTATAGTATATACACAACAGATTAAAAATTTGAAGTCACAGGCCTATAAGTTATGTAAAAAAAGTAACGATTTTATGTAATTATTATGCTAGTTCCAGTATAGAATTCGAATATTTTGCCAACCAGCAGCATGGCGCTCATGTGATAATACACTGATATGCGCTTGAAATCTGGCTTCACTATTTGCAATGTACAACGCCCCGAGTACCTACCTTATCTAGTATAATATAGATATTTGTGGAAAATACTGAAGGAATAGTAGCATTTTTCAAAAGTAAATTTTAATTTCATTTGTTTAATAGATTTGTATGTATATAGAGAAGGAGGTAAATGGAAATCACAATGGAATTTATAAATTTATAAATTTAAGGGGCAAAAATTATTTTGAAAATGAAATTCTTATCACTTTCCTTATCAATAAAAACAATATTTAAGAAAATCCCAATAAATCCTATCAAAAACTCAAAACCCCGGGTTTCCCCTTGGCGAGGTGGCTGTTGGTACTCTCCCGGACCAAA
Source organism: Macrosiphum euphorbiae (assembly GCA_949089665.1). Classification (NCBI taxonomy): domain Eukaryota; kingdom Metazoa; phylum Arthropoda; class Insecta; order Hemiptera; family Aphididae; genus Macrosiphum; species Macrosiphum euphorbiae. The sequence continues at coordinate 17,517,126 of CARXXK010000001.1, read as the reverse complement.
ATCCACCAAAAAAGCAAAATCCAAAAGGGGGAGGAGGTGCCCCCGTTCCCTAAAGCGGAAAACGGTAGTCTTCATAATAAGAATGGGTTCCCCCTTGGTCTGAGGTCTTTAACTTGAATTCCGGCCGAGTTACACTCAACTCAAAATGTGGGGTCTTATAGAGAATTTTCCTGGCTTTCCGAATATATAGGCTTAATGCGTCGCCACCTTCCGGAACTTGGTCGGAAAAATGAAAAACGGCGCATGGGTACCTGCACGCGGCAGTACGAAAACATGGTCTCCTGGGCTGGTCGGTCGCATTAATATGCGGGCACATAATGATGTAAGTGAATTTCATGGCGACATCTTGTGGTTGACGGTAATACAAATGTCGGGTGCCTTGAATATAATAAAACGCAACTGGCCTGTTATCACTAGTCGTCCGAGAAAATAGTCCCTTAGCTATAGTCCCCCAACTTCACACCCGTGAAATAATGTGGTAAATTAGGGAAAATACAAGGTATAGAGTTTGGGTTTAAAATAACTCTCTTAAGCTGATGTTTTATTTCATTTCCTGCTGTATCCTCAAAAATTCTATAAGAAATAATATCTTCAGAAACAAAATGCAGTTCATATACTAAATCTTTTTTTGTTAATGTTCTATCGGCTCGTGGAATTTTTAAATTCTATGTATCAATCATGTTCTAAAAAGTAATGAATTATTTACCCTGATATGAACTTTTCATTGAATATACATATACATAATAATATAAATATATAATAATTATTAATTAGTATAAGAAATATCTACCCTGTTTTTTAAATTGATATCTTATATTTCTATTTTTTATGGCGTTACAACTTGCAAGCATTGTATTTTCGTATAGAAGTATGAACATTATGAGCACTCATTGGGTAGTCAGCGCTCCCGGTGGCAATCACAACTGGTGTACATTTTTCAATCAATTTATAATCAGAGTGTTTACACCTCTATATATCCACCTTGGGCAGGGGGCTGAATTATACCAACAATATCATATTTTCGAATTTGTTAATTTTGCTATGTTGTGAAGGCTGATAGTTTATTGCATTTAAATTGGGACAAGAAAGAAAATAAACTATTAAGGGACAACACGCGATACGTATTTAATGACCTATTGGTACACGAGCATAGTCGCAACTAGGGTTACAATTCCACAGTCCACCTAAAAAAACTATTAATTTAAAATAACATATAAGAGGCTTGTATCTAAATAAATAAGGAATATTTTTTGGAAGGGTCTGGAATCGTAGTCGGGGGGGGGGCTTTTTTACAATAGATTATACAATAATAGAACCATAAATACATATATTTAACCATTCTAAACTAGGGGACTATAGATAATACACAGAGGTATTACCTATTAGAGTCTTATCTAAACTAACCTAGGGATATAATGATAATAATTTTTTCAAATTATTATTAATTATAAAATTATAGAGTACCTAATCAGTTTTATATAAATATTAAATTGAGCATAATATGTACAAATCAAATAGGTAGGCAGAAGTATCTACTTACTTTCTGTTTTGAAATATTTTTAATGCTAGAGAATGACAATTTTTCTTGTTTATTAGTAGCAGACAAAGAATCTTTACAGTTCAATAATTTATTTGCTTTTACTTTTTCTGGCAAACTTGGATGTTTTAACTGAAAATAATGTAATTTCAAATTGAAAAAAATATTTTTGGTTGAACTCTGGCTTTTGGGTCTGGGAAAAAAACGCGAAAAAATTTCTAAGTCCATATCACATCTATAATATTATCACTACAGCAAAACTCTGCAGTGTTATATATTATACTACGTAAAAATCACAAAAGTATTCTAAGTTCAAAATAATCAATTTATTCACTCGTTCATTTTCCAAAATATCGCTGCTCAAATTTAGTCCAAAATAATATTTCAAAAGTGTCAACTATAACGACCACCTAGGCTATCGGATTTTTGATTTTTCCATTTTCCGACCGCTTTTCACGGACCTACTTAGCTTTTGGGTCTGGGAAAAAATGTCGAAATATCGAAAAACGTCTAAGAGGTTTTATATTCGTATGCCGTTATAGAAAAATACCATGTAGTCGGATTTTTGATTTTTCCATTTTTCCACAGTTTTTCACTGCCCACGAAATGTACATTATTTATTTTATTAAATATATCAAACAACTATAATTATTGTTGTATTTAATAAATATATTGTCATGATGCATTTATATGTAGTGACATGCTTATGGTCAATGTGGTAATGTATTTAGGTAAATATTATAAAGTAATATATAAGTATTATAGTATTATAAAAATGAAAATAAATAAATAAAATAAATTTATTAAAATAATAACCAAATAAAATTTAATAAAACATAATATTCAGGATTGAAACCTACAGTACATTTTTTTTAATATAACAGATATTTTTAATTCATTTTAGTGGTCATGGAGTGGTAAACCATTCAATCAACTTTGTAGAGACTCCAAAAAATGAGCCACCAATTTGGGTAGGGACTGGCAGATTTAGCCAAGAGTGCTTAGATAAGCAGTGGGAAGGAGTTCGGCCACCAAACCAAGAACCAATCCGCTACCACACGCAGCATATAGAAAGATCGTGGAGGGAATTAAAACGCATCTTAACAAGATGTAATTGCAAGCGGGTGGCGGATTCATAAATTGGCGAATGGATGTATCGGACCAATATACTGAACCGCCTTCCAACAACCAGCGACCGTTTCAAAAGGTTTATGAACGACATTGCAAGGGCATATCCGGGCATTGGATACGAACCAATGAAACGGGACATTGACGATTGTCACTGTCCAGAATGCTAGAGGTACCTAAAATAACCTACCTTGGTAAAAAAAATGTTATGAAATATAACTTTTGTATACCAAGGTTAGTATTATGTCCCGATAATATTGTTTTTAATTCCACAGATAAATTTCCACTCTAGGTGCATATAAACTATAAAAAACCGATAATATTAATTTTTTATTTCCACAGATAACTTCGACAATCCGCCGCTGCGTGAATAGCGCACTCATTTAAAACGGCCCTTTTTAGGGCCACTACATTTTAAAGTTCTTATGATTATATCATATTAAATAAATATATTATTATATATTTAAAAAAATATGATATAAGACATTAAAATAAACAATATATTTATTAAATACAACAATAATTATAGTTGTTTGATATATTTAATAAAATAAATGATGTACATTTCGTGGGCAGTTGTAATTTTTAGTTTTTAAAAATTAACGATATTTGTGGAGCTCTACTTTTTGAATGAAAAAGGAAAGTAACGTACTAGTCATAAAAATAATTTGAAGTAAGGCGAATGCAATTCAAATACGAATATTTTATGTAACGAATAACGTTACGTTACGTTATTACGTTTTAATAATAAAAATAATTAATTAAAAATGGAAAAATAAAAAATGTGACTTCCGGATGTTTTTCTAATACGGTATACGAATAAAAAACCTCTTAGACGTTTTTCGATATTTCGACATTTTTTCCCAGACCCAAAAGCCAAGGGGGTCCGTGAAAAACTGTGGAAAAATGGAAAAATCAAAAATGTGACTACCGGATGTTTTTCTATAACGGTACACGAACAAAAAACCTCTTAGACGTTTTTCGATATTTCGACATTTTTTCCCAGAACCAAGAGCTAAGTAAGTCCGTGAAAAGCGGTCGGAAAATGGAAAAATCAAAAATCCGAAAGCCTAGGTGGTCGTAATAGTTTACACTTTTGAAATATTATTTTGGACTTAATTACTTTGGAAAATGAACGAGTGAATAAATTGATTATTTTGAACTTAGAATACTTTTGTGATTATTATTTATTTAGTATAAATTTTTATTGTGGTACATAAAATTATTATTATGGCAACACTGCAGAGTATTGCTGTAGTGATAATATTATAGATGTGATATGGACTTAACCCAATTTATTAAAATAAAATGCAAACCTATTCTTTTAATTCGCTTATAGATTGAGTGTATCTTCTATATTGTTCTGTGATCAAACAGAGCTAGGTATCTATTTAATAGGTACCTAGGTTGTAAGTAAATACCTAGTGCATTTAAATTAGTTTGAAAAATATTTAATTTGAAAATACAAAATCCTAACTGACACATACTTAATTTAATATATTCAATTGTGTTTAAATAAATGTACTGGAAGTTAATACAATAATGCATTTAACGTAGATAGGTAGTCGAGTTAACAGTTTTATATTTTCTCTATAATTTAAAATTGTTAAGTATAGGTATAACATGAAAATAATAAATAATTCCAACTGTAGGTACATAAACATAAATGTATAAAAATTCCTATGTATGAGATATTAACCTACCTTAATGTGACTCATAAAATTTCCAGTTGATCCTTTTTGCCATGACTAATCTTTGGGCAATGTTGACTGAGCACCAATATTATTACCATCACCTTCGACCAATTTGAAAAATTTTCCATTGAAAATATGACACTCGTTTTGAACAGGCAATGTACTTTGAGAATTGCATGCTTTATTGGGTGTGTCAGCAACATAAAGTTCCCCAGGCTCATCTTCACATAATCTTAGTTTTTTATTGTTAAATTGAACAACAAACGGTTCCATGATTCGGAATTAAATAGGTACCTAACACTTAACATGTCCTTGTAGAGACTAGAGACGTAGAGTAATCACTATTCAGTATTCACTAATGACCAAATACTAACCACACTTTACAACAGTATATAGAAATATAAAATAACGATCTTAATAATAAATAATGATACAAATGCACAGTGGTGTGTATTATTGTATTTATGGTTTGGGGGAGATAGTCCAGTTGTTAATAATTTATAATTATTTGAAATACCAGCTATTTTTAGAAATGTGTACTAAACAAATAATTTTGTTGTAAATACTTGTAATACACTTATCAGTTATACCAAGAGAACTATTGGTTACCAAAAAAAATATTATTATGAAATATTTTTATTTAGATAATTTAGTTAAAATGACGAGATTATTCATCTAAGATAATACATCATATAAACATTTTTAAAACTATCTAGATAAATTTATCTTATTATGCTGAACACTGGTGCCAAGTCACTGGATAACAAATCTGGTGCTTCATTTTGTATTCCCGGGACGTGTTCCGTACTAAAATCTAAATTTGATAGCTGTAGTGACCAACGTGTTAATTTCGAATTTTTGTCTTTGGCCCTGTGTAACCACGCTAGTGCCGAGTTGTCGGTTAGTAATTCAAAATGTCGAGTCTCTAGGTATGGACTTAATTTGTCAGTTGACCAGATTACTTGTTAGGCACTCGCGTTTGACCGCGGCCTTGTTTACGTTTCGCTAAACTTTTTGCTTGCGTAGGACACAAATGTTAATGTTGAATACGTTTCTTGACCGATGAATGTTAACAAAAATGCAACTTTTTTATCCACTTTAATATCATTTAAAACAAAATATTGTTCTAAACGTTCCGCGTATTCACAAAAATCATCACCAGGCATATACAATTCTACTTGCCCTAACATTGTTACTTTAAACTGTAACTGGCTAAAACTTTAACTTATTGACCACACGCACGTGGTTTTCAACATCTTCGTCGCCAATATTATGTATTATTTAATACATTGTAAAATTAAGACTTATGAGCTTTTAAAATTAGACAAATAAAATTGTATTAATGCTAAGTCTTAATAAACACAATTATTTCATTTAATTACATTTTTTAAAATAACAAATCAATATTAAATATAGTTATATACCTAGTTATTTAATTAAGTTTTTAAACGGGTCAGGCCCAATTACATGCATAAAATAATATGATATTATATAATATAGTTATACAATTACAATTATACAATTTATAAAAAAAGTCTACTTAATTTTTTAGTTACATACAAAATAGATCTCATAAAATTGTATTTGTTACTGTTACCCCCTCACTCCAGCATCGACCGACCCTCACGACCACTTAATATGTCTAACGCCCGGCCATTTTTCGAGCGGCCAGCCGCGTACTACTGAGTGTCCGGAACGTCCGTTCACGGACCGTTGGAAGCTGTTGGACCACTGTCACCAGCACTTCTGGCGTCGTTGGTCGACGGAATATTTACACACGTTACAAGAACTAGGAAAGTGGACACGCGACCAACCAAACATCGAAGTCGGACAGATGGTCACCATCAGAGACAGCCAGCCCCCCCTTTGGAGTGGCGACTTGGGCGGGTGCTCGAGGTGCTACCAGGTGTGAGAGTTGTGGGCGTTCTGACCTACGGTATAGTCACTCGTCCTGCTGCTAAGCTCGTTTTATTACTTAATTGCCATACGGCCTATTGTTTTGTATTTTTTTGCAATTATTACTTATTTCATTCTGTTGAATTATTAACTATATATATGTTATCATGTCGAATTATTATTTGCCTTACCTGTTGGTTTGTGTTATTTATTATTGTATTATTTATTCGTGACCCTATTGTCACTTGTCAACGTATTTAGCGTTACCTATTATTATTATATTTATGTCCCTTCTCACATTTTGAGATAATTGTGATTTTATGATATACCTACTTACCTAATTTGTCTATTTTTCATTTACATTTATATTTTTTTTGCTTTCCGGCCTTTTAATATGTATAAACTAGGTCTCAGTATCGGCGGCGTTCAAAGAGGGATGTGAAGCTGCGCCTCCCATGGGTGAGTATGTATGAACTTCCCGCCGCTCCCAGTGCAACATTCGGCAACCGGTCTGCCAAACAGCGCGTCGCGCGGACACCGTGCTCCGGCCAAGTCGCCGCCGTCGACTAAAAGTTGTCTTTTTCGTACGCTCGACTTGAGCGGACCGTGCGTGTGTCGCGTCCGGCCGTTGTTCGGTGCCGTTTTGAGACAACTTCGTGTGGTGCGATTTATCCGCGCATGTTTGCATAATATATTGTTTCGCGCTACGTATTAATACGCTGTCGCGCCATCCGACGTAATTGTGTTTTCGACGTCGTACCGATTATCATCGACCGGTTGTCCGTTGAGCGACCGTTTACTCGCCGTCGCGGGTTTGCCGCCGATATTCGCGCACGTACTATTTGTTACTTCGTGTCGATACATCATAGTCGTCTGATTCCGACGGGCTACAGTTCATACCGGGTATATCGTTTGCCGGCATTATTATTATCGTTTGTGTATATCCCTCGTGCGACGCCGCTTCAGTGCCGTGATTACGTAATCCGGTCATTCGCCGTCGTCCGGAGCCGCCGTCGTCCGGAGCCGCCGCCAACCGGGCCAACAGCCGCCGCTCCCTGTTCACCTTCGTGTCATCCACGGACTAAGATATACAGGACTGGAAATGGAGTATTATTAGTGGAACCCAAATGTTTTCATTTGGTACATCACGGACACCCAGCGCCATCTATTAAGTGGATTTAGCATTGAACTAAAATAAAATGAATACTAAAACAATTTTTATTATAATTATTATAACATAATATTATTCTTTATTTCTTTTCAACATAGCAAGGCATTTTACATCCTCATAATAATAAAGTTGGATATAATATGAGTTAGTACATCGTGTTTGTGTTCAATACATGGAAAATTTATGAACTTATTAGTTTCAAAGAATGGCTAAATACAAATAATTATGTTTTCTTACTTCCAAGTCATTACACCCACTATAACTGTTAATCAAATCTTCTTTCCTAAAATGTTCTATACAGACGTATGTCACTTTACGTTTATGATTACCATTTACTTCATTAATAATTTCCTCCCACGATTCTCGAACTTTAAACAACTGAACATTGGACCGTTCCTTAGTGGTACATAAAAATACTGAACACTGGCGAGGCATTTTAATTTTATAATTTCAACACAAATGTAGAAAATAGTCGTAACTATTTAAATGAATCAAGCAGTAGATCTAGACGCTCTAGTAAGTATCTAAATTTCTAAAGTCTAAATACTCTACTATTTACTAATGTAATGAATATAAAATATGCAATGAGACCAATGTAATTTATTTTTCTGTGCCAATGTATTTATAGAGAAGTAATGGTAGATAAGCTATAAGCCTAGTAGATAGCGCTATGTGTCCCACATGTACCTATTGAAAACATTTGGTATCCAGCCCTCTACCACCCTCCAGCCATATCGTTACCAGTCCTGTATATCTTAGTCCGTGGTGTCATCGCATCGTCGCAGCAGATGTTCCAGTCGCCGCGCCGTCGCCGATACACCGCTCTACCGCGGCGCATGTGCCGACCCGTAATCAAATTATTATCATTATCATTATTGTTATTGCCCTATCAGTTATATTGTTTATTATTATTTTGAGTTGCGCTCGGGAAAAGACGTTTTCCCGGCCAACATACGCACATTTGTCGTGTCTCATAATATATTATTGTCTATTATTTGCGACGTGTTATCATTATATATATATTGGTCACCTATCCCGTCCAAAACTGAACACCACTTTCCTTTATTCTAGTGGCTGCCCAGCCAAATGCTGAGTGAATAGCTGGCATTCCGAACAACTATAGTAAACTGCGCCCGGAATTTTTTTGGTTCTAAAATAAGTAAAGTAAATTGCGCCCGAGATTTTTCGCGGTCTAAAAAGGGTATAGTAAATTGCGCCCAAAGTATTTACTATCTTGAATTCATCGCTACCTATTATGTGTATTTTAAAAATACTGTTGTTCATTTATTGGTCGATAAGCCGAACGTTCATCGCTATAATCGATATAATATTAGCGATATCAATGCCTTTAGGCGTATACAACGACTTTACGTACAGCCCGTAATACATACGTACATTTTAGTAAGCCGTTTGCACGCAACAGTTAAACATTATATAAATATTATGGATATTATACATACTGAAAGCTAGAAAAAAAACGAAGTTATAATATACCAAACATTTAAATTTTCCAAATTAAAAATGAGGTTGTCTTGCGAAACAAAGTGGCGATGTGCTGTAAAAACTGATGTGATGCAGTACAGTCCAGTTTGAAGTACAGAGTGAAAATGGGTCACAATGTATATGTAGTAGATTTTACTATACCAAGTTGTACCTACATGTTTAGATTTTCAAAAGTATCATTGGCCATGCAAACATATATGTGCATTGTTCATATATGTAGTATGTACCAGGTTATTCATTTAATGATCTACCTGATAAATTCAAAAATAATGTTTACATATATCTACAGACCCTATAGGTACTCAATAACCAGCCCACAAGAATAAATAAGTACAATTGATCTAAATATGCAAAATACTACAACTGCTGCTACTACAAGATTAATATTAAAAGAACATAAAAGTACAAGGGCTGAAAACATAGATAATAGGTAACAGTAACCTACCAATACAAATTAGAGAAATTCTGAAAAAAAATACAGACCAGACTAACTTAATAGACCAAAGAGAATATTCTGCAGAATGGTTACAACAATTAAAGGTTCTAAATAGTGTTTATGAAAAGATGAGTGGTAAGGCAAATAAAGAAGATGGGTTAAACTTATTACCTTCTAAACATAATTCATCAGCATTATTAGACTTGCCAAAAAGTACAAAAAAAAAAAGAACTAACCAACAAGACAAATTAATATACTAATATACTATTGACAAACATACTTACAGTCTTTATCTGAACTTCGTCAGAGTAGGTTGTGTTTCGTTACGTTACCGGTTTTAGTTTTCTTGATTAAATTTATTGACATCGTAATACGATTATAATGGTGTTTAAGTGCGTTAAATGTCTTGAGACGTCTTCACACAAAGAAGATTTTCTCGAATGTTCTATGTGTAAAAATATATTACATTTCTATTGTACAGGCTATACCGAACAAAGTTTTAAAAAAATTTCAAATAATACAAAATCGAGATATTTATGTACTGACTGTAAAACACATAATATACAAAAATCTCCAAAATCTCATACAAATGAAATTACAGTTAATACAGAAAACTCAATGGAAAAAAAAATCGAGGAACTTATTAAGTCAGTATCCTTTATGAGTTCACAATTTGATAATTTTAATAATAAAATTGACAATATCGCGAGTGAATTGAAAATGATTAAACAAGTAAATGAAAAAATAATAGCAGAAAATAATCGACTAACAGATGAAGTTTCCGTACTGAAAAATAAAATCGACGAAATTGAACAATACAATCTAGGAATATCAGTGGACGTAATGGGTATACCTAAAACTATTAATGAAGATTGTATTTCCATAATAGAAGAAATCGGTAAAAAAACTAATACTGAATTAAAAGTACTTGAAGCCTATAGAATAACCTCTTTTACATCTAAATATAATATTATTACTGCAAAATTAGCAACAATTGATATGCGGAAAAATCTAATTCGAAATGGAAAATCTTTGAAACTGACAGCAGATAAAATAATTAATAGTTGGCCGAAAGAAAAAATATACATTAATGAGCGTATTACAAAATCTAAAAGAGCTCTTTTTGCACAAACTAGATCTGCTGCGAAAGAAAAATTATATAAATTTGTTTGGCTATCGAATGCGGATATTCTTGTAAGGAAAAATGAAGATTCCAAAATAATAAAATTAAATCTCCTCAAGATATTGAAAAACTATAGTTAGTATAATTTTAATATGTATAATATAAATATAAATTAATTTATAAAATTAATTTTTAAACTCTTAAATGAACAAGAATATATTAAATATTGATGCAATATTGAATGTAAATAATATTAACTCTAGTTATTTAGACTCCATAGCTGATATCCCTTTAAATAATAATGAATTTTCAATTTTTCAAATTAATATTAGAAGTATTAACGCTCATTTTGATCATCTTGCAATGTTACTTAGCTCAATTAAAAATCATTTTGACATTATTATTTTATGTGAAACATGGCTTTTAAATGACCATGAATATACTTTAAATGGTTATAATTCTTTTAATTCTTTAGGAACATTAAATAAAAGTGACGGTGTTACTGTTTTTATTAAAGAATCCCTAATTATACTTCAAATGGAAAATCATATACTATTAAATTGTAACTCAATATTCCTTAAAATTAAATTGAATGAAAAAATTGTGTCATTAATTTGTATATATAGATCACCGAACGATAATCTTGAAATATTTATTAAAAGTTTAAACTCGTTTTTATCTTGTAATAATAATAAATGTCCAATTATTATTTGCGGAGATATTAATATTGATATATTGGGTAATTCCAATATTAATAATGAGTATCAAAATATTTTAGCAGCTAATGAATTTATAACATGTATTAATAATTTTACCAGAGTCACTGAATCTTCTAAATCTTGCATTGATCACATATTTATTAAAAATGTTGATACAAATAAAATAAATTCATATATATTAAAATGTGACATAACCGATCATTATGCTACAATATTGATTTTATCTGATATAGTTATTAATAATATAAATACTTGCCAGAATTTAAATATAAATAAGGTAAATTTTAGTCACTTAAATTTATTAATCAACACAGAAAATTGGTATTCCTCTTTAGATAACAAAAATGTAGACACTATGGTTGATATTTTTAATAATAAAATAACAGAATTCATTTATCATTCTACATTCTCTGTAAATAACTACAAACCTAAAAAAATTATTAAACTAAAAGAGTGGATTACTACCGGAATAATAACTTCAATCCGAAATAGGGAAAAACTATTTGCCAAATTAAAATCAAGACCCTTTGATATACGTTTTAAACATTTTTATAATATGTATAGAAACTTGTTAAATGATTTAATTACAAAATCTAAACTACTTTATTATCAAAATAAATTAAAAATCGCTCAATCAAATAATAAACAAGTATGGAAGATTATAAATGAGGTAATTGGAAAATCAAATAAAAGTAAAGTATGTAATATAAATAAGATAATAAAGAAAGACGGTTTAATTACCGAATCAAAAAAAGAAATCTGTAATGTGTTAAATGAATTTTATATAAATGTTGGAAATAATTTAGAAATTGAACATGTTAACCATAATACGTTAGTTGTTAACGATAATCAAATCATTAATGAATGTTTATTTTTTAAACCAATCAGTAATGAAGAAATTAAAAATCACATTAATAAAATAAAAAATAATACATCTTTTTACGAAAATGAATTATCCAATTACATACTTAAAAACATTTCTAATTCTATATCCCTACCTTTATCAATTATATATAATAAATCTCTACAAACCGGTGTATATCCTCATAATTTTAAAAAATGTATTGTGGTTCCATTATTTAAAGGGGGTGATAAATTATTACCTGGAAATTATCGGCCTATATCATTATCTATAACTCTTTCAAAAATCTTTGAAAAATGCATCAAAAGCAGAATGTTTGATTTTTTAAATAAAAATAATTTTTTTTCTATGCAACAATTTGGGTTTAGACCAGGGTTATCCACTACGGATGCTCTTTTTAATGTTGATAACTTTATAAGAAAAAATATTGATAAAAATTATAAAGTTATGGGTATATTCCTTGATATACATAAAGCGTTTGATTGTGTTGATCATAATTTATTACTATTAAAATTAGAAAACGCAGGTATTCGTGGACTGCCAAATAATTTATTAAAATCCTTTCTAAGCAATAGAACCCAAAAAGTTAAACTTAATGATCATTATAGTGACACTTTGAAAATATCCTGTGGAGTGCCTCAAGGCACAGTACTAGGCCCTTTATTATTCATAATTTTTATAAATGATCTTCTAAATATAAAAACAAATTTTAATACAGAAATATTAAGTTTTGCTGATGATACATCAATTTTAATATCAGAACGAACTATAGATACCTTGTATTCTGAAGCAAATAAAACCCTAGATAATATTAATACTTGGTTTTGCAAAAACAAACTAAAATTAAATTTATCGAAATCTAAATATATTTTTTTCAATACACAAGATAATAACATTGTAGATACAAACATTATAAAGGTTCATTCTTCAGAATGTTATTCAATTTTGATTAATAAATGTACTCCTAAATGCATTATACTTGAACAAGTAAAAGAATTAAAATATCTTGGCTTAATTATTGATTACAGACTAAAATGGGATAGTCATATTAATTATGTAAACAATATTATACGTAAATTCTTTTTCATATTTAAAGATATAAGATATATTTTTAATAAATCATATAAAAGAATAATTTACTTATCCTTGGTACAGTCAATTTATTCGTATGGTATCTCAATATGGGGAGGAACATTTAATATTCATTTATCTAGATTAATAACTACTATAAATTGCATTATTAAATATTTATTAAATTTATCTATGCAAACTAATACTAAATTTATATATAATGAATTAAAAGTTAATAATTTTAATTTTATTTTAAATTTATCTACTCTTATTGTACTTTATAAACATAAACATTTAATTCCCTTCCTAGATCATGATCATGATACAAGATACAGTAATAATATTAATATAAGTCTACCCATTTATAATAAAGTATTTGGTCAAAAAAGTGTTTTGTATAAGGGACTAAAACTATGTTAAAAATTAAATATTAATGTAAACGATTTTTCTAGTTTGAAGTCATTCAGATGGCATGTTTTACATCAGAATTTAAATTTATAGTTTTTCTTTTATCCATACCGTCTTGTTAACATAATAATTATCATTGTTTTTTATTTTTATTTTTCTCTAATTATATTTAGTTACAGTTTATTTTATAAGCAATTTTACTTAATGTAATAGTTTAAATCTAATTTATTATTAAGAATTAAGATAAAGACCGCTCCCCCAGCACAAGCTAGGCTTATAGGGGGAAGCGCAATGTATATAAACTTAAGTATTTTTAAAATGTATAAAATTTTCATTGTTGCAATAAATACTATTATTATTATTATTATTATACTTTGTATAGTATTTTTTTTTACAAAATTGTGTTATACCTTTTTGTTTTATATGAATTAATAAATAATATATAAATTGTGAATACCTACCTAATTAGTAATTAATTGTATGAGATTTTATGAGACAACAGATTTTTGCTTGATATTTGATAGCTTTTATTAAATAATATAATTTATTAAGTTAATTGTTATTGAATTATCTTATTTATAAAATGTATTATTATTCAACTATGTTATTTAATAAATTTGTTATTAATAAAAAATTATTCTTCACGCCTTTATTCAAAAATATAATAATTATTATCAGAGAAATTGTATAAAAATAAACTAGTGTACCTACCTATTACATTATTTTAAAATATGATTTAAAAATTAAAAAACAATGTTCCTATTTTTATTAAGAGGACGCCACACGGACACGGGCAAACGAAACCATGCAATGACCAAGAGAATGCGCTGTTAGGTGTTTTCGTGATCCGCAAGCACGCGACGTTTAAGCCGCGCCCACTACTCACAGCCGCGTACCGACCGACGCGTTGTCGAGTTCGGGAGCGTTGTTTATTATCTTATGAACGTTCGTCCGTGACATATCCCGCCGAAATAAAATTCATACACGTAAATGCATTGCCGCCATATTCGCTCTTATACCTACACTAACCATCTTTTAATTAAAGCCGCTGTCAGCCCAATTGTATACCTATTTGTATATAACAATATTATGTTGGCTAGAAAATCTAGTTTTTACCGTACAAATTGTTGTACAAAGATTTTAAGTATTCGAGTTAACAATATTTTACGTACAATAACTTACGATTTACATTTAGTTTGTAAAAATATCAATATAGACATACCAATTATGTATTTAATTTTTATCTTACTAATATTTTCGTATGTATTACCATAATACCGTTGATTATAATAAATATTATTATTTTTATTATTCAATGACAATAATATAACATTGACGCTAAACCAGCGAAAATACCGTACAAAAACATTCCAATTTTGTTCCAATAATACGATAAGTAAATGGTTTTAGAGCAAAATACCTCAATTAAAAGTTGTAGAGGAGTTATATCGGGTGACGTATAAGACTCGATTTTTGATATTTTAATTTTTTTATACCAATTATTCATAAGTAAAAAAGTGAAAATAACTGAAAACGATTTTATCGATTTTGAGAATGAAATATTGAAAATCGATTCTTATACGTCACCCTGTATAACATTTCTTCTTACATTTTAATCAGCCATAAATAAACTACTTGAATTTGATTTACACTTACTGAGTTGCAATCTAAGAAAGTAAAAAATAAAAAACCATTCAACTTGTCTAAATTATATTCAAATATTTTGTTAATTTTTTTTTATGTGATCTGGTTCTCGAATATCTGATTTCAGCATTCTTTTAGGGAATTGTGGATCAATAATTTCGGGTAATAAAGACTTCATATAAAACCTTAAAGTATAAAATATAATATGTTGATAAAATAGATAAAATATAATATAAATATATTATAGGTAAAATAGATAAATCATGATTCACTAGTAATCGTGGCTCGTGTATTCGTGTGAAAGATTATCTAATTATTAAAAAAAAAGGACTCACGTTTGTAACGGTTCAGACATTTTAGAATCCCAAAAGTATTCGACCAGTACGGTGGGATTTTTAGATTCTGAGTGGAACGATGAATATGTATTGATTTTACAATGATGTGTGTTTTTATATTTTAGATTCTGAGTGGAACGATGAATGTATTGATTTTACAATGATGTGTGTTTATTTTTTTTTTATTTTTTTTGTATCTGTGTACACGATAAGTAGTCGAAATAATGCTTCGATTTTCGACTTCAGTATCTTGTTCGATTGGAAAGTGAATATCATTGGTGCTTGGGAGGTCAAAATTTAAAATTCCCAGTACTTTTCAAAAGCGCCAAGAAAAACAAAAGAAAAATTAAGGAAAAACGGGAATTTTTACGCAAAATCGATTTTTCAGAAAATTGAATTTGGTTTTTGGTGTAACTTTAAAACAAATGACCGTATATACATGCAATTTTCACTGGTTGTTTATATTTGCATCTTCTATACACGATAACATTTTCAAAATATTTTGATTTATTTTGAACAGTTTAGGGACATTTTCATTTTTAGTTTTTTTTTAGTTTTTTTTCTAGAAATATCAATGAAATTTTATTTGTTGGTTCAAAAAACTTGAAAATTTAATAGAAGGCTCCTAATATATTGTTTCAAAGGCAGATGAAAAATATTAAAAATCCTTAGTCACAATTTTTTTTATAAGCATTTAAAGTTCAAAAATTGACAAAATATGGAAAAATCACGAAAATTAGCAAAATTATTTTGAGTTAAGAATTCGTAAAAATTTTTCTTTTTAAATCTAAGATTTGAAAATCTAATACAAGATTACTCATAAGATTGTCTACCTTTATCAATAAAAAAATCTCTACCGGAAAGTCAAATTAAATGTTTATGAGCGTTTGAAATTCAAATTTTTACAACATTGGATATTCACTCGATTTCTCATGTGGCAATTTCCTTTTTTTGTTGTAATTAAAAAACGAATTACTGTAGATACATGAAAATTTGACTGAATGTTTATATTAGCATTTCCTATACACCATACAATTTTGAAAATATTTTGACTCTTTTTGAGCCGTTTACGGACATTTTCAGTTTTCAATTTTTTTAGTTTTTTTTTTCTATAAATATCAATTTAGTTTTATCTGTTGGGCCAAAAAGTGTAAAAATTTAATACAAGGCTCCTGATATATTGTTACAATATCAGTTGAAAAATATTAAAAATACATAGGCACGATTTTTTTTTATAAGCATTTAAAGTTGGAATTTTGACAAAATTTATCAAAATCTCGAAAATTATCAATCGTTGGAATTAAAAAATTATAAAATGTTCAGTTTTTATAACTAAGAGTTGAAAATTTAAAACAAAGATTCTCTTAAATAATTCATACTGTAACCAAAAAATCTAAAAAATATATAAACACACATATTTTTTACAGACATTTTAATTTCAAATTTGGACGAAATTACATATTAAAAAACCTAGAATAACTATTTTAGTTATTTTGTTGTGATTGAATAATATTATTCGTGGGTACTTGAAACTTCTAAAGTGTACTATTATATATCTATGATAGTATCACGGTTTTTGTTGATGTATAACGCGTTACCAGTACCTAATGGATATTGTGATATGATTAATTTGGAATTTATTATAGGTCAATTTTTTGTTTAATACCATAGATATGTATATAATATGTCTTATACCTACATAGACTGACATACCGTCTCCGCTCAGAATCGTTTTTCTTATACAATGATATTATATCGTTGAATTCAAATTGAATATCATCCATTATACAGTGACCCACCTGTAACCTACTGTACAGCAGAGCGACACCCACTTGCACACCTTTTTTTATTTTTGTGTCTGTGTACACGATAAGTAGTCGAAATAATGCTTCGATTTTCGACTTCAGTATCTTGTTCGATTGGAAAGTGAATATCGTTGGTGCATTGGGAGGTCAAAATTTAAAATTCTCAGTACTTTTCAAAAGCGCCAAGAAAAACAAAAGAAAAATTAAGGTAAAACGGGAATTTTTACGCAAAATAGATTTTTCAGAAAATTGAATTTGATTTTTGGTGTAACTTTAAAAGAAATGACCGTAGATACATGACATTTTTACTGGTTGTTTATATTTGAATTTTCTATACACGATAACATTTTCAAAATATTTTGATTTATTTTGAACTGTTTAGGGACATTTTTATTTTTATTTTTTTTTTAGTTTTTTTTTTCTAGAAATATTAATAAAATTTTATTTGTTGGTTAAAAAAATTTGAAAATTTAATAGAAGGCTCCGAGTATATTGTTTCAAAGGCAGATGAAAAATATTAAAAATCCTTAGTCACAGTTTTTTTTTTTATAAGCATTTAAAGTTCAAAAATTGACAAAATATGGAAAAATCACGAAAATTAGCAAATTATTTTGAGTTAAGAATTCGTAAAAATTTTTCTTTTTAAATCTAAGATTTGAAAATCTAATACAAGATTACTCATAAGTTTGTCTACCTTTATCAATAAAAAAATCTCTACCGGAAAGTCAAATTAAATTTTTATGAGCGTTTGAAATTCAAATTTTTACAACATTGGATATTCACTTGATTTCTCATGTAGCGATTTCCTTATTTTGTTGTAATTCAAAAACGAATAACTATAGATACATGATAATTTTACTGAATGTTCAGATTAGCATTTCCTATACACTGTACAATTTTGAAAATATTTCGACTCTTTTTGAGCTGTTTACGGACATTTTCAGTTTTCCAATTTTTTTAATTTTTTTTTCTATATATATCAATTAAGTTTTATCTGTTGGGCCAAAAAGTGTAAAAATTTAATACAAGGCTCCTGATATATTGTTACAGTAGCAATTGAAAAATATTAAAAATACATAGGCACAATTTTTTTTATAAGCATTTAAAGATCGATATTTGATTTGAATTGACAGATTTATTTTTTCTTTAAAATTTCCTCTTTGCCTTATAGAAACTTTCAACGTTTATTACATATTACCGATTTACATTCCAATGAATGAACATGGTCAATTTCTCCATATGACTAAAAATTCTATGTATTTGTTAATGGACAAAATAATGACCAAATATTTTATTTGGCCAGATTTAAATAACTGTAAGTGGAAAAAATATTTGTTTGTGGATTTAATGAAATTATACATAATTGTGACACATGTGTAACAGAATTACTAAAAAATTCTGTAACTAAACCACCTCAATGTTATACTTATATCTCTGAATTCAAAACAGAAATGTGGTAACCCTCATTTTTCAAAAATCATTGGTTTTTTGTATGTGAAAAACCCACTACAATTACTATAATTTGTAATAAACAGTCTTTCACTCAAAAAATTAAAATTAAAAGTTCTGGAAAGTTATACTTGAAGTCTGGGTGTATTGCTGCTTACACCTCGAAAGGTGTACTAAAAACTGAACAAGTATTAAATCAAACATCATATTTCTCAGTTCCAGTAGACTTATCTCTTACGAATGATTCATGCTGTAATGTATTCAATTTTTCAAATCAGGCCTATCCCAAACCGATTCATTTCGATGAAATAAAATATATAAAATTTAATAAAAAAGCGTTCAAAAAAATAAATAAACAATTAGACCAACAAGATATGTTACTAAATTCGCTGATTGTAGATAAAACGTATGGATTTATATACACAAACAAATATTTAGTTGTCATAATAATAGTTTTTTTATTATATTTTATAGCAAAATGTTATTTAAATAGGAAAGCAAAAAAATCAGCTATAGAAAACATTAATTTAAGTTATAATCCTCCCAAGTTCTAAAAATTAATTTAGCAAAGGTTCTTAGTACGTATTTATATACCTAATATTATGTATTATTATATTATATTAATATATATTATTATACTCGTATAATATAAAATATCCAGACTGACAAACCGTCTTCGCTCAGAATCGTTTTTCTTATACAATGATATTATGATATTATATCATTGAGTTCAAGTTTAATACAATCCATTATATTATACATTATATTATACATTGACCCACTTGTAACCTACTGTACAGCAGCAGAGTGACATCCACCGATCCACTTAAACG
Organism: Macrosiphum euphorbiae; assembly: GCA_949089665.1. Lineage (NCBI taxonomy): Eukaryota > Metazoa > Arthropoda > Insecta > Hemiptera > Aphididae > Macrosiphum > Macrosiphum euphorbiae. Next base: position 17,497,512 of record CARXXK010000001.1, on the reverse strand, counting down.
CTTTTTATTAAATTTGTTTTGTACATATTATTATTTAATAATTAAAAACTCAAAAATTTTATATCGTCTTATAAATATGGTATATTTTATTTAATAAAGAGTAAATGGGTGGTGTGTGGGACTTCGTCCCCCGTGGCTCTGTGTTCTGAAAATTATCTGGACCCTCCCCATGACAAATTCCTAAATACGCCACTGAATTAATTAGTATGTATGTATTTTGTTTATCTTACTTTTTTTCTACACTTATATATTGTATAAATATATTTTATTTTATAACATACTTTAATAAAATTGTTCAAATAATCAAATGTATAATAATATGTATAATTGTATTGAAATAAATCACCTTTATAAATTTTATTTTATTTGTTACTTTTAAACTTTTAGAGTAATTACTAATTACTAATTTGTATAGTTGTGTTGTAACGGTATCTAATACACTAATTATTTGATGAGATAAGTTTTAATTTTTATAAATTCTTATATTTTTAACACAATAAATAATATATATTATATAGAAACTATGTTTAAATGTTTTTGAAGAGGTTTTTATAGATGTTTTATATTACATATAGGACTCGATTTTCGATATTTCATTTTCAAAATCCATAAAATCGTTTTGCATTTTTTGTTTTTTGTTTTCACCTTTTTGATTTGTGAATAATTGGTATAATAAATTAAAATATCAAAAATCTAGTCCTATACGTTAACAGATTTAACTCTCCTCTATAACTTTTATAATAGGTTTTTTGCTCTAAAACAGTTAGCCGTGTTTTTGGAACTAAAAAAATAAGTTTTTTCTCACAGCCGCGGCTGTCACGGCAATACGGTAATGTAAGGACGGTTGCGGGCATCGTAATAAATCGAGCATAATTTTATTTTGTTTTATTTCACGTAAATAATAATATTATGAAAATAATGCAACGACGGGCGAAGCGCGAACCGCCGATAACAGACCGGTTTTGACCTGCCGGCGGCGAGCGCGCCTGGATGTCAGTGCTAGGAGGGGACAAACGCTGCCACTAGAAACGACAGCAGCACATGACGGCCGCAATTACATTTTTTTTCTGTAAAACATGCCAATTTTGTTCCAATAATACGGCTTACTGAATGGTTTTAGAGCAAAATACCTTTATTAAAAGTTGTAGAGGAGAGTTATATCGGGTGCATGTCGAGACTCGATTTTTGATATTTCGTTCTCAAAATCGATAAAATCGTTTTGCGTTTTCACTTTTTTACATGTGAATAATTGGTATAAAAAATTAAAATATCAAAAATCGAGTCTCGACACGCACCCGATATAACTCTCCTCTACAACTTTTAATAAAGGTATTTTGCTCTAAAACCATTCAGTAAGCCGTATTATTGGAACAAAATTGGCATCTTTTTGTACGGTATTTTTGCCCGTGTGGCGTCCTCTTAATAATGAACTCTAGAGGTCTAGAGATTGGCAAATTTAATTTAAAGCATGTCATTTTAAGAAATGTAGCATTGAAAGTTTTCTATATTTTTAATATGAGTGGTATAACTTAGATATTTTAATTATAAAATAAATACATATTACTATGTATTTTCCATTGAAATTGACTATCAATTTGCAAACCTAAGTATTTAATACCATCCATTTTTCCAATATCTGTACAGTTATAAGCAATTTATAAAATTATTAATAATTTTAAAATCGTTTTTAAAGGCTAAATTTTTGTATGTTGAAGACAATGTGTTTAGTTAAGTTCTAGGTAGTTAACTTCGTTAATCAGTTTCAAAAACATACATACATACTACATACATATTAATATCAATTGTAAATTCATCAGAATAATATTATCATATAAGCAATATAAACTTAGAATTTGCATCTACTTGACTAAAATCTATAGATTATATTTGATGTATAACTGTATAAGGTACATAGTTAGGTACATAAGACACAAACATAAGTACTTACATAATGTATAAATTATAGAACTAAGATTCTAAATATTTATTTAAAAAAAAATATATAGCAGGAATTTAAAATAAAAAATAATATATTAGGTATATATTTTTTGTCATAAGTTTATCGTTAGATGGAAGCAATCAAAAAATATTCAAATATGCATAAAAATAGACAATATAATTTTAAGCAGTATGAGCTGAAGAATACATTGTTGAGTAATAGGGATGGGACAGTGAATCATAGTTCAACTTGTTTTTTTGTTTGTAACCGCCACAGACGAGTTCATTCAGTTTTTTTCAGAAGAAGTTCATCATTAAATTCAAATATAACACAATCTATTACAGTAACCCACTTGTAACCTACTGTACAGCAGAGCTACACCCACTTGCCCACATTTTTTATTACTAAGTTTTCCAAAATATATCCAACAACAAAACCAAATCCTTTAATATTAGTCCCATCCAACTAAAACCTTCAAAGGGTCGAAGCAGAAGCGTCCCTAGACCATTTCCCAATTTGTAATAGTTTTTAAACTCAAATATTAAGGGGGTAAATGTCGACTTCTAAATTTGAATTTTTCAATAAAAAATAAATTGGCGGGCAAATATGTTTTGCCAAATTTCTCAAACTTAGAATTGAGATGCCACATGGATATTTGTTGTCTCCATCTTACAAGTCCATAACATAGCAAATTTAAGCTCAGTAGATCACATTAAGCTCCGTTAGTTTAATATTTAGAGTGAAAAAACAATTATTATGAAGCCTGATGGTAAGAATCTATGTTCTTATGTTGGTTTTTTAAGATTAGGTAGGTACTCAGTTTTTAAGTGAGTTAAGAGCATTTTTAATTTATGGTATATTATATAAGTACGCATAATTTTCAAAAAAAATTAAAGTATCGTAAAAAACCAACGAGAGAACACAGACAATGTTGTTAATTGTTATCTAAAAATTTGTTTGATAATAGGTAAATTCACTCTAATATCAAAACTGACAATACCCTATTGAATCTAGCGAACGAAAATTTGCTATTACGGGCGTGTGTAAGACGGAGAGAACACATGCGATTTAATAGATATAGGTAATTATATTCAATTGAAAAATGTTTAGCTTGTTTTAAAGACATACTTCAATAATCAATATACACAGAAATCTGATTTAAAAATGAAAATAAAACATAGGACTGTCATAGGTTACCTAGTTAAAAATAGGTATTACAACATGAATGCACTATTCATATTAGTTTATTACTAAAGAACAATATTGTTTATTTGTTGGGTTCTAAAATAATAATTTTTAGTAACCTCAGGAATTTAAAATGGAGTTATCACATTGTGTAATTTTTGTTACATGAATCGCATAACTTAACAAATGAACAACAAACAAAATTTGTTTTCTCTTCAATATGAAAAAGAAAAATTCCTATTAAAATTATTATTACCTACTTGAAGATCTCAATATAATATAAGATAGATGTAACAATTATTTTTAAGTTATACGCAAATAATTTAATTGTGAAATTATAATTGCTGACAAGCATTTTAAACAGGTTGTATTTTCCTATAAGTACTAAAGTACTCACACATTATTCTATTATATTCTATTCTATTCAATAAACTATAAATTTACACGTAGTAAACTAGTTTCAGCTACATTTATCGAAAAAAGTTTCATGAATGGTGAACCTAACCTAACCTATAACTATATATTAATATATTACCATAAGTTGTAATTTTAACCACTAGGATTTAAAAACTAAACTGTACTATTACCTACTAATTAGTTATTTATAAAAATAAGTAAGATTACTGAAATACGAGAAACATAAATCAAAGTGCTATTCGCTATTGTAAAAAAATAGCCTTAACTTTTGAGGAATTTTATAGAATGTTTTTTTTTTTACATTTATATAATTGTACAATAACTCAGTCGAATATTTATTTCCCTTAAAAATTACAATACACAACATATTAATTACCTATCCCTACATTTTTAGTAGAATGTAAATTACTACATTATAGGAATATGTCGTTATTACCCATCTGAAGATTAAATTTTCATTTTAACATCGATAATTATATGTAAAAAAAGATGTATTTTTTGAATCTTTAACCGCTAAACCATTTCATTCTTCAAGTTCAAATCAAATAATTACTCATTCTTCGTTAGAGCTCTGAAACTTGCTAATTTAGTCTCCACCGCCTTAGATTTTTTCAATACTACTCGTGATACTTTTAAATTTAAGTAAATTATATTTTTAAAAGAAAAATAATATTAATATTAGTCTTCGTCAATCAGTGTATTCTTTATATATTTAAATATTTAATTATTTGTATACTTATATATTTATATACTTTTCAATATTACTTAGTGTTGTACATAATAATTATTATATTCTCTAATTGTACTTTAATCTATACATTATATAGGTACACCAATTTTTTTATGATACACGCCACTGCTTGTAAGCAGGGTTGGATAAGTTACTCAATTTATTGTAACTGGTTACAAGTTACAAGTAACTCTAAAAATGTATAACTATTAAGTGGCGGCTCGTGAGGTTCACGTAAAGTGGTGCACAAAAAATGTATAAGATATCTATGTTAGATGGTAAAAAAATTTATTTTGGTATAGGTACATACCACGAATAATACCAAAATAATGTACCTACTTATCTTATCTAAATTAAATTTTTTTAAGCATTTTACCCCATTAAAATATAAATTAAATTATAAAAAATTATCAACTACTTATTATGTATGAATATAAACACAAATACACAATATCGTTGTAATTATAATTTATTATTAGAGACTAGAGCTATACAATTACAACAAATTACAATTATTATTATATGAAATTAATCAGTTACATTTTTAAAAACTAAATCTATACGTCTGTCTTTTTTTTGTATAAACACTTCAATAACTTCTTCGTTAAAATTAGACATTTCATTTATTTATTTTATTTATAATAAGTCTATGGATATTATTGGCATCTGCTCAGCTTTGGTACGCGCTCTGGTGGATTATATATTAACGACTCCAACGAGGTAACCGCGCAGCGCATGGTGCCTACTCCCATTCTCCAAGACTATTTAAACTATAATAGTGAATATTGAACTGTGAACTATAAATAGATGTTCATTTATTTTTGTTATACTTTTTTCAATTCATTATCAATGATAAACAAATTCGTATCATAATATATCATAAAAATATAATGACAAAGTTTAATACAACATTTTAAATTGTATTTATTTCTGAATCTATGAAATAATTTAGTTTTTATAATGGATAGGATATGTTTAAATGCAATTTATACATTTTGTGATGGTACTCCTACTACTAGGAATATGGTAGAAGGAGAGAATATTTTAAACTCTGGCCATTTAATACATTGTGGATATACTTTTAAGAACCAGGAACTTTTAAACATATTTTCAATGTGTCTTCAAACATCAGCCCTCAGAGAAAAACCACACGAAATACAAGGAGTTTTAAATTTCAAAAACAATAGAAATTGGGTTATATCTGAAATGAAATGTTCTTGTAAAGCTGGAGAAAGTCAAAAATGTATACACTGTGTTGCTACATTACTTTATTTAAACAGGTAAGAATTTAAAAACAATAAAATTGTAAAAAAAATATTGATTAATTCGATTTAACTGGTTTAGAACTGGTATAAATGCATTAGAAGCTATTTCACAAACTGACTTGCAATGCACATGGAATCAACATAAACCAGCATTGCAACTTTATGCCCCTAAACCTTTAATAGAACACACACATTTTAAAACAAATACTCCATATAGTAAAATAATACCAACACAGGAAAATATTTCTAAAATACAACAGATTCTTTTGAACAGAAATAAAACCTCAGCTTTGTTTCTTCATAGGTATGTTATTTAGTTGTCATGAATATTTTTAATAATTTTTAATCATCCAGATTTATATGAGTTAAAATAATTTTAATTTGGTATTAAATCTATGTATTTAAGTACCTACTTACCTACATAAATTATTTTTTTACAATTCATTTTAATTAGGTAGCTACTAGTTCAACTGCTATTTCATTATCTTTATAAATTTAATATTTATATATGTAATCATTTTTGTTTTTAGTGTTGGAAGGCATTCATTATACATTAATAATCAGATAAAAAAAATGAATAGTATTATTACATCAGACTTCAAAAAAAGTTTAAGTTTAATACTAAATCGTTCACATTATGATAAATATATTGATTTTACTTATGGTCCTTTAAGATATTGCTGTCATCAAGAATATAATAGTATTAGCTGTGTTGATGTGATGGAAATTTGTTATAAGAGTAGTTTATCTAGATGTGTATGGGATAATGAAAGAAAATTCAGAATAACAGGCTCACGGTGCTATGCTTTATACACTTACACACTTAATAATAACCCAGATTGGAGTAAAAAATGTTTAAAGTATTTTAATAATCACTATTTTTCAAATAAATATGTTGAACATGGCATTATCAATGAACCTAGACCAAAGAAATTATACTCTAGTGTAAATTTGGAATGTACCATTTTCGAACCAGGGTTAATAATTTGCAAAGACAATCATTGGTTAGGGTATTCAGCTGATGGTGTAGTATTTGAGGAACGAAAGCCAATAAAACTTTTAGAAATCAAATGTCCTTATAATGGAAAAACAAATACAATAAAAAATGTAATTCTTACCTGTAAGTATTTAACTAAAATCAAGGGAATGTACTCATTAAAACAAAAACATGCATATTATGGCCAAGTACAACTTGGAATGTTTTTACTCAACCTGGATACAACTGATTTTTGTTTGTATTCATCATATGATAACAGCATGTTCATTATACAAGTTATAATAAACAAATGATTATTATAATTATTTTATACTTCGATCATACATTCATACGATCTAAGATTTTATACCCAAGTATAATCGTGATCGTAATTAGTCGTGATAGTTTGCTCATTGCTGGTCACCGTCGTCGTCGTCGCCGACGCGACGGTTACCTCGTTGCTCATAAGCCACGCCCATCTCGAAATCGCGAATAGTAGTTATTAGTTGATTTGACTGCTGCAGTGCTGCACACTGGCGGCAGTTGATGGATACTGTACAATGATGCGTTATCGTTTCGACGAATGACACGATATCGCGATAGCGCGACAATAAAATAGGATCGGTGCACACATTAAATGTGCTCCAAATTGCCATGTATTACCGGTCGGCGTGTCGAGGCATGTAGCTAATTTTTATACGGCCGCCCGGAGCACAAACAACTTGTGCTCCGCGATATTATTTAATCGTTTATAAATATATTTCTTAACATAAAAGCTGCAAAAACTTGTTTTTATTAATATAAATATTTATATTTTTTTTAATTACACACCATTTGCATAATCATCAATTATATTATGTTATTATGGCATATAATAATTTTTTAATATAATTTTTTTGGGTGGTTCACGTGCTCCTGTGCACCATACCACGAGCCGCCACTGCTATTAACTACTCACAAGATACTAGATACATTAATGTTGTGTAAATGGATAAAAGTTACAGTTATCTAACCAAGTTACATTTAAAATTAAAAGTTTCATTGATAAATAATATATGTTTGTATTTATTTATTTATTATAATTAACACATTTTAAAAGTTTTTATAACAATACTGTAATAGTTTGTGTAAAATATTCTTTACAAATTGCAGTTATATTAAAATAATTTAATGTATTTTGCATACATCCATACCTATATGATAAATCATAATAAAAATAATAATAGATAAACATGGTTGTAAAACATTTGTTTAACAGTCATAAAATCAGTAGGCATTCTTCTTATAAAATAAGCGCATGAAACATAGGTAGTAATTAAAGTATTAAAAAAGTCAATGGTATTTATATATATTATGCTAATACAATTTAAAAACATAAAATTGACTTGTAATTTTGTATTAATTATTTTCTACTGGAATGAATATTATTTATTTCCTTTAAGAAAAACTAATTTTTCAAAATTGTGGTCAGATCAATTTCTTCTAGTAGGACAATGAATGAACCCGGCATAAAATGTAACTTTTCCAAGAGCAGGGGCATAGAGATTTGTATTACATTTTACAAATGGTTTTTCATTGCAACATAATTATTTAAAATTGATAATAAATAATAATTTATTTTTATCATTCAACAATTGTATAACTTCCAAATTTGCTTTTGAATCAGCTTTGTTTGTCCTTCAGATGAAAATACGAAAAATTCATATTTATCTGCTTCAACTGAATCTATAACAGTGGGTAGATAATTACTATAAAGAGACCAGGTGAACAATGGACACTGAATAATGATCTCCCTGAAGGATCAGTCCTATAGTATAGCCATCGTAAGAACGCTACTGGGCGGCGACCAAAATTCATACGATCTCGCGCATTCCCACCACTATACCTTCCCGAACGCTGGCCGCCGTCAACTCTGGCCGCCGCCACTGTCGCCGCCATCGCTACTGTCGCTGCCACTACTGCCTATTTACGGTGGCGACTAGATGGTAGAGTGGGAGAAACTTGGGTACGAAACTGCGGAGCTCGGTTATTTGGATGCGCGAACGAGTAGCGTTCTTACGATGGCTAAACTATAGCCCCAACATTGTTCAATCTATACATGTTCGACATCGCAATGACAGAAGGTTTAATCTTAAGTTAAAATTTGCGGATGATATAGTAACAGTGTTCCAGTGTAAGATTTAAAAGATGACAGTGCAATCTTAACCAAAGTCCTAGAGTTAATGAACACATCCCAAGCAGCAAAGAAATGTTAGATATTGTGTTAAACGAGTAACAACTCATGAATAAGTTTTTTGATAGAGAAATAAGAAATACAAAAAAAAAGATTACTATCTTGAGCGCATTTTAATCTTTGGATGTATACTATACTATACAATATAATATATTAGGTACCTAATCACATTTAATACCACATAATACCAAAACTATTATGGTGAATATTTTTTTTGTGTTATAATATATTGTTGCAATATAATAATATTGGATTACCATATTATCTAGTTCATGTGTTTTTGTTCAGAATGGATTATAAATACCTACTCAATTATGAATAGCGGTTAAAAAAAGTATAAAATATTAATAAGTACTTCGGCCCTTTACGAATAGTTGTTGGCACAGAACTTGAGTTTAATATAATCAGTTACCCCAATAATAAAGCATACACATAAATGCTAATTTAATGAAAATTAATACCTATATATTTTATACCAATTTTAAAAAAGTAATTTACACAAATTTTAAATATTTAGGTATACCTACTGTTTCTTTTTGTCATCTACTATTATTAATTTTTACTAACTCACTTTCAGCCTTTTTTAAGGGCTTTAACAACTGAATTTAAATTATTTACAAATAGAACCTACCTAGGTATTTAAAAATAATTTTTTAATTGTAATACATTATATGAACTTGTTTGTTAATGTAAACCTTAATTTATTAACTACCTAACAATATATAATATCTATAAACCAAGTTGTAACTATATAAGACGAATAAGAAATTAGATAATATTACTAATTAAATTACTATACCTATTTAACCAAGTTGCGTTTTGCCTGCCAAACGAACAACACGTACGTTCCCCTCGCGTGTGTCGAATTGTGCGAAGTGTTTATTTAATTAAATTAAATATATCTATACGATGTTTTTGCTTACAACGCAAAAGTGTCAAGTGTTCTAACACAAATTATTTAAGTCATCGCGCGTGGTGGTTTAGACCGCCGCCCAGCAATGGGCTCGACGGAAAATGTTCACACGGCGCCAGCTCAAATTTTAGGTGACCAAGCAATTCTGGTTCGCATACAAACTGAAAATGAAACATTACATAAACTTGTAATCGAATTACAAGCGAGTAATGCACAATTGCAGAGTCAATTACTGGACCTTCAAGTGAGTAATATTAATTTTAATAATACTTCCATAAATGAAAACTTAATCAATACAAATGTACATGAAAAAACGGGTCACAGCTCAGAAGCTAATTCAAACCTACTTAATAAACGCATCAATGAAATAGATAATAATATCATCAAAACAGTGCCTAAAACATATAAACCACCACCAATAAAAGCATGTGGTGTAAATGATCTACAAAACTTAGTTACCGATTTAACTCGTGAAGAAGCCCCAGGGCATGAACAGCAACTGAAAACTTTACTATACATAAAAATCCTGACAGAGGATGAACACCAGTTTAGACGAACATTAAAAGTTCTTGAAAATAACAACATTGAGGAGTTTCATAGATATCAATTAAAAGCCGAAAAAAAATTCCGTGTTGTAATACGTGGATTGCACCCGGAAACTGAAATATATGAAATTAAAAGAGAACTAGCTGACAAAGGTTTTTCTGCATGTGATGTTTCAAACATTCAAATTTTTGTAGTTAAAAATATTTCCTCATATTCCCGTGTTACTTTCACTAAGCTCAAATGTCATAATGAAAGAAAGAAAAATCTTTCTTACAAACAAAAGAACTGATTGGGATCTCTTTAGGAGTGCTCTTGAAGAAACCATCATTCTTTCAGTTAAGCTAAAAACATCATCAGACTTTGATACGGTAGTGCAAAAATTTACTAATAGCGTTGCTGAGGCAGCAAGAGTGGCCACACCCATAATTCACGAAGGGATTAATCGGGAGACCACTTATCCAATTGAAATAAGAGAACTAGTTCAACAAAAGCGTAAGGCGAGAAGAACCTGGCATAGAACGCGACATCCAGCGGATAAAACCAAATGGAATCGTATTAGTAAAATTTTACGTTAGAAAATCAACGAAATGAAAAACAAAACATTCAAATCTTATCTGAGTGGCTTATCTGCAACGGACGATACAGATTACTCTCTGTGGAAAGCTACAAGACGCATTAAAAGACCTCGTGAACATGTTCCACCTATCCGCAAAGTAGACGGTACTTGTTCACGCAGTGAAAAAGATAAAGCCGAAGTATACGCTCAACATCTTGAGAGTGTATTTCAACCAAATGATATCGCTTCCGAACTTGATATGATACAATGTCAACCACTCAATGAAACAAGAGAAAAAATACGCTTTTTACTCCTTTAGAAGTTGCCTATGAAATTGATAACAACATCAACCCAAAAAAGGCACCTGGTTTTGACGAGATCAGCCCGCGAATACTTAAAGAGCTACCGAAGAAAGCGATAATCCTTTTAACACATATATACAATGCAATCCTACGACTGGAATATTTTCCTAAGCAATGGAAAAAGGCACAAGTGATTATGCTACTGAAACCCGGTAAGCCACCAGAACGAGCTACCTCATACAGACCAATATCACTTCTCCCAAGTATGTCGAAACTCTTTGAAAAGCTTCTTCTTAAACGTTTAAAACCACTTATAGAAGAAAGGCACCTCATACCAGATCATCAGTATGGGTTTCGGAACAAACATTCTACTATTGATCAAGTCCATCGTGTCACAAACGTAATAAGCAAGGCGTTGGAAGAGAAAAATATTGCTGCGGAGTATTTCTAGACGTAGCCCAAGCCTTTGATAAGGTTTGGCATAAAGGACTACTAATAAAACTACGAGAACAACTACCACACACCTGGTGCGCACTTTTAGAATCTTATGACTGAAAGACAGTTTCGAGTTATGCATGAAGAATAACAAATTGGAAAAACATATCCGCTGGAGTACCTCAAGGTAGTGTACTAGGACCTACTCTTTATCTGCTATATACAGCTGACATCCCAACCAATAATTACTCAATGACCGCTATGTTTGCTGACAATACAGCAATTTTAGGAACAAGTATTGATCAAGAGACTGCTACTGAAAACGTACAAACCTCAATCGATAGTATATCTAACTGGACAAAGCGATGGAAAATCAAGATCAATAGTGATAAGTCAGTACATGTGAATTATACTCTACGTAAAACCAAAAATCTCCAAGTGTCGCTGGATCACATGACAATCCCACAAAAAGATTCAGCCAAGTACTTGGGTATGCACCTTGATTCTCGCCTTAATTGGAAACATCATGTCCGCCAGAAGAAATTGCAAATAAAAGAAAAAATGCGCAAGCTGTACTGGCTAGTTGGTAGACATTCCACACTAGACCTGGCAAACAGACGGCCAAACAAACGGCTTCTATATGTAGCTATTATCAAACCGATCTGGACTTATGGCATACAACTGTGGGTCTGTGCCAGAAAATCCAACATCGAAGTCATTCAACGCTGTCAGAATATTTCCCTTCGTACCATTGTCGCAGCATACCGGTTCGACAGGAATGAAATCATCCATCGAGACTTGAATATACCATCCATCGAGGACGAAATTAAAAAGTTTGCCAATAAACATGCGAAAAAACTTGAGTTGCACCCAAATGCAACTGCTAAACAACTTCTTCACAATTCGCAAGACATTAGGTGCCTCAAACGTCTGAAGCCATATGACTTAGTTTATTAACTTAGACTAAGAAAAGGGGCTATCTCAGTGGAGGTACAACCCCAAACATGTTCTTGTATAATATATATGTATATATAAGTAATTATTATTGTATAATACTACTTATGAATTACTGTTATTATACTGTATTCACCCACAATGTATTATATTGGTATGTCGTTTAAATAAAGATGCCTTAGGCAGTTAAAAAAAAAAAAACCTATTTAACCATTTAAAAAATACTTTTCTAAAATCAACCCCTTCCAATAATATAATAATACCCATGAATGATAATACATCAATATTTTTTATAGATAATAATAATATATGAGTACTATAATTAAAATTTGTAAAATAAATTCAACATTAAGATAACTTTTAAATATAATATTCTCAAATTAAAAAAACTAATTTGAATGTACTAACTATTTATTTATTTGTATGTTATTTAATGTTGTAGACGCTGTGCTCAAGAAGTTCCCAAACATACAAGATTCTAAACAGGAAATAAAACGTAGCATAATGACATGGTTGGCTCAAGCACCTACCAGCATTATAAGGTTAAATTTAATTTATAATTTAAATGTTTTACATATTATTTAGTATTTTATTTAAAATTAATTTGCGTTTATAAAAACATAAATGTTTAGCAATTGTATTCATTAACATTTATTTATTTGAGATTTAAATCTCTATAATCTCTATAATTATAATTATAATTAAAAAAAGCAAGTTTTTGTTTTTAACATCTGAATTTTAAAATATTTTTAATACTTTAAATAAAAAAACAAAATGTACAATTTTATCTAATTTTCCAAAGTAGCTAGGGATCGATAAATTATTCACTTATATGGCCATACTATTATCAATTTTCATTGGGCAGCATACAAAAATAAAATAATTGTCTTTAAAAATTAAAAAATACAATTTTAACATAATATAATATAAATTTATTTATGGATACCTATAGTAACAATCACATCATGGGTTTCATAATTCAGTTGTCCTTATTAACTAATTTTTAATGATACATATTTGAAGGGCCGTTAGATAAAAGTCCCAGGTGTCGCGGATTCCCGGTGCCTGTTTTAATGGTCAAAATGGTCAAATTTTTAATGTCAAAATGAATAAATTTAAAAAATCAAAATAGTCTTTAGCATAAATATTATTATTAATTGGTAGGTAACTATTTTATATTTTTCTCTTCTTTGAAATTGTTATGGTCATACAATTAGTTATATTTATAATTTCATAAATTTTAAAGTTTATTTTATTTGTATTTACAGATTCAACACAAAGAATGCCCAGACTCCTGTTGGTTCACGTGAATCTCTTGTACATGATTCAATTTATGAGGACAGCCAATAATAACCATTCATTTTATTAATTTAACCTTAATCTAAGGAAAAAAGATAACAATTTTATTTTATTATTTTTTCATTTTAATTTTGTTTATTATGTATACATAGTTTATTTTATAATAAATTATATATACTAATAATTATATTATTTTCATTCATTATAATGATTAGGTACCTACTAGGTATTTCTATTTTTTTTTTTGTCATTGAGAGCAATTTATTATGTCTCTTGACCACAAAAACTACATCCTATTCCACCAATCATTATAAGCAAATTTGACTATAATACCTATACAATTTTTATTTTATATGTAGTATATTAATTGTATCTATTAATTTTAAAAAAAAAAAAAAAAACTATTAACAACCTATTTATATTAAAGAGTTATAATGCAATTGAAGCAAAATATATTGGAATTTTATGTGTGATCTAATAGAACTTAAAACAAAATTAATAGTACATCAGATGAGATTAAAAGGTCAGAAAAATGTATTTCGTATCATATTAATAATATTAAAAAATGAAATTTTAATATTAATCTTATGTGTTATAAACGTTTTTAAAGTACCATTTCATTGCACATAAAATGTTTAAAAAACACTAAATAAGCATTTTTTTAATATTATTTTTGAAATGAAATGTTGGCCATTAAGACATTTTAAAAACGTTTTATAAACACAACTTTTATATTTAATATACATTTTTATAAACATTAAAAAAAATATTTCTTTGCTGCTTGGGTTATTTCCGCAATTGGCAACTAAAGCCATATTGAGGTTGAATTTGACGGATTAAGTGTAAAACATAATTGTCTACCTAAATAATTGGGTATAACGCTAGACCGTTCGCTCACATTAAGTGAGCATTTCAGTAACCTCAGTAAAAAGATCCAGTTCCGGGTTAACCTGGTGCAAATGCTTGCTAAAAGAGGCTGGGGTGCTGAAGCTAAGACCTTACTTGGAAGCCGCATTGAGCCTAGTTTATAGTTCAGCAGAGTATGGGTCCCAAGTTTGGTGTAACAGTACACGTGTAAGCAAAATAGACACGCAGCTCAATAGCGTAATGAGTGCAATAATCGGGACAGTCAAATCTACACCACTGCAATAGCTACCAGCACTGGCAAACATTAAACCATATCTCCATATAAAAGTTGGCCGCCTTAAATGTACCAGAATTCAGAGGCGACTACAAGGAGTGGGCCACGTTTCACGACATGTTTGTAGCTCTAGTTCACTCAAACGAAGACATAATGGACATTTAACAATTTTTCCACCTAAAATTAGCACTCAAAGGAGAGGCAGCAAAAGTGATTCAAAGTTTTGAAACATCGGCAAAAAACTATTCAACATCGTGGGAGTGCGTAAAGGCGTGGTATAATAATAAACGCATTTTAGTAAAAAATCATACAAAAGCAATTTTTGACTTAAAACATATAGACCAGGAATCGTCCGCGAAGTTAAGGTACTTTATCGATGCATTGCAAGGGCACAGAAAAGCCTTAGAAGCGTTAGGTTTTGATACAAATAGCTAGGGCCCACTTTTATTGCACGTTATTCTAATAAAATTGGACACAGCCACGTTACATGAGTGGGAAACTCAAGCGCATAAAACGGAGGTGTCCGAAGTGAATGAGTTAGTAGAATTTTTACACAAAAGATTTCAAATATTATTTAAAACTTAACCAAAATACTCATCAGTTCTCAACAAAGCAAAAAAAATATGTAGGAGATGGTTGTCAAAAAACGACATCAATGCACGCAACGAAAACAAAATTAAAATTTTTCGCATGCAATGAAAGTCACCTGATCTACAGGTGTACACAATTTTTTCACTTTCAGTTCCCGAGAGAAAAAGCAAAATAGATCAACTAAAAATTTGTATTGTGTGTTTATCCAAACACGCAGAAAACAAATGTAAATTTAAAGGTTGCCGGAAGTGTGGTGTAAAACATAATACATTGTTACACGCGCCCAGCAATGATAACGGCAACGATAATGACAACGTAACGACATCAATTAGTGCTCACGCGAGCAATAATATCGGACATACTATGCACGTTTTATTATCAACAGCGAAAATAAACATTCTATAATCAAACGATATATTTTGCGGGGAGATTGTAAACTCGGCCTGAGGAAAAAACATTTCCAAAAGGTCGATGTTGAACTTGGCCCGGGTTTTTTTCAGGTCAAAATTATTTAGGTGTAAACTCGGCCCCGATTTTTTTCAGGTAAAAATGATTTAGGTGTAAAAACCATCATTTTTCTTATAATATTTTTGAAAACATTTAGCATTACCCAGAGGACACCACGAGGAGGCGGTTCTCATTATCCTCTAAAAATTATTTTCATTTTCATATTATGAAATTCGTTATTCAAATGAAAAATGTAATTAAAATGTTATAATATTGATAATAAAGACTTGATTATAAGTGTAAAAATATAATAAAAAATATATAAGTAAAATTGTAGTGTAAATAATGAGTGAAAAATTTTAGTATAATAATATATAAATCTAGTTTTATAAGTAAAAAGCCATGTATTTCAGCATATTCACGCACTGAATACTGATATTTCTTTATTTTTATATTTTGTAAGTGTTCTTTCTAAGAGTTCTTTTTTTTTTTAGTTTTTTTTTTTTTTTGGAATTTAAATGGTGCATCTAGGCTGTTGATTTTATTGTACGTTTCTATTTGTACTTCATTTTGAAATGACGGAATATATATTGAGATGAGTGGAATTAAAACTTGAATTAAAATGCGCATGAAATGATTCACATGCATTTGTTGTTAAATACGTTTCAACTGATGCACTGACCCACATTTCAGGCGGAAACATAGAATCTTCTCCTATGTATGTATCGACTAAATAATCTGCGAATTTAGTTACTCGATTATCATCAGGTTTCAATTCCATTAGGGTTAAAGTAAAAAATTCTGAAACATTTTCTGGCTCTAAGAACACTAATCCATAACAATGAATCAACCATTTGCTTATTTCCGAATCTTTTGTATTGTAGTCTACACTTAATCCATTTTGTTGTATATTCCTATACCAAGCTTGTGTTATGTGGAATCGGCATCCATATATTTTAATGTTTGGGCAAATAAAATTACAAGTGTTATGAATGGCTTTTTCAAAATCACTGATAATGGCTATTGGTTTAAAATCACAATTAATAACCCTACATTTTTCACGAACAAGTTTTAAACATGAAATATATGTATCTGTAGTTTTTCCGGCTAATAAACAAAAAATAAGCGGTATGTAATGCCCATGTATTGTAAACATCTGTTTAAAAAACTTGGCACAGTATGAAAAAGTTCCGTCAACATATATATATTTTGATGTGCAGAGTGTTTTCAAATTTTTATCACAGCTAAAAATGATTATTTTTTCGTGTATATCATTAATTAATAAAAAATTCGTATTTCTATTCGTCACTATTTCCATACCTTCTAATACCTTGTGTACTTCGTTGATCGATTTTGGTAGTGCAGGAATTAACGTTCTTCTGGCATTGTACATATTCCTCTTAACATACCGAATATCACTTACTTGTAGTTCTTCCGTGACAGGTACATTATTAACTGCACTACAAACAATTTTATTTGGCCTAGTGCAGGTATCCTCAGTTGCTTTGCGTTTGGCCACGGTGGTAACACTTTGTCGTTGTAGTATTTGGTCCTCGATAGGTTCATGCAGGTGAACGTTTTTTAAAAAAGCTGTACATTTGCGGTTTATACATCGCCATTTTATTTCGCCTGAAGCTAACGGACGAGTTACTTTAGAATATTTAAAATGTTCTAAAACGAAAAGTGGCTGTCCACGTTGGGATTCAACTATGCGTGTCATCGTCACGGTTGTGTAAACACTACTGAAACGTCGTTTCAAAAGTCCCATATAAAAATGAAATTATTTGTCTCAATGTTTAAATATATTTTAACACGATAAGGTATATAGATACGTTCAAATCAGATCAAATTATGTCGTGCTTATTATATTTTATTGGTCAAAGTCAACGACCAACCTTTTTTATCACCTGACATTTTCGGGCCAAGTTTATAATCGATTTATTTAACTACCTGACCGGCAAAATCAATGTGCACTGAGTGGTTACTATGCCAGTTTTTTGCTCTTGGGGCCTCGTGCGCCTTATCATTATCATGATAAGTACCACAGTAACATTGTTCTATGACAGTACCCATGAAATATTGTATTATCTTTATATATCGGTGATAAGTATTGATTTTGTGTTCCATCTACACTTGCACCAGCTTGCACTCAGGACGATTACGATTTTCTCTATTCTGTGACGATTATCAGTGACCTATATCAGTGCAACCGTGCGGTATGGCGGTATTATTCGAAAAATAATGGTAAGGTCGAATGGTTGATTATAAATCATAGAGTAATTTAATTTTAACATAGATAATAGATTATTATTATCTATGAATTTTACTCTGTTATAAAATATAAATATCTACTAATCGTTTATTACATTCTATGATCATGCTGACTGGCCATTCATTTACAAAAATGCAATAAATATATATGTACTACATTTTAAGTTTTTATCTGTTAAAATAATATATCATTTAGTAGCTTATATTTTATTTAAACTGTATCTACTATGGCCAAAACGTATTTTCAAAGTAATTGGATTGACAAGTATTCTTGGGTAAAAAAAGATGTTGACAATAAAAATTCTGCCTTTTGCAAACTCTGTCTGAAATCATTTTCATTAAGCAATATAGGTATTACAGCAATCCTAAGCCATATGAAAGGTAAGAAACACACAACTATTACTAATGCTCAAAAAGAAAGTTATAATGTTAATGATATGTTAACATCAACAAACGATGTTAACGTTAATCAATCTATGATTGAGAATAATAATTGTACAGTGTCTACCAAAAACCAACAAATCTCTACTTTTCTTGAGCGAGATAAAGTTACAAGGGCAGAAGTAATATGGGCTTTAAGTTGTATTGAAAATCATTTATCAATGTCGGCTGGTGAGAGATGTGTGGAAGTTATGAAATAAATGTATCCAGATTCTGAAATTGCTTCAAATATACAACTTCAAAGAGCTAAATTAACCTATATAATCATTTATGGATTAGGAAAGTATTTTTCTGAGAGTTTAATATCAGAAGTTCTAGATTCCGATTTTTTTTCTATATTATTTGACGAATCACTTAACAAAATATCTCAAAAAGAACAAATGAATATAATTGTGCGATTTTGGTGCAAGTCATATAATAAAGTAATTTCTCGTTACTTGACATCATGTTTTTTAGGACACACGACTGCTGTTGATTTATTAGAAGCTTTGAAGAGTGCCCTCAAGAATTTTGACCTTAATAAAATGATACATTTATCAATGGATGGGCCTTATGTCAACATTAAAGTTTTAAAGACATTGCAAATGGAATTAGCCAACATGCAAAACATCAATACAGTAATGTTGGATTTGTGTACTTGTGGAATTCACACGTTACACAATTCGTTTAAAGTTGCTATGCAGACGAGCAAGTGGGAAATTATTGAGTTTTTAAGAGCTATTTATAATACTTTTAAAAATGTCCCTACTCGCAGATCTCACTATACTAAATGCTCAGGATCATACAAATTCCCTCTCAAGTTTTGTCCAGTAAGATGGCTTCATAATATACAAGTAGCTGAAAGAGCTGAAGACATTTTACCAAATTTGGAAAAGTATGTAAGTTTTGTTAAAAATACACCTAGAGAACCAACTTCTAGTTAATAGTTATAAAATAATGATCAATTGCTTAAATGATAAACTATTAAAACCCAAACTTGCTATCTTTAAATCATTGGCCAATGAAGTTGAACCTTTTTACGGAATTATCCATCAGATGCCCCAATGGTGCTATATAAAAAAAACTTATACATTTAGTATCTTATAGAAAATGTTCTGGAAAATGACTGGAAAATCAGGGAATTTTGAAATCTAAATTCTGTAGCAACCCTGTACATTTCTAATGTTAGATATTATAATAGTTGCTAAATATTTCCCAGGTTGTTAGAACGAGTGTTGTTTAGACTCTGCTGTTTACATTCATTTGGAGAATTTGAAGTATCATACAGTTGTTATTTTGTAAGTTAAAATTACATTTATATTTACTAGTTACCTTTTTTTATTTAAACAATGTGTTTTTAATTAAATTTATATACCTATATATTTACTTATTATTGGTGGAGATTGCTACAATCTGCGTTGCTTATAAATTATGTATTTCTTCGTACATCAATAGACTTGATGTAAATAAATAAATATTCATTTAATTTTTAATGTTAGATATTATAATGGTTGATAATTATTTCCCAGGTTGTTAGAACGAGTGTTGTCTAGATCCTGCTGTTTACATTCAGTTGGAGAATTTGAAGTATACAGATTTAGTTTGTAAGCTTATATTAGATTGTTAATTAGATTGTTTGATAGTATAAAATACTACTTGGTATTAAAATGATTTGTTTTATATGTGAATTGAACTTTGGAAATTGGAAAGCGTTAGTATGTCATTTTAAAATATTTCATTCATTAAAAAGTCATAGTACTTATAGATGTGGCGAAGGTAACTGTAAACAATCTGTTCAGTTCTTAGCTACATTTAAAAGACGTATTCATGCTAAGCACTTCCTAGAACTACAATTAATTTTTCAAATTCCTGAACAACCTTGTACCAATTCTTCACTACCATCTCTTAATGCTGAAACTAGTCATAGAAATTATCTTTTAACTGAAAATGAAAATGCTGAAATTCCATTTAATTTTGAACTAGTTAGTGAATTGTTATACAAGTTAGCAGTAGAACTGGTTTTTAATTTACATAGTAACAATAATTTTTCTAGAGTAGACATTGTAAATAATCAAGTTGGTATAGTAGAAAAGATTTTAACTCCTATGTGTCCATGTTAAAAAAAGTTGTGGATGATGAAATAAAAGAGCCTATTTTACTTTCTAAATTTCATCGAGTTTCATCCGTCATCGAAAATACTTTTCTTTACTGTAGCACTGAATATCGTTTATTAGATTGGCTTATTAATAATGAATTTTTGTCCAAAATAAATCAGTTTACTATAAACAATGAAATTTGTCCAGTTCAACATATTGGTGAAACTATATTTGATGAGAAAAATACAAAAGGTGCTCTATTACCATTAAAAGGCCGGTTTCAAAAATATTTTGAACAAGGTGACAATTTCAAAAATCAGTTTACACGATTAAATGTATATAAAACCAATGAATATACAACTATGGACAATCTTGTTCAAGGAACTCTTTGGAAACAGAAGGTCTCTCAGTATAGTAACGACAAAATTATAATACCTTTTTTCTTTTACATGGATGAATTTGAAATTAATAATCCATTGGGAATTGGGATCTCATTCAACATTTCAATCCGTTTCAGCTGTATATTATAGCTTTCCATTAGCGGAAAATAGTTCTCAATTAACAAATATCTTTTTTAGATGCATTAGTAAAACATGTGGATCTTACATCTTTTGGCAATGACAAATGTTTAGAAAGTTTCGTTAATGAAATCAATATACTCGAAAGTGAAGGTGTTAGCATTTCAACAGAAGATGGATATTTCCATGTACATTTTGTTTTAGGAATAATTCTAGGAGATAATTTAGGCTTAAACAGTTTATTGGAGTTCAGTAAATCTTTCTCTACAAATTTCTTCTGCCGCTTCTGTAAAGCTCATAAAACAGTAACTAAAATAATGCATGAAGAAGATTTATCTGCTATGCGTAACGTTCACAACTATTCTGTAGATGTTGCTAGCTCAAATTTCATAGAAACTGGAATTTATAAAGAGTCGTTGTTGAATCGAGAAACTCATTTTCATGTTACTCAAAATGTTTGTATAGATATCATGCATGACTTGTATGAAGGTATTTGTCATTATGATATATGCCATATACTTACACACTTTATTGATACAGCAAAATTATTTTCATTAGAAACTCTTAATATCCGAAAAATGAATTTTAACTATGGACCAATAGAGGTAGGTAATATTTCACCTCCTATAAAAATTGTTCATTTAAAAAAAAGACATTTGAAAATGTCAGCTAGAGAAGTCATGACTTTTGTTCATTTCCTTCCTCTTATGATAGGAGACTTGATGAGTGATGAGAAGTGATGAGAGTGATGAGTTTTGGGAACTTTTCCTTATATTGCTTCAAATTATAGACATTCTTTTATCATACACATTTACTGATAATGCAATTTCTCATCTTAAGCAATTAATTTCACAGCACAACTCAATGTATGTTACACTTTTTAACGACAGCCTAAAACCAAAACATCACTTTTTAGTAAGCTATCCAACAATAATAAAACATTCAGGTCCTCCTAGGCATTACTGGTGTTTTCGCTATGAGGCCAAACACAAGGAATTGAAAATGTATGCTAGAGTAACAACTTCTAGAAAAAATATAACGTTGACATTAGCTAAAAAATACCAGTTTAAATTTGCTCAAAATTTAATGGAAACAGATAAAAACATTATTTTTAAAGATAAACATAAGATTATAAGTAATTACACTGAAACTATTAACAGTAAACGTAATCTAACTTCATCACAGTATAGTTGTTATAATGAGTTAAAATTTAATGGCATTTTATATGAAGAAGGATATTATCTAACCAAAAATTGTAATGAAACATGTTTATTTAAAATCAGTGAAATTATATTTATTAATTAACCAGATATTATGGTTTATATTTTGGGTACCGAAATAAAATTGAACGAATTTAGTTCATATTATGAATCTTTTAATGTGAGTAGTAGTGAAGAAGTGATAAATTGTTGTTTTATATGTGGTGTTAATGAACTTGATGGACCTCCCATAAATGTCACAACCATTCCATCCGGTAAAAAAATGATACTGTTAAAACAGTTTTATTAATTTGATAAGCTTCAATATTATTTTCAGTTTCTTATAAAACATTTTTATTGTCTAATTGTGTATGTATATTTATTTTTTATTGTCAACTTATTGATTATGTGACTATTTTTCATATTTAAAAACTAAATTAATACTTTTGGTTTTAATTGCAGATTTGTAATGCAATTTTTCATTTAATACTTGGTACAATAACTTAAGTAACTAATCAATATGTCCGATTATACTCCAAATGGGTCATATTCAGTGCCGCAACTAAGCTTTTTGGGCCTTAGGGCAGCAGAAGTTTTAGTGCCCCAATTGTCCGTACATCATATTATCACCCTCCTGTAATAAAATGCTTTCAACCCTACCACAATTATACTATAACCGTGATGTATCGTAAGATGATTTCTCGAATTTGTTTACATAAGTGTTCAGTAAACAAAACAAAAAACATAAACATCACAAATTGTATTATTAGAAATATATTGAAATATCACTTACTTAGGTAGTTTAACAATAATAACAAATATACAAAGTAACTATTAAAAGTAAGTATTATTTTTAACAATAAAATTAAAATCTTAACTTTAAAACTTCATCCTCCTTGCTTTTAAATTTGAAAAGTCAGTTATAATTTTGTCTAAAGATAACTCTTTAGTACGCTGTTGTTCAATATTTAAAACTGCAATATTTGATAGTCGGTCCTGTCCCATTGAGTTCCTTAAATAATTTTTTATTATTTTCAGTTTAGAGAATGATCTCTCGGCAGTAGCAACCGTGACTGGCAAAGTCAAAAAAATAATACAAGAGCCTAAAACTTCTGAATAGCTACAGGATAAATCATTTTCTAAAATAAATAGTTCTAAATCACGAATAGACCTCAATTTTTTATTTATTATTATTTCTTTGAGAGACAGAATTTGATATGTTAACTCGGAACCAACATCCGACTTGTAATTTTGAACAAAATCATAACAACTTTTGATTGTTTCAGTTTCTTCAGATTTAATAATTGATTCCGGCTTTAAAAATTTGAATGTATCACAAACATCTTGAAAACTTTCAAATCTTGATTTAAGTTGCACCAATATAGTATCAATAAGGGGAAAAAATATTTTTATTTTAAAATTATTTTCTGTGATATTTAACCGTCGGTCGCCATTCACTTCATCAAAAAATTTTTTCGCAAGTCGTTGTCTAGTTTGTGAACTATTTAATGGTATGTCCCATTTTATACATAAGTCTTTTGCATATTTTACAATATAAATGTAGTCATTTCTAAGATTTTGTATTGATGAAAATGATTCAGCTAATCTATCACGTGCATTATGAAGATCCATATTACGTTGTTGTAAAAGTTTTGAAACCCCATGCAATGGCCGTAATACTCTTTCCCACAAACAAAGCATTAACACAAATTGAAAATGCTCCATTTTTTTTTTTCAATGAATTAGCCATATTTCTTTCACCTAGCTTGTCACTTGTTAAAATAATGCCAGTTAATGATTTAAGAACATCTATATATCTTTCTTTAAGTGCTGATACTGATTCATATCTTGCTTCCCAACGTGTAGGGCAAACTTTTTTTAATACTTTTTGCCTAATTTTTTTAGCAAAATCTTCCTTAAGGGCTAAATTAGCCCACCTTGGAGCACTAGTGCTAAAAAAATTATAAATTGATTGAACAATTAAGAAAAAATTGTTTGCGATTTCTGTTGATGCTGCTGCATCACAAATAACTAAATTTAAATTGTGGGCACAGCAGTGAATGAATGGTGCATTTGATACATTAGATGAAATTCTTTGTTGTACCCCTGAATATATGCTACTCATAACGGCCGCACCATCATAACCTTGACCCCGGAAATTTTGTATATCTATGTTAAATGACTGTAAAACTTTATATATAAGATTTTCATGATCAGCTGCTCCATGTTTTTTTAACTCAAAAAAACCAAAAAAGGATTCTTTTACCTCAATTGATTTTTGGTCATAATTTACAACAACATACCTCAAAATAATGCTTAGTTGATCAATTTTTGTAATGTCCTGTGTGGAATCAACTATAATTGAATAAAACTTAGAAGTTTTCACTTCATTTGCTAGAATATTCAGAACTTCAGTAGATAACAATTGAATAATTTCATTTTGTATTTGCCAGCTTAGATATTTTATTTTATATTTGTCTTCATTTAACAACTGGTGTAGAACTGAATAAAAATCTGCTAGTAATTTAACTGTCCTTATAAAATTTCCTTCAGATAAATTTCCTTTTTTATTACTACCTTCATTACCTCTAAGAGCAGTGTTGCCTTCAGTTAAAAATAAAATAATTTTAATAAGACGGGTTAATACATTTTTCCAAAACAATGCTTCTTCATTTATCTGAATTTCCAGTTGACTGTCTATTGTTCTGTTTTTCAACCATAGACAGCGAGTGTCGACAGCTTGTATGTGTTGTCTTGATGTTTCATGAACATTAATTTAACACCTATATGGTGCCAGTCATTTATACCTAAAATCCAATTATTTTTGAAACTTTTTTCAAGTCTGTTTGAAAATAACCAACAAGTTTCACAATATACCCGATCTAAAATTATAGAATAGCATAACCACAATCTAGGAATGCGAATTCCAGACTTAACTGTTTTGAAATAAAAGTGTGGTGTAAATTTCCGATTGTAACCACTACCATCTGGAGTAAATGGAAATTCAAATGTGGTAGGTCTATACAAAATAATACTTCTTTTTAAATTAGAACTAATTAGCATACTTTCATCAAAATGACCACGATCAGTTGGAAATTCTTTTGCTAAATCCAACCCTGAGGATTATAAAAAAAAACACTCATAGTATCACTTTCTATTGTTTTATCAAACAAATATCTTTGTAAATACCTACTACTCAAGTTTAATATATTTTTTTGAATAATTTAATATTTTTAATACCTGAATTTTCATTACAATGATCAATGTCATTATTCATCTAGCCACTCATACTCAAACTTTTACTAACAACACTGTGTGCAGCATTATTACTACTATAAGTTTTGTCATTTACTTCCACATCATCTATTAAAATATATATTTATTTACTTAAACATCAATGTAAATTGTAAGATTCATGAATAAATAAATCATAATTATCCTACATAATTATCTTACAGTTAAATATTTAGATATTTTTTAAATAAAATTAAAATATAAGTATAATATGATACCTGATTTTTCAACCTAATTTTCATTAAACTCATAGTTGCCATTTTTGAATTTTTCATCAAACCCTTCATAGCCATGCTATTATAATCATCACCAATAACATTACTGCCACTAACATTATTACTACTATAAGTTTTGTCGTTTACTTCCACATCGTATATTATAATATATATTTATTTGCTTAAACATCAATGTAAATTGTAAGATTCATGAATAAATAAATCATAATTATCCTACATAATTATCTTACAGTTAAATATTTAGATATTTTTTAAATAAAATTAAAATATAAGTATAATATGATACCTGATTTTCATTAAACTCATAGTTGCCATTCTCATCAAACCCTTCATAGCCATACTATTATAATCATCGCCAATAACATCACTGCCACTAGCATTATTACTACTATAAGTTTTGACATTTACTTTTACAGCATCTATAATAGTTAGTATATAATTAAATTTAACAAAGTACCTATATTAGATATAAGAGTTTAAGAGTAGATACCTATTTATTACTTAAATTACAAACATAAAAACCACATTATAGGTACTAACTATTTCTTAATACCAATATTTTTTTTTGAAATATTAATATTTAGTACTAAACAATATAAATGCATTAATAATATTACTATATATGAATTATTATAATATAATGCAAACTTAATTTTGCCTGTATTCTACTATAATTAGTTGAGTACCTAGTTATCAATGTAATGAATTTAGTAATAAATAATAATACTACATAGAACATACCACTTTTATCTAAATTATTTTTTTTTACAAACGCATCCATTGATCCTTTGACTTTTTTAAATTCTAGATCTTTTTTTTCTTTTATTTTTAGTTTTTGGTGACCACTAAGCTGTTTAGGTTTGGTTGACATGTTTTTAATTTTTATAATAATAATTAATGAGAATAGTCAGAATTTAGTTACTCGTAAACCGAAATTGAAAGTCGTTAACTGAAAAACAAATCACAATTCAATTTCGAGATAGAATGAGTTGATAATTCTTGGGCTACCTATTAATACTTTATCAGTTGATCTCACGGACTAGAAACGATATGGTGGGCTGGTGGACGGTCGGACGGACCGCAAAAGTTTCTTCTGTTATCATCAACCACAGATATATATCTGTGTTGAAGTAAACCGACGTTTTTACACAAAAACGGCGTTCCAAAGGTTAGGTGGCCTGAACAACATCACGCCACCAAAATAGGCCACTGAGGCTGCCACCTCATTGGTTAATACTGATCGACTACGCATCACGCCATTCCTATGACGTCAATCATCCCTTTCCTAAATCCCGGGCATGTCTCATATAAATAGGGGCCCTGTTTCACAGACTTTTCAGACATAGAAGTAATTACCAGTGCTTTACAATACTTGTGTGGGTCGCGGACTAGAAACAGCCGCATCGCCGTCCACATCAAGTATAAATTAAATTACAACTATTCTCCGGTAGAATTATTATTCTGTCGACAAATTTCAACTTACTTAAAATTAACTATATTATTAGTTTCGTGTTAATAAAAATATATCAATAATTAACTACATTTTGTGTTAAACTATTCTTACTCTACCTTCACTTCAACCACCATCCTCCGATTCATTGCGACGACGTGTACGTGCATTCGTCGTTAAAGAAGTGTGCAGTAACCAATCAAGTGAGAGCGACGGGTTACTACATACAATTTGGTGTCAGGTGTGGGGTTTCACTTCATCAAACGAAAACTTTTCGAGTACATCGAAAAAAGTACTTTGAGACCCACCGACGAAACCACGTTCACAACGTCAAGGAGAAGGAGGACCAAAGAGCATTCAAACAAAGTCAGTCCAGTGAGGGCAGCAAGAGCATTCAAACAAGGTCAGTCCAGTGAGGGCAGTAAGAACATTCAATCAAGAGCATTCCAAACAAGGTCAGTCCAGGGAGGACAGTAAGAGCATTCAATCAAGGGCAGTCCAGGAAGGATATTTTCAAAAATCAATTTTTCACGGGCAATTAAGACTACAGGATGCAAAATTTGTAAGTCATTTGAATAAAATATAGTATGTCTGTAGATAGATCTAATTGGCAAATTGTTGCGTATAATCCCGTTACACTAAGAATTAAAATGGCTAATCCAGATCAACTAAGTTTAGAAGGGGCAATCAAGTTAGTACCTTCATTTTCGGGGGGATCAGAATCGGATTTAGCTTTCTTTTTGGCTAAATGCGAATTCATTTTTAAAAGTATCCCTAATACTTTAAAACCCATTATTTTAGAAGCCATAATGGCCCAGTTAAAAGGTAATGCATTCGAGGCCGTTAGGTTTAAGGTAATTACCACCTGGGACGAATTAAAAAATTTATTTAAAACCATTTTTGGTTCAGCACATTCAGTGTCGTACTTACAGGTACAATTAAGTCAGATGCGCCAAAATTCAAAAGAATCTATTAAAGAGTTCTCGATTAGGATCGAAAAAACTGCACACGAATTAACACACGCGTTAACGGTAGATAAAGACCAAGCGCAAGTAAATATTATAGCTCAAACAGTGCAAGCGCATGCACTAAGCGTATTCATAGCGGGAGTCTCACAGTCTATCGGAATTATATTAAAAGCGCGCAATATTCAAATATTCGAAGTAGCAGTTTTACACGCAATGGAGGAGGAAAAATCCACCGAATATTATAATAACGCGTTCGGGAATAATAATTTTCAGAATAATAAAAATAAATTCGATAAAAAAAAGTTCAACGATAAAAGCGCGGTTAAATGCCACCGTTGCGAACGAGTCGGTCATTACGCAAACGAGTGTAGAACTAGCGAACATAAATTATTACCTACTTTTAGAAACCCGAACAGCGGTCAAAGTCCGAAGACAGAAATTAAACGCGAATATTCTAGTAAATTCTGCAAATATTGTAAAAAAACGAATCACGACATTAGCGAATGTCGGAAATTAAAATATAATGAGAAAAAAAAACTCGAAGAGGAAAATGATAGGAGCGATCAAAATAGATCCATCGAAGAAATACAATCGGGAAGTAACGTACGCGTAATAACGCCTATAACGCGGGAACATATAAAATGTTTTTCCGATAAATTTGTTAAAAGCGAAATCAAATTTCTAATTGACAGCGGTTCTGAAATGAACATTATAAAAATTTCAAGTTTAAAGGGGCATATAATCGTAAACGAAAAAGATAAGAAAAAAATTAAAGGTATTCATGCAAGTCCAGTAGAGACAGTGGGAACAGTAGTGATTCCAATTTATATTAACAAACAACCTTTCGTAGTAAAATTCGACATTGTGCATGATAATTTTCCAATACCCGAAGCAGGTATATTAGGCATATCATTTTTGAAACTAAATAAGGTCGTTTTGGATTGGGATAAAGAAGTATTAATAATCCCAGAAAAAGTAATTAATAACGCACTAATTATTCCGCCGAGGAGTAATTGTGTATTACAAATAAAAGCCGACGAAGAAATCAATTGCGAAGCAATAACGATAAAGAAATATGAAATTAATGAAGACGTAATTATAGCTAATAGTATCAGTCCGGTCAAAGGTGATAAAATAATAAGTAATATAATAAATATATCCGAACAACCGTTTATTATCGAACAATTAACCACGAGTAATTTTAAATGGGAACCGTACCACGATAACGTTTTTATTGCTAGCGAAAGCAACAACTACTCTTCAAATAGAATTAAAAGGATCAAAGAAACTATTAATACCGAGCATCTTAATCACGAAGAACGCGATAACATATTAGACCTGTGTAGTCGTTTTTCTGATCTATTTTTTCTCGAAGGCGATCTTTTGAGTGCAACTGACATTGTTACGCATAAATTTAATACACCTAGGTGTGTTAAACCGATTAACATACGTCCATATAGGCTACCGCACGCGTATCAGGACGAGATAGAAAAACAAGTAAAAGAAATGAAAGACGCGAATATAATACGTAATTCGTTATCACCATTTAATTTTCCACTAGTGGTAGAAAAAAGAAAAAAGATCTGAACGGTAACCAAAAGTTACGAGTATGTGTAGATTTCCGAAAATTAAACGAGGTTACGGAAAATGAAGCATACGGCTTACCGAATATATTAGAGATACTAGAATCCTTAGGCTCATCTAAGTACTTCTCTACACTTGATCTTGCCAGCGGTTATCATCAAATAATGATTGATAAGGGAGACACCCATAAAACAGCTTTTTCTACAAAATCAGGGCATTATGAATTTTTACGTTTACCATTTGGACTTAGTTCTGCGCCGGCAACTTTTACTCGAGCCATGAAATCTATTTTAATGGGCTTGGAAGAGTTATGTACGGCGTACCTAGATGACATTGTAGTCCACGGGTCAAGTTTAGTAGATCACCAGAATAGGTTAGAGCAGGTGTTTACGCGATTAAGACTACATAAACTGAAATTGCAACCTAGTAAATGTATGTTTCTACGAAAAGAGGTGTTATATTTAGGGCATGTGATCAGCAAAAACGGGGTAACGCCTGATCCAAACAAATTAAGTTGTATTAAAGAATATCCGAGACCACTAAACGAGAAAGACGTAAAGTCATTCTTAGGTTCATTAAATTATTACCGCCGATTCGTTGATAACTTTACCAAAATAGCAAAACCTCTTACAAGCTTATTAAAGAAAAACACACCGTTCGTGTGGACGGACATGTGTGAAGACGCATTCCAAAAATTAATGAATCCACTTCTACTTATCTACCCTAATTGGGAAAACGGAAATTTTAACCTCATGACCGATGCAAGCCAATACGCAATTGGAGCGGTCTTGTCTCAAGGTGACGTACCTAGAGATCAACCCATAGCTTACGCAAGTAGAACTCTAAATACCGCCGAAACAAACTATAGCGTAATACAAAAAGAATTGTTAGCGATAGTATGGGCTGTAAAGTATTTTAGGCCTTATTTAAACGGAAAAAAATTTAAAATAATCACCGATCACCGTCCATTAACGTATTTATTCAATATAAAAGACGTTTCGTCTCAGTTAATGCGATGGCGATTACAGCTCAAGGAATACGATTACGAAATAATCTATAGAGCAGGCTCACAACATTCGAACGCGGATTGCTTATCACGTATACATGTGGTTACCAATGATGAGCCAATTAGCGATTTCGAAGAGTTTAAAAAAGCAGAAGCTAAACCGATTTTTAATTCCAAAATAACTGAAATAGAGGGAAGTATAAAACACGCGCAAAATAATGAAAATATAATTTTACCTATTTCGAATGATAAAATAATAACGCATCCAGCGATAAGATATGTAATAAACAATAACGATTTACCGCAGCAGGTAATTTTTAATGATAATAATAATTTTGTTTCGATTGAACAAACCGATAAATTAGTAATATTCTATAATCTTAAAAATAATCATTATACTACAATTAACGCCGAGAATTATTACGACGCTATTAAAGAGATTAAAATATATTGTATTGAAAAACAAATTAATCAATTCTCGACTATCAGGCTAGAAGGGTTAACAACGTTGACCTGCTACGAGCGCATACGCACGATGTTTCGTTACATATTCCGAAACACTGATATAGCAGTAACTATTTATAAAAAAAACAATTTTTTACGGATGACAACGGAAATATAACAATAAAGATGGGGAGGAAGGACTATAGGATCCACGTAAATAATACAAAAAACATATTTCGAGACCGATTTATGAACACTTCGGTGTCATAACATATATATATTTTTAGCTATAGGATCCTTCAATTTTCTTTTATTGTTATAAGTAGTCATAAACTAGTCATTGTTATATTATTATCGTAGGTAAAAACATATTAAGCTAACCAATTACATATGGAAAAAAAATAAGGTTATTAATTATTATGATAATTTCAATAAAGTCTATAAATAATAAATAGGTATAAAATAATAATAACGTAGATAAGGATTTAATTACGAAGTTTTTATTTTTCTCGGTGGGGAAAAAATTAAAAAACAAATCCGATAATCCATACATCTCTCAGACATTACAATATATTATTCCAATGACAAAATTGTATTTATTGTAAATGTATTTTTTTTTAGTATACCGACATGAATTAACTCTTTTTCAGCTAATAACAATACCAAATTGTGACCAAAATAATTGTTTATATGTAAAACCTAATCATAAGTATTTAGCTATAAGTAAATCAAAAGAAATGTATTCCACCTATGACGAAATCCATAGAAGTCAATGTAAACATGTCAGTGATTTCCTCATGTGTCCTGAAATATATCCTTTACATCCTAGAAGTGTACGCCCCATATGTGAGGTGCTTCTACTACAAGATCCAAAGGAAGTTCCGGACATACACCGAGAGACGTAATCAAGCAGGAAGCCCTAATACCACGAGCACGGCATATTCCGTGTATCCAACCATTTCATCTTTATGATACGGAGTATCATTCTTACAAGGGAGGAATGTAGTAAACCGACGTTTTTACACAAAAACGGCGTTCCAAAGGTTAGGTGGCCTGAACAACATCACGCCACCAAAATAGGCCACTGAGGTTGCTGCCTCATTGGTTAATACTGATCGACTACGCATCACGCCATTCCTATGACGTCAATCATCTTTTCCTAAATCCCGGGCATGTCTCATATAAATAGGGGCCCTGTTTCACAGACTTTTCAGACATAGAAGTAATTACCAGTGCTTTACAATACTTGTGTGGGTCGCGGACTAGAAACAGCCGCATCGCCGTCCACATCAAGTATAAATTAAATTACAACTATTCTCCGGTAGAATTATTATTCTGTCGACAAATTTCAACTTACTTAAAATTAACTATATATTAGTTCGTGTTAATACAAATATATCAATAATTAACTACATTTTGTGTTAAACTATTCTTACTCTACCTTCACTTCAACCACCATCCTCTGATTCATTGCGACGACGTGTCGGGCATTCTCGAAAGATGTGCACAAATAGAGCGATGGTCTAAAGTAATTATGAATCGAATATTTGCCAGCAATACCTATTTTATGCTTAAACATGTTCTAATTGATAAATTCCACATACGTGATAGAATACCAAGTGTAATGTTGATGAACATACATAATATTATCATCTATTTTCAATTTTAATTTTCTGTAGCTTAAGACTGATGTTTGTGTAGTCAATAATATTCATGGAAACATAGACAGGAGTACACGAAATAGTTGTAACGTTTGAGGGGGTAACTACATAATGTACTTAATCACAAATGGAAAGTGTTCGGGGGATATTTCTTTAGCATTACAGCGCCGTCTGTGGATACTTATGAACTAGAACACATCATACAAATTTCTAGTTCCATAAGTATCCACTAAGACGGCGCTAGTAATGCTAAAAGGAAAATATCCCCCCGAACTCCGCCTGTTGTAAACATTTCGTAAACCACAATATTCATCTCGTGTCCGTCCTGTATATCTTAGTCCGTGATACATTTGTGATATCGTACAACTATAAAATCGATAAGAAAATTGTTAACCAAATATGAAATAGATAAACAATTTCATATTTTTTAATTTTCATTATTATTGAATCTAGACTAATACAGAAGGTATTGAATCACAGAAATTGTGCCCCAAAATTAATACCATAGTGCCCTTTTAGCAGGGCGTCGCCTGCCCGTTCCCCTGGTAATTGCGGCACTGAATACTAAATCTACAACCATCTTCTTCTGTACCTAAGTAGTTATAATAAATTAAACATTTTTGACTATAATATAAGATTTTATAAGTTCAAACTAGACTTTTTTGTTCACTATTTTATCAAAAATCATTAGGCATCTCTTGGACTGCCTGAAACGTTGGATAATAATTTATTTACTAGTACTCCAGTTAATGGAAGTACTGGCAGTGGTGTATTAGATTATAACTACCCAGTGGAAGATTTGCCAAGAATGCAACAATTATTCGATTCATGGGGATTAAAATGTGTTTATCAAACATGTGTTGGTAGGAAAATTGCTATAAACTATGACTTATAATAATAAATAGTAATGATAATTATTATTAATATTCTATATTCTATAAATTCTTGATCACTGTTTCTAATTTTTCCTATTTTTACATAAAATGGATTATTTTAGTATTTTAGTAAATTATTATAGTAATTTATTCTGTGTTGCTTATTTATGTAGATCAACTTATAGATATGACAACTCTTTCTCGCATGAAAAGTGAGCAGGTTTACAAACTTTTAAACAATTTTCCATATGGAATAATATTTAAGTTTGAAGAAGAACTAGAACAATGGCAAAAGAACATGAATATTTTAAATAACTGTCAAAATACAAACTCAAATGAAATATCTTATACAAATAAAATGCAGAAACTCTTCCAAAACCTCATAAATCATGTCATAATTTAAGAGTTGACGAAGTCCTCACGTCATCTACTCAAGGTTCCGTGATACTAGACTATTTTAAAACACACAACAGACTGAACGATGGTATACGGGCAACATAATAGACATACTTATTGCATAAGTACTGTCCCATCAAATACCTATGTCTGTAAGCTTGGCAGAATCACTAGCAAACCAAATTATTGCTATGTTTAAAACGGAAATTAAGGTGATTTGATTGATTCATTCTAGTATAATTATAATACTAATAACTAATAACTAAGATTGGCTTAGACTAATAACTATGAAACCTACAGGATACATATTTCATGAAAATTGGTTGTAACAAAAATCCCAAAGGAAAATTGTACTCCAAGTATTACAACTCTGTAAGAAATATGAAAAATACTGTATTAATACCTACAACAATCATTAAAAACAAAATAATCACCGACAAACACAGAAAAAATGGCTGGTTCGAAAAATAATTTGGTAAATCGTTAATATGTACTACCTATTTATCTATAAAAACTTACTTTATTTATATTGGTTTAATTATTACAGTACCTGAAAGTGAAATAGATTCTATACTAGATGTATTGAAATAAAATGACACTACATTCCCAGAACTAGAATTGAACTGGAAAGCTACTGTAAATTATAGATTGAATGATATTAAGAATTCTGGATCGACTACAGACATTTTAAAGAATTGGAAACAATATAAAGTTCCTTACGGCCATACATTGGTAAGGAATTGAAATTTAAATGCGCGTTATAGATGTCTATTATATATAACTATTTTTTAGATTTATATTGATTACAATGTTCTATTCTTACTTATATTAATATATATCAAGACTTCAAGGACAAATCGGATAAAATTTTTAAATTATTCGATGAAAAAATCAAAGATTTAAACAGCCGAAAAATATTGGACACCTTAAAAAATACAGACAAAATGAATATTAATGATAGTAAGATATATAATTAAACTTCTAATAACAATAATGCATTTTTATTACAAAAAATTGTTTATAGATGTCAAAAATTGTGTATTGGTATATTTGCTGCATGCTCTTTTTGCTCCCACTTCCAGAAAACTTACCAGAGATGAACAAGGAAAAAAGAATCTAATCAAGTATTCAATTAAAGATTCACAAGACAAGACAGTTTCATAGTATTTGGTGAATCCGTTGATGTAATGTAGCAACACTTAGAGCAACTTAAAATTCGCGGGGACCCTATCCAACCATTCATTTTAGTGTAGGAACTATTTTCATCCTAAAGAAATTTTAGTATATGTTGACACAATTATGTATAAAGTCCATTCTATACTAAGGGCTATAGAAGTATGTTATAAAATTTTCCACTTATTCAATTTGGAATACCCAAGTCAATCATCAATTGTTTGGTTATTCATACCAAAATTTTTTGGTGTAACATCTAAATATGATACTCCTCACCCAAAATTAGTTCAAATGTTATATGATTTAAAAATTAATAATTTTTGTATTTTTTTCTATAATAATATTTTTAAAAACTTAATTAAGTATCACGTATTCACGTCCTCTTAAGCTGAATATTTTTTACCTATAATAATATTACCTATTTATACTGAAAAGGAATCAGATTTAAAATATATAAAATATATAAATTAACTGATTATGTTATAAATATAACTATATTACATTTTTTTTTACTGAATTAGTATTATAATATAATTCTATTTGTATTTATACTATAGTAAGTATACTTACTAATTTACTGATAAAGTATAGATTTTTTTTATATATATATACCTAATGGCTAACAGCATATTACAAATGTATTAAATACCAAATGTAAGTATTAAGTAACTAGAGTTAAAATGTTGATTCATTTATGTTATAAATACAATTAAACACTTAAAAAATATATTTAACCTTTGTTCATTTAACCGATAAAACAACAATTTTCACATGAATACAACAATTTTGAGTGATTAATTCAAAAATTAACATTATTATTTAAACCAGGGGTCGGCAACCTTTTTGATGTCAAGGTCCAAAAAATAAAAATAAATTTTTTCACGGGCCATAATTTGAATACACCTTATTTTATTTAAACGAAATGTTATAGTAATTTAAAATTTAATTTATTTAGTGCCACTTTGCAACTCAATAATTTCCATTTGTAAACAGCTTTCAACGTCATCAATATCAACTACAAACGGGTTCTGAAATCATTTAATTTTGACGTCAATTGAATAAAAATCAGAAAATCTGCTGAAAATTATTTTGTAACTTTTCAATGATACTCATTAAATTTTACTTTAACTTCTTCCCCAGTTACCTTGTTGAACTGCTTCCCATGGCTTTTTTACAACAAATAAAATGATCTAATTTTTTTTCATCAACATGCTTGTAAAACAATTTTAATTTCACCGTAAATGATTTTATATCAGAGTACATATGCGGTAATAGTTTTTCTTTCCCTTGTAATTTTACATTTAATTCATTTAAAAATGTGGTCAAGTCAGTTAAAAAAGCAAGGTCGAGTATCCATTTTTTATCCGATAATTGGGGAACATTTTTTTCTTTTTCATTCATAAATATATTTATTTCCTCTCTAAGAGTAAAAAAACGTTTTAAAGCTGCATCCCTACTTAACTAACGAACTTCCGTAAAATAAATAACGTCACCATATTCAACTTCAATTTCTTCCAAAAACTGTTGGAATTGTCAATGAGCTAACCCATTTTTTCGTATATAGTTTATGGTTGATATAACTGTATCCATGACATTTTTCCAAGCCAAGACTTTGCAACATAGTGCCTCTTGGTGTATGATACAATGAAAAACCATGGGCATTTCAAATTTATTATCAATCATTTAGTCTTAATTCTCCCAACAAAACCTTTATGTATGCCACTCATATTTTTTCCACCGTCAGTAGTAATACTTATTACTTTTTTTAACGAAAGCCCTAATTTTTCGAATGAATTTTCTATATTTTTAAATATATCTTCACCTGTTGTAGTGCCTTTTATATTACACATATCTGCGAACTCTTCATAAATATTAAACTCCTCGTCTATACCACATCTAATATTAAAAGTTGAGCTGTGTCAGAAATATCTGTGCTCTCATCAATAGCTATCGAAAAACAGTCTAATGACGGTATGATATCTTTTAATTGGGAAAATAAATTATTTCCCAATTCCTCAGTTCGCCTCACACACGTTTGAGTCGAAAGACTAATTTCTTCAAATAGTTTTATTTTTTCTGGACATACTTCATTCGTTACAGCTAACATGCACTTTTTAAAAAACTCAATGTCAGTAAAATGGCGATTGTTTTTTGCCAACATTCCAGCAACTACATAACTTGCTCGTACAGACGCTTCGTTACGTGTATTTTGGGATTTGATAATATTTTGGTGGCTACTAAGAGATGTTAAAAATGTTTATTTGTTTTGTCTAATTCACCAGTTAAGTTTCAATTTTACTTATGCTCATTGTCGTAATGTCGACTGACGTGTATTCTTTCATTACTGTTATAGTTTTATTACCAATTAAAACATAATAACTTACCACCGTGTTCGATAAAAAATAAAAGTTCGGCCCAATCTTCTTTAAAAATACGATGTTCATCGTTAATTTTTCGTTTAGGAGGCATAGAGTTACACGTACAAAAATTTGAAACAGAACTGAGACGATTACACTTCACTAGAAAATCAAGTCAGTATACCAAGTCGTATTTCGTTTTGATAATAAATTATATCGATGTTTAACGAAACGTAGATAACGTGTACAATGTTCTATACATAATCTATTTTTGTTCAATAATTGTACAACTAACTTCTCATGAGAATTGCCAATTTTTATCAGCAAAGATTACGTGTTGTATAATATTTTTAAACTAACTATTAATTATTATCGCGGGCCGCAAAAATTGCTACGCGGGCCGCGGGTTGCCAACCCCTGATTTAAACAATAACATTGTTGTTGGTTAGTATTAATTATGATTATGATGATAAGAGTATTGTCACTGTAACAAGAGTTATATTTTCATTTGAAAATAGTAGCTATTAATTCAACAAGACCATTG
Organism: Macrosiphum euphorbiae; assembly: GCA_949089665.1. NCBI lineage: Eukaryota > Metazoa > Arthropoda > Insecta > Hemiptera > Aphididae > Macrosiphum > Macrosiphum euphorbiae. The sequence goes on along the minus strand of CARXXK010000001.1, from coordinate 17,459,091 downwards.
TTAAAATGTCGGAAAATGTGAAAATAGCTATTATTACTGTTTTAAAACAAAGTGAATATTTTTTGCTGCAACGGGATGAAAGCACAGACCGTTGCTGGTGAGCTAATTTATTAGCTTTTGTTCGTTTTGAGTTGAATGGTTATATTGAAGAAGAAATGCTGTTTTGTCAGTCTTTGTCGACAAAAACAACTGGCGAAGAGATGTTTAAATCTCTTGATAGCTTTATAAAATAAAACGAAGTAGATTGGTCAAAGTGTGTAGGTTTGACAACTGATGGGGCACGTGCTATGTCTGGAATTCATACTGGATTAATTGCCAGAGTTAGGTCAGTTGCTCCTTTAGTTCAATGGACACATTGTAGCATAAATAGAGAGGCTCTTGCAGTTAAAGTTTGGGAGTGCCTCAAAAAAACTCTTTATGGTGCAGTTAAAATCGTCAACTTTATTAAAGCAAGGCCTAAAAACTCCAGACTGTTTGGTGTTTTGTGTGATGAAAAATGGTAAGTGAACACAAAGAGCTTCTACTTCACTATGAAGTTCGTTGGCTGTCAAGAGGTAAAGTGTTATCAAGATTGTTTGAGCTCCGTGATGAACTTAGGGGTTTCCTTATGGAAGGTTACTATGATGGAAAACTTGCAAGTTCCTACTTAGAATTGGTGACCGATGAAAACTGGTTGAAACGATTGGCGTACTTGGAGTATATTTTTGGTGCCCTCTACGTTCTTAATTTAACTCTGAAAGGCAAAGACATTCATAAGTTTATTTGTGCAAGACAAAGTTGATGCAATGATAATCAAGCTTCAACGATGGGCTCTAAAAATAGAACAAAATTCCTTCGATGCATTTCCACATGATTTTCTTGAAACTAACGAAGTTAAAATTGATAAAGCAACAGCTACAACTATACAAGATCACCTCAAATCTTCAGCTTCCAACCTCAGGTTATTTTTAATTATTTATTTTTCTTAATTACAAATTAATATTTTTTAATAGGCGTAATTGAAATCATTTTTACACTGTTTTTAGAAACTGCTTCCCTAAAATTGAAGAGGAAATCCAATGGATCAGATATCCCTTTGAAGAAGATAACTTGAAAAAATGTGTGAGGAAAATTCGTTGATTGAAATGTCATGTGATCAGACTTTAAAATCTTATTTTAAAAGTACACAATTAGTGCCATTCTGGTTAAATGTTCGGAAAGACTATCCAGCAATCGCTTAAATTGCACTGCGAAACTTGATGGGCTTTTCGAAAACTTATCTATGTGAACGTGCTTTTTCTACTTTAATTTATTTAAAAAATAAATATAGGAATAAACTGAATGTTGAGAGTGATTTAAGACTAAAACTTACAAGTTGTAATCCAGATATTGTCTTTCTAATGAAGAACAAGCAATGTAAAAAATCACATTAAATTGTTTATCTTGTGATAAAGTTGAATTAAGTTTTTTTTTAATAAACAATTGTTTTTTTTTAAATTTTTAAAATGTTTTATTCCTAATAACTATATATACATGTATATGTTACGGTACAAGTACGAATAGCGGTAAAACCTAGGATATAGCGGTAAAACCTAGGATTTACCGGTAAAACCTAGGATTTACCGGTAAATCCTAGGTTTCGCCGACTGCTGGCGGTAAATGTCTGAATTTCGGGCATTTACCGATTGATTTCGGTAAGACCTAGGATACGCAAAATAGTTTAGTCAAGCCCCGAATGATTTTTGTAGTTTGGACTTTTACAAACGAGATTTGGTAAATCTTATCTGATAAACAATCAGTGTTAGTAAAAGTCCGAAATTGTTTACCAATTGTGTGATATTTTTTATGCTGAATGTTAATTAGTATTATATGCAGTCCAAAATTATTATATTATAATTTATTATGTTAAATTAAATTAATGTTATTATTATATATTATGACTACAAATTTGTATTATTATTATTATTATTATTACTATAATTTTTATATACAAAAATTTAAACTATTGCGTTCATTCTACCACGATCGATTTTAGGGATTTTCATTTCGACTTAAATATTATAGATAATAACGGATGACCTTGACACGTGTACAGTCAATAAATTAGCCAAAAAGGTACCTATGTCCTATCTTAATGATGTGATAAAAGTTGTTCCTATACGGCTATACGGCTATACTCTCTCAACTTTTCACTCGGAATCAGTTTACCTTATGCGAAGAAAAATTTTTAAAACGGCAATAATTCCAGAGAATGAAATTGGTATTCGTCAAGCAGTATTGCAACTGTCTTTGACTTGGGGACAAGGTTTTATAAGGCGCAACTGTTTGAAGAAATGTTATACAAATCGATGTAAGTGTCGATCCAAAAATGTATTGTGCAATTCAAGATGTCACAGTAGCCAAGCCTGCACAAACAAATAATTGTATTGTTTTAATAAAATATAATAATAGTTTAAATTATTGTAATAATAATACAAATAAAAATTTGTTGTCATAATATATAATAATAACATTAATTTAATTTAACATAATATATTATAATATAATAATTTCGGTTTGGTAAACAATTTCGGACTTTTACTAACACTGATTGTTTATCCTAAGATTTACCAAATCTCATTTGTAAAAGTCCAAACTACAAAAATCATTCGGGGTTTGACTAAACTATTTTATGGGGTGTTGACCAGTTGCCCCCCACGGCTGTTATCGGGATTTTTAAAATATACCAGTTGCCCTCAACAAAATGTACCAGTTGCCCCAACTGAATGTACACGTTGCCCTCACATGTTAATATATACACGATTACAATATATAGTCTGTAAAATAGGGGAGATAAATATATAAATATATATACAGTGTGTAAACGGTAATCGAGAACACTCAATATCTTGCGTAGAGACTGCTATTTGAATTCCGTTTTTTTGGCAGTTGTTATGACATAAAAATACACATTTTTATGGTCTTTGAATTTTTTTTACTTAATTAGTCACGCGCATGCGCATGTCAACTTTTTTTTTTTTTTAATGGCAACCCCCTGCTTTAACCACTACTTATTTTTTGCCTATTTTTTTAATGAATTTTGGTAGTTGAATCAACTTTCTAAGTCCAAATTGACCAAGTTTACAGCCAATCAAAAAAAAAGAAAAATTAGAAAAAAAATGCGCTCGATTTTCAGCTTTTTGATTTTAACTCTGAAAATAATTATTTAGGATGTTAAACATTGACATTTTTGTAACTATTTATTACGGTGATATTCATAAGTTATTTTAACTTCAATTACCTACTGAATAATTTTCTCTTTAATTTATGTAATAAATCATATAACTTATTATAGCAGAAAAAACGTAAATTAGTATGTTGTTTATTTCTTTACATTTAATGGATCTATTAGAACGTATTAATAATTATTAATTTATAACAAATTCAATTCTTATTTAAGTTACCAATTTATTTAGTTAATAAAAATCTAAAAAAAAAAAAAAAAAATCTAACGAATAAATTGTTCAAACTGTTCTCTGCCGTGAACAAAACATGATTCAGCGCGAGAAAATTATTCAGTAATTGAAGTTAAAATAACGTACGAATATCACCGTAATAAATAGTTACAAAAATGTCAATGTTTAACATTCCTAAAATAATTATTTTCAAAAAGCTGAAAATCGAGCGCATTTTTTTTTCTAATTTTTCTTTTTTTTGATTGGCTGTAACTTGGTCAATTTTGGACTTAGAAAGTTGATTCAACTACCAAAATTCATTAAAAAAATAGGCAAAAAATAAATAGTGGTTAAAGCAGGGGGTTGCCATTTAAAAAAAAAAAGTTGACATGCGCATGCGCGTGACTATTAAGTAAAAAAAATTCAAAACCATAAAATGGTATTTTTATGTCATAACAACTGCCAAAAAAACGGAATTCAAATAGCAGGTCTCTACGCAAAGATATTGAGTGTTCTCGATTACCGTTTACACACTGTATATATAAATACAGGGTGATATTTTTATCATTGAACACTCATTATTTCAAAAAGTATTAATGTTTAGAAAATTTTTTTAACATAGTTTCAAGTTGTTAAAAAACAATATTTTTATTAAAAATTATATTTTTAAATATTTTTTTAATCCTTTTATCTTTTAAGTTTTTTACTTTTTTGAATGACAACATGTAATTTTAATTTGGTATTCAAAAACAGAATATTATTCTGAGTATTCGATAATAAAATTAAATTTAGGGCAATTAGTTTATAGTTATAAGTATTTAAAGTTTAGATGAGCGGAGTAGAGTGGTACGGGGTTACCCCGCGAAATGTTTGTCCACTACTCCGCTCATCTAAACTTTAAATACTTATAACTCATAAACTACATTCCCTAAATTCAATTTTTATGTATTAAAATAATCAGAAAAATATTCTGTTTTTGAATATAAAATTAAAATTACATGTTGTCATTCAAAAAAGTAAAAAAATTAAAAAAATTAAAAGGATAAAAATATTTAAAAATATTGTTTTTTAACAACTTGAAACTATGTAAAAAATATTTTCTTAAACATTAATACTTTTTGAAATAAATCCACCAAAAATGATCTCAAGAAGAAATCAGTTTTCTGTTGCAAAACTGAATAGCTTAATTTAATATGTTACCTTCCTAAATATCTATGTGATAGATAACTATAGTAACATTGTGTTCCTAAATTGTTTGAAAGGTACCTATAAAGATATAGTTTATTTTGTTGTTTATTTAAATTTGTGATAGGTAATCACAGGGTACTACTACTATACTGTTTTATATTTAATTATTAATTTATAAAGTTTGATTACTATTTTATAAAGAAATAAAGAAGTTGTTTTTATTGTTTATTCAACTTTAAACAAAGATAAAATTGTAAAATAAATTTTTAAATTAGGTTTTTATTATTGTTGTTTTTATTTAGTAGTTTAACATTGGCCCAAGTCATGAAATACATGATTTTTTTATGAGTTCAAACACTTGGGACCTAGTTAGACTATTTACAGGTAACTTTGGCCTGAATTTTCCAAAAAACATTGTTGATATAAGGTAAACATTTAAAATGTTAATATACTATTAAATACATTGGTTTACTCATACATAAGACGGAAAATACAAATATACATAATTTTTAACAAAATATCATTCCAAATTTTGGAAGACATTTAAAAAAACATAAAATATTGGGACAATGTTTCCCCAATCGACGTTATATCTGCATATTTACAAGTTTAATGTATATTTGGTGAATATTTTAGCCATTTTAAGAACATATTAGGATTATATTTTAAGCATTAAAGAACCTAAATATCCGCTCTTTAATTATTATAAATTTAGTTATCTTACCAATTTTCATATATGTTTTGCATTGTTTTCGAAGTCACTTCCATCGTTCAATATCGTTATTCATCTTTTTGTGAAAACAAAATTTAAATTCATTTTTAATAAGTAACATTTTACCTTTTTCACTGTACATAATATTGTAGACTATCCATTTTTAATATATATTAACGAAGCACGGACACGCACAAATAACGACTGAAAAGTTTATTTGGTGCGATAACTGATATCATATTATCTTTATTACTAAATAATATGATATTGTTAAATTCGATTTGACACGGGATGGAATTGGTATATCCGTCAAAAAAACCCCAACTAGTATATCTAAAAATTCAATTTTTATAATTGTGACGGAACTCGGATGCAGCCATATTGGAAAAATATGCAATTAAGAAAATGGGTATCTATACTCTGCGCCACGAGGGAAGGTTTCACGCATGCAGACTGACAGCAGCTAGCAATACTAGGCTCCGTTCCCCCACTTTGTCCTCTACAGTTCACTCTGTGGCGTGCATACAGCGTGAAATATGCGTTATACAGAGTGATTACATTATATTATAATTAGCTGCCCATGTGCTTCGATTCCGGGAGTTGTGGAAGACGCCTCCGGCGCCTTCGAAGTGGTCGAGTGAAAATCGTTTCACGGGGAAATTCGAAAAGAAATTAAACCGTACCGAAAACTGTGACTTGGAGTGTAGAATGGTCTTTGCTCGTCTAGTGTAATACCGTAACCCGCTGTATGCCCGGTTCTGATTTGTTGACTGTATAAGAAATTAGAAATTGCAAATAATTGTAATCGAATGTCTAGCCATCAATCATCGCTCTATGCAAATCTATGAGTTATAGGGCATGTGTGTATGGCGGATTGGATGCATGACCCACGTCGCATGCTAGATCTAAGTAAAAAAAACGGGAAATTCAAAAAGAAATTAAGTAGTATAGCTGCCGCAATTTTTGGGTGTCTAGGAAGTCAATCACCCGGCTCGATTTTGAGCATAGTCTGGCAGGTAGGCAATCCGACTTCGTCGTATAGCTGACGACGTGCAACGGTCGGGTAACACGATGAGGCATGCAATCCGAAAACTGTGACTGAGTGTCTAGCGGTCTCTCCTCGTCTGGTGTAATACCGTGCCCCGCTGTATGCCTGGTTCTGTTTTGTTGACTGTACAAGAAATTAGGAATTGCGAATAATTGTAATCGAATGTCTAGCTATCAATCATCGCTGTATGAAAATCTATGAGTTATAGGGCATCTGTGTATGGCGGATTGGATACATGACCTGTCGCATGCCCTGTTCTTTTGTGCGTGCAAAAAGGATAAATGCATAACGAAAACGATAATTGTGTGTCTAGCTTTCAGTCCTCAACCGGTACAAATTTGTGCGTTTACAGGGCATACCTTCTAACGTCGATAGTCTGATATTGTATTATTGTAGGAGAAAATGTTAAAGCCGAATGTGATTTGAATAAAAGGGTTACGTAGTTGATTTAAAGGCAACCATACTTCCCAGGTATTTATGTGTCGGGTTGCGAACGAACTGTGCATACCAAGTTGTGCACATGAGTTGTGCACATGCTTATAGTTTTTGGTTTTTAAAAGTGGTTTTACAACTATCAATCACAATCTTTTACAATTTTAGGTTTAATATAAGTAAGTAGTAATGTAAAATAATAATAAAAAGGTGGGCAAGTGGGTGTCGCTCTGCTGTACAGTAGGTTGCAAGTGGGTCACTGTATAATGGATGGTATTAAATTTGAATTCAATGATATAATATCATTGTATAAGAAAAACGATTCTGAACGGTGACGGTATGTCAGTCTATGTATAAGACATATTATATACATATCTATGGTATTAAACAAAAAATTGACCTAAAATAGGTACCAATCAGTGGCGGTTTTGGCAATAATTTTCTGAAGAGGCGATAAATAATTTCGCCCCCCCACACCCCCTGACACTATTTAACAAGAAATAAGACCAAAAGTAAATAATCTGTGATCTGTATACTAATTGATATAATTGTATATAACTAGTCAAAAATATAACTATATCAATAAGGTGCTCCATAAATAATCTATTTAGTCTCACATTTTCGTCGTAATGTTTTTTTAAATAACTTTCCATGTTCACTGAGAGCATCAACAATAGTTACAGAATTTTTTTCTAAGTTTTTTAAGTTAAAATGATTGCGAATATGCTCCTTTGACAATTCATGTCTTTGTAAACTTCTAGGCAAATTGTTAAAATCCCAATACCCTTCAGTAGACCAAACAGACTTTGTATGCCCTAATACCAAGCAAGGCCAACAAAATAATTTTTCTAGGTAATAACTACCATATTGCCAAGAGTGTTGTTTATACCAAGCTACACTAAATGACCTAGAAAACACTTTGCCACTTTTTTTGTCAGTAGTTAAACATGATAACGATGGAGTAGGTTTACCTTGCTGAAGTAAATCTGTTTTATCACGAGAAATTAATTGACTGAACGGAGTTCCAAGTAAACACACAATTGAGTCATATATTGGCTTCATTATATTTTAATATTATAATAACTAAAGTCTAAAACCAAGAATCAAAAGAACTAGAAACACTCTAACACTAGAAACAATAGGAAGTTGGGATTAGAATTATTATACTTATACTTATAATTGATAACTTATAAAATAATTGCATAGGGACTAATCTGTAACCACTAATGATTAATACAAGTTACAACATACAATATTAATAATTATACTATTATAGGATTGGTAACTATACATTTTCATAATTATTTACTTTTATACATAGAGAAATACGATTTATTTTGATATTAATTGAAATGGAGCAGTTTTGTGATTGTGTCATTGTGATAAGCCGCGAGGTTGATCCTTATCACGGAAGGAGGCGAAAATATTTATTGCCGCCTAACTATCAAAGCGCATGCGCAGTTTAAATAATTGTTTACGTGTGTGAGTGTGTAATTTCACTTACACACTAGCACAGTACAGTAGGCGACAGAATCGGTTGCCGCCTCAAGCCTCTACAGTTGTAGAACAGTACGAAAATAACGTAATATTTTTAATATTTTTAAAGCTATTCCCGTCATTGAATATAGTATATATAATTGGCCATTATAAGGGCGCATGGCATCCGTCTTAAACATTTTTTTTCAACAATGCAATCATATTTGTACATTGATGATATAAAATAAAAAAAAAATTATAAAACAAATATTTTTTAATCGAATATAAAATTTCTTTTTTCTTTTTTCTTTTTAACTTTTCAAGGGAGGCGGTGCCTCCCTTGCCTTATCGGGAAAACCGCCACTGGTACCTTTAATAACTTCCAAATTCATCATAACACAATATCCATTAGATACTTATAACGCGTTATACATCAACAAAAACCGTGATACTATCATAGATATAATAATAGTACACTTTAGAAGTTTCAAGTACCCACGAATAATATTATTCAATCACAACAAAATAACTAAAATAGTTATTCTAGGTTTTTTAATATGTAATTTTGTCTAAATTTGTAATTAAAATGTCTGTAAAAAATAAGTGTGTTTATATATTTTTTAGATTTTTTGGTTACAGTATGAATTATTTAAGAGAATCTTTGTTTTAAATTTTCAACTCTTAGTTATAAAAACTGAACATTTTATAATTTTTTAATTCCAACGATTGATAATTTTCGAGATTTTGATAAATTTTGTCAAAATTCCAACTTTAAATGCTTATAAAAAAAAATCGTGCCCATGTATTTTTAATATTTTTCAACTGATATTGTAACAATATATCAGGAGCCTTGTATTAAATTTTTACACTTTTTGGCCCAACAGATAAAACTTTATTGATATTTATAGAAAAAAAAACTAAAAAAAATTGAAACCTTTAAATGTCCATAAACAGCTCAAGAAGAGTCAAAATATTTTCAAAATTGTATGGTGTATAGAAAATGCTAATTTAAATATTCAGTGAAATTTTCATGTATCTAAAGTTATTCGTTTTTGAATTACAACAAAATAAGGAAATCGCTACATAAGAAATCGAGTGAATATCCAATGTTGTAAAAATTTGAGTTTCAAACGCTCATAAAAATTTAATTTGACTTTCATATAGACATTTTTTTTTTTGATAAAGGTTTATAATCTTATAAGAAATCTTGTGTTACATTTTAAAATCTTAGATTTAAAAAGAAAAATTTTTACGAATTCTTAACTCAAAATAATTTGCTAATTTTCGTGATTTTTCCATATTTTGTCAATTTTTGAACTTTAAATGCTTATAAAAAAAAATTGTGACTAAGGATTTTTAATATTTTTCATCTGCCTTTGAAACAATATATTAGGAGCCTTCTATTAAATTTTCAAGCTTTTGCAACCAACAAATAAAATTTGATTGATATTTTTAGAAAAAAAACTAAAAAAAAATGGAAAATGAAAATGTCCCTAAACAGTCCATAAACCAAAATATTTTGAAAATGTTATCGTGTATAGAAAATGCAAATATAAACAACCAGTGAAAATTGCATGTATATACGTTCATTTGTTTTAGAGTTACACCAATAACCAAAATCGATTTTTTGGAAAACCAATTTTGCGTAAAAATTCCCGTTTTTCCTTAATTTTTATGTTGTTTTTCCCGGCGCTTGTGAAAACTACTGGGAAATTTATACTTTTGACCCCCCAAAGTACCAACTAGATTCACTTTCCTATCAGAAAAGCTACTGATGAAGAAAATCCCAGCACTTTTACTGTCCTAAAACGTGATGACAGACACAAAAAAAAAATAAATATAAAAATAACAAAATATAAAAACATACATCATTGTAAAACCAATACATTCATCGCTCCGCTCAGAATCTAAAATAATAAATATGAACATGGATTATTTGTTTATAAGTTATATTTTTTACATTACAAATAATATATAATCAATTAGGTACTACTAATCAGTATTTGCATAATATTTTTACAATGAAAATTATTTGCGGTGGCAAAATATCTAATCATATCTCACTATGTTTATTACATACGAAAGACATTGCTAAGCAATACAAATTCAAACATACAATATAGTGTAGTTTAATGATATTTAAAAAAATATCAATTGATTAAATTGATTCGTGTGTTGACTACAATACGTAGAAATCAAACATATCGAAGAGTCTCGCTAGAGACTCCTTTCTGTGTATAAGTAACACCGATAAGGAACAGCACACCGACAACCGATAGCGAGACTATTATACATTAAGTTTCGTTTCGGCGCTCGGACCTCTCACTCGCACGCGTTGGTTGAATGCAGAGTGTGAGAGAGACAGAGTTAAAAACTGCAGTTTTGTGAGTCTTTTTCTTTCGTACGTCATACAGTGAGATGCGGCCGCCCAAACTTCCCCTTCCAACGCCGCGCCGTAGCAACCGCCACGCACAGACCGCTACCGTACCGCGAACCTCACCCACAACAACAGCTAGCTAGTTATAAATGTACAAAATGTAATGTGAGTTTTATTTCTGAACTGACGTCTATTAAAAACCACGCAAAAAGTATCATCCACCAAAATGCAGTAAGAAACACACCTCTTAGCTCTCAAGTTTGTAAATAATAAAAGTGACCCAACAGATGAACAAATTAAGATTGCAGAAATTAAATTATCAGGTTTCTTAGCGGAACACAACATAGCGTTTTTAGCTATGGATCATCTTGAACCATTATTAAAAAGTATATTTCCCGATTCTAAAATTTGCCAAAAAATGAGGTTAAAACGAACAAAAGCAACAAACATCATAAAAAATATAATTTCTCCTGTTGAAAAAGAATCGCTATCGAGTATACTAAATAAAACTAAATTTTCTGTCATGATTGACGAATCCACTGATATTGCATGTATATCAACAATGTGTATTGTTGTACGCTATAGTGGTGATAATAAGATTAAAACACAGTTTTGGGATTTGTTACCCGTGTATAATTTGGAAAACCCCGAGGAAGTTAATGCTGGCGCTACCGCTGAAAACATTTTCATAAATGTTATTGATGCGTTCAAAAAGCATAATGTCAATGTTGAAAATATAATAGGATTTGGGTCCGATGGTTGTTCGACGATGATGGGTAAAAATAATTCGGTGTCTAGCAGAATGAAAGAAATGTTTCCTGGTGTATTTATAATGAAATGTATATGCCATTCACTACATTTAGTTTGTAGTGAAGCTTGTAAATCGTTACCAAGGAGGTTAGAAGATTTTGCTCGAAACGTTTTTAATTTCTTTTCTCATAGTAGCAAACGACAAAGGCAATTCGTCCAGTTTCAAGTATTTTTGAATTTAGATGTGCACAGAATATTACATCCTTCCCAAACAAGGTGGCTTTCCTTGTTTAGTGTTGTTGAGCGATTATTGGAACAGTGGGATGCCCTTCAATTATTTTTCAGTGAAAAGTGGCTATCAGAAAAATTATTATCGGCAGAATCTATTTTTAACCAGCTAAACGATCCATTTACGAAAGGATTTTTTTATTTTCTTGAGTGGATTTTACCCAAATTCACTATGCTCAACCAATATTTTCAAACAGATCAAATAGTTTTAAATACATTACATGAAAAAATGGAAATATCTTATAAAGATTTATTAATGGTCTATATGAAAAGAGATTATGTTTTAAAAACTCCCCTATCAGGACCCAATGCGTAACGATAAATTTTTAAAACATTCTGATATCTATTTAGGAGTCAAAATTATGAACCACATTTTACTTGACTCTGTAAAAAGAAGGCAAGATTTGTTGAAAAACTTCTACATGAACTTTGTTGAGTTTTTAAAAGTGAGTTGTGTACAAATAAAAAAACTGTACGATTTTTCTGATCCCATTCTACCTTTATTAAATATTCTCACACCGTCTGTTGCTCTTTCTGATAAAAAGAGATCCAAATACAACACAACAAATAGTATACTGTGTCTTACTCGAAAACTCCCCAGGATAGTAAAAACTGATTTACTACAAGTAATTGATGATCAATGGCGTTTAATGTGTTTAGTAAATTTTTCCGATGATATTACCAATGAAAAAGAACCAGATCAATTTTGGATAAAAATAAAAAATTTAGAATCTCAACAATTCCAAGAGTTAGCAACATTTGCATTATCAGTTATGTCATTGCCGCATTCGAATGCATGCTGCGAGCGAATATTCAGTTAAGTTAATAGAATAAAAACCAAGTCAAGAAATAAACTAATAACTAAAACTGTTTCAGCAACTATAATGACAAGTGAAGCTATAAAAAATGGTTCATGCTACAATTTCCAACCATGCAAAAAAATGGTTGATTCTATGACATCTATAAATTTGTATCCCACAAAGATTAATGACGAGATAGAAAAGAGTGACGATTTTATTTTAGATGATTAATTATATTACCTACTTATTATGAAGACTAATGACGAAACTGAAATAAGTGAAGATTTGATTTTAATGTATTTTGATGTTTTTATACTATTATTATTTAAGTTGCTACAGCGATCATTAATTTACGACCTATATTTTAATAATTTTTTTGATGTTGAATATCTTGTTATAATACTATACTTACTACTATTTAGTGAGTATTTATGTTACCTACTGGCTGGTGCAGTGATTTTTAACTATTGACTGTATTGTTATACTTATTTGATGTTACATACTTTACTAAAATACAATTAATACTTAACAATTTAATTTATAACTTTAAACTAACAAAAAAACTAAAAAGTTATTTGATATTTCATTAATAACAAATTAACATATTATTTTGAATTTAGATATGTCTATGCTGATAATTGATAACTGATAACAACGGCTGATAACGTGCTGATAACAATATTGTAATAATTGTACCGCAAATACCGTAATTTATAGAAATGTACGGTAATGTACGATAAATTTGAAGTTCTCCTATTGTACGGTAACATACGGTAATTTTGAATACTTTTTACGGTTTTCACATAATACATTTCTGGCAACACTGGTTATACGTTTGCAGAATTATTATTAATTATTATTTATTTTTATTATATTATAAAATGTTTTTTACGTACTCGCGTTGTTGCGATACCGAGGTCTCGTGCATTTACATTATTACATACGTTATTTTACGCGATTTATTGTTACCAAATAACAGCTACGTAAATATGTACCTATTATTACTATTTTAATACTATAATAATAATAATTATTATTAAATAATTGTATTGTTAATATAAATTTATAATTAATAATTATATAATATAACATTTATATTTTATTTATATTTTTATAGAATTATTATTCACAAATAAAAATAATGATTAGAAAAAATGTAATCCATAAATATAATATATATAATCCTCAGTATATCACAGTAAAACGTGCTTCGGAAAAATAATTGAAATCCTCAAAAAAACTACTTCGGAGAAGTAAAAAAGGCTTTCTGTGCGTAAGTTGAAGAGATTGGGAGAAAAGATAGAACTTTGGTGTTAATAAAGATGTGAAATACCCAAATTATGTGCCTCAACTTGAAAAAATATCTTATTCAAAAAAATTTCAAGATGTTCAACTGTACAAACATTAAAAAAAAATATTAGCACAGAACGGCGTACAATAATGATGAATTAATAAAATTAGCCATAAATCGGAATTGTCGACTTGTTTACGAGTTAATGTGTCTGATTCGAATTTTTGTTGAGAAACTGTAATTCACGCCGTTCTGTGCTAATATTTTTTTTTAATGTTTGTACAGTTGAACATCTTGAAATTTTTTTGAATAAGATATTTTTTCAAGTTGAGGCACATAATTTGGGTATTGATTTCACTTCTTTATTAAACCCCAAATTCTATTTTTTCAACCGTGGGCCTTTTTGGCACAGAACTTTGAGATTGATTTCACATCTTTATTAACACCAAAGTTCTATCTTTTCTCCCAATCTCTTCAACTTACGCACAGAAAGCCTTTTTTACTTCTCCGAAGTAGTTTTTTTGAGGTTATACATACAACAAGATAGAAAATCTCTTACAAACCTTGGTCATAGTAGATATATGCTTTTGAAATTATAATAATTTGTGTATGACACTTACTATTAATCAATTTAAATGTATATATATATATGCATGTGCTACATCAGTTACAAATTAATAATGAATAATAATTAAGTGTTAGCATTGATTATAAATACTATAGATTGCTCACTGGCCGGTTTTTCGGTGGCGTACAATAAAACCCTCGGTAGATGGCGATAAGAACCAATAATACTAATAAATTTGTATTTTATAACAGCCGCCGCAACTATGGTGGAGCGCGGTGCGGGTATAACTGGTTTTTATCGTCGCCCGTCATAATATCCGACGTAGGTATATTATATTTATTACTATTTTTATTTAAAATGTTTTGGTTGAGTGTGGCACTGGGAAAAACGGACACGATAGGTTAGTCGATACGGATTATGGGCTTATTAACTATATTATAATATGGTTTTGACCAATTCATATTTTATTGTATATACCTATTTTTTATTAAAAGCAATTAAACAATATTTCACACAGTGAAAACACGAAAATGTATGGAATGATTGTAATGTATATACATATTATAAATACGTGTAATTTAACTTTTAAAATTTGAAATAATAGGAAGTTGGTACTTGGTAGGTATGAATTATTGCACAATAGGTACTTGCCAAATCGAAACTGAATATTTAATATTTTAATGTATCCTATCAATGCATTTATTATCACTCTTGTTCTATATACAAATTATAATAAATTACAATGTAAAACTTAGTGCATACTTTAAATTACATTAGTTATAAATTATAGTTTATGAGAATTTAATTGTGTTGTAAAATCCGCAATTTTGCCACATGTTGAACTGCTTTGTTGTGTAAATCAGAATTTGTCCATTTGCATTCTTTAAATATCTTAACTGTGTACAGTAATTCCATCATATAAATGTAGTGTTCGTAGCATGATTGAGCTGTAGTAAGTATGTTGTTTTTAAAATGAGTTTTGGTTTTGTCCATTAATTGAGATACAATTTTTTTTTCATGTTTAATTTCATTAAAATGTTTGTTAAAAATATCCAAACAGGTTTTTGTGATACATATCATTAGTTTTGATGGATTTTTAAGCCCTTCAATAATTTTACTATCGCCGTATGTTTTATGTAATAGAAGTAAATGATTTTTATCTTGAAGGTATTGTGATGTTAGAATTAATGATTCTTCACATTTGACACACGTGAACATTTCCATACATCGCTTAGCAATATACCTAACCAGCAAAATACAAAATTGAACAATTTTCTAGTGATTGGTTTAAATTCAGAATAGGACTTGTTTCTGATGTAGGACTTATAGAGGGACAACGTAATTCAATTTCTGCATTAATATTAACAATTTCGTCATTTATTTTGGTTGTGTCATGTTCATTTGAATTTGTTTCTATTTGAATGTCTTTCAAAACATTAACATTAAAAAATTCGGCATCGTCGTCTTCACAATTGCATTTTTCAGAACATTTCATTAAACTATACGTACAAATAGTCCCAAAACAACATCGAAATGTTCGAGCAGTTGGATTTTTATTATAACCGTTTTTTTGGCGCATTATAGAGAAAAAATTTTCTAGTGGATCTTGTGTCAATCGGTTTGTCATAATAAAAACAATTTTTTTTCCAGTATTTAGAAACATTTTTGGTTTTTCAGATTTATAAATTTCTAACAGTGCAGTAATAGTCCATACAAACCCTTCAAAACATGGTGGAATACTATTTTTTTTATTTTTTTTTATTAATTTTTACAGCATTTTGAAAAGTTGTACGAATTTTTTTTAAATTTTCAAAAACTTGAGGGTTGTTGTCATTTAAAGGTCGTCTATTTGGGTTAGGGTCATATAAATTCTTACTGTTCGCAGAATCGAACATGTCATTTACATCTTCAATAAAACTAGCTGTATTAAGTGCTGTACTTGAATTTAACTCTTTTGTACCTACACATGTTTTGATTGCAGCGGCGACAGATCTACTGAGTACCTGAACTGCTAATTTACAACTCATTTTTTGGAATGCATTAGGAGCTAAATGAGCTGGCGTAATTTTGCACATTGCTCGAGCAGTGGAACTGTTGCTATCTATTTCATATGTTTTTTTTACATCATCAAATGATATAATTTTATTACCAATTTGTATATCCCCATTTAACACATTGACGGACAGTTTTCATTTATCTAAATTCCTATAACCTGCTTTTAAAACGCACTTTTTTATTACTGCTATAGCAGTAATAACTTTATTACTGCTATAGCAGTTGTGTTGTACGTACATTGAAAATTCGATGCAAGTTGACATTACTGCTATAGCTGTAATCATTTTTTTTGATTATAATACATCAAAATCATAAATTATTTCATAATATACAACCAATAAATCTGTATTATTATTATGAGAATTTAAATATAAACAATATTAATTGTAATTGTATGAATTTAAAAACATTTTAAACAAATAGTACATCAATAGTATATAAACATGTTAACATAAATATAAGCTTCATTGAAAAAAAAAATCTTTTGAATACAATTATAACATTCAATCATTTAATTACAAATTTTTGTGATATGCTTCAAAACAAAAACCAGCACATAGTGGTTTTGCACATTGCTTGCACTGGAAAGACGTTTGTTTTCTGATTTTATTGGTCTTGTAGCACTGTAAGCAATTTTTGTAATAAATAGTTCTCTTATAATTTTCTGGTATTGGTATTCTTTCTTGATAGTGATTGGTTGCTGGAGGTATTGATGGCTTTTTTTTTAGTACAAACAGTTCATTTGCAGTCACATTGTTCGGAATATTGAACAAATTTTTAATGAGTAAATCACGAAAAGCTTTAAATTTCATATTTGGAGTATCAAAATGTTTTTTATAGATAAAAAACGAGTTCCAAACTGTAACATCGAGTAAATGAAAAATTACCTTTTTATACCATTTACATGTCTTTCTTGGACTGCTATAATAACTGACCATCTGGTCTGACCGATCAACACCATTCATATAGTTGTTGTACTCGACGATCTCCGACGGTTTGTTCTTTTGTTGGCCGTACCGATTTTCTGACTGTATTAATTTTGGATGTACTCTAGTTGTTATACACAAAACATCACGCTTATCCTTCCATTTACTTACGTAAACATTATTTTTACGTCTCCATACATGTTGTCCTTTTTTTAGTTTATTATCAACTACAACTTTTGGGTTTCCTTTACGATTTTTTCTTAAAGTCCCAGTTGTGTGCGTTTTTAGTTCAAGTAAAGTATTTGAAAGTGTCACACTGTTATAATAGTTGTCCATGTATAGAGAGAACCCTTTATTTAGGTAATTATTCATTAGCCTTAAAACAATACTATCTATTTTTGATGTCCTAGATGGTACAGCTGATTGTTCTTGCTTTCCTTGGTACATTTCTATATTGAGCACATACCCATCATATGAAGTGAGTTCGTAAAATTTAATGCCATACCTAGCCTTCTTGTTTTTTATATATTGTCTAAATATAATTCGACCACGGTGTAACAATAATGATTCATCTATTGATAAATGTTCGGTAGGAATAAAAGCTGTCTGAAAATTTTGAATTAATGTGTCAAATAATGGTTGGACTTTCATCATAGGTCCAATCACTTCATTATTATAACGGTCAGTATACTGTACACTAAAGCAATTGAGTATTTGATCAAACCTTCTGCCAGACATAATATGATTAAAAACCGGATGGTAATATAATGGATTTTGTGAAAACATGTCTCGAATAACAGAAAACTTTACTGCTCCACCAAGTAAACAAATACCAAGAAAGCGTTTGATTTCATCTAAATCTACTGGTTTGAATGTCGAAGCTCGTGCATTTTTTTTATGAGGTCGATTAGCTTTACTCAAATTTTCCCCATATTTATTAGTTGATTCAATTACCATATCAAAAATGTCATCTGTCCAAAATTGAGTAAAAATTTCAATTGGAAATTCACGAGAACTTTCAGAAATATTTAATTTTATACCACTGTGACTATCATCAAATGCATAGTCTGGAATATCGGCGTAATCTTCAACCCAACTATCAGTATCAGAATTATCATCACTAGACTCACTTGAACTGTCATCCACCGACAAGTTGTCATCTGAATTTTGATAATTATTTGATCCAGTAAGTTCAGGTCCACAGTCGTCACCAGAATCAAACGAACAACGTACAGGTGGCAAAGATTGAGAATGTGGCCTTGGTTGTTCATAACTCGGATCGTTATCCGAATCGTCCCCACAAGAAAACAAACTAGAACCACTATCACTCTCATTTAAATAATTTTGAATTTCACTAATCTGTCTTCGGTTCATATTTAAAAGAATGAAAATATACAATATATGACAAAATTACAATTGTTTATGTGTTTTACAAGACGTATTAGCCATTAGGTACTAAGCAATTGCACAGTGCGTATAATACTGCTGTGTAGTGTGTACTAGTTCGTCGACTGTCGTTCGTCTGGTTCGAACAATCTCATAATAATCAGTTAATAAAGATAACGTCTGGTTCGAACAATCTCATAATAATCAGTTAATAAAGATAACGTGAGTCAATAGAATTAACAGCATAAACAATAATATACCCGAATTCTAAAAATAGAAAATTGTATATTATATTGGTATTTTTTCCTTGTAAAATATGTCAGTGCCCAATTATCTAACCTAACACGATGCGGCAATCTGATGTCTACTTTCATTTGATACCATTAGAATAAGTACAGCTATAACAGTAATGCCATAATATGAAATGTTTCACATTACTGCTATAGCAGTCATGCCACCTAACATCAAAATTATAAATTACTGCTATAGCAGTAGTGTCCGTCAATGTGTTAACAAATTGTTCCTTAGACTTTTAATTAAATGTGGCATGTCATATACTAGAAACAATTTTCGGTCACAAATTTCAGTAAATGGTTTTTTTATTGTTCCTCCTAGAAGTGAAAACATGCGCCTATTCTGTGTTCCTTGGTCACACACTATTGCTACTGGTGTTAAACCGAGATCAAATAGTTTTTGAACTGATTCTTTAACAATTATGGCCAAGTTATCTCCTTTTATTCCACTGCCAGTTAAATAATAACTAAGTGGAAATTTCCAGTTGTTATATAATCCCCGTACCATTATAACTAAAGCGTGCGATCTGATTTTGTCTGTTCTACCTAATGTACCAAGATCTTCATAGCCTTCGATTTCATCTTTTGATTTATTATACTCAATAGATTTCATTATTGATATTTCGTCGAGTAAAACAACACATTGTGTGTTTCACAAAAAGTGAAAATGTTCAAACGCACCGTGAAAAACAAAAAAAAAAAAAAATGGAGAAAACGGTAATTTGTACTCAAAACCAGTTTTTGACATAATTGAATTTATAATTTGGCTGTTACTTGAAAACTAAAAACTGTAGAAACTTTAAATTTTCATTAAATGTTTATATTGGCATGATCTATACATGGTAAAATTTTTGAAAGATTTTGCCTTTTTTGAGCTATTTATACTTAGTTGAAATTTTACAAAGTAAAATACAAAGTATTTAAGTGGTTCTTATTGCTTTAAAAAAAAAAAATCAATAATCGTAGTCACCACTTTTTTTTATAAGCGTAAAAAGTTAAATATAAATATAAAAATTCACGAACGCTTTTCTATCAAACGGTTTAAGATATAAAATAAATAAATAAACAAAATATCCTAGACTGACAATCGTGTCCATTGAGAATCGTTTTTCGTACACAATGATACCTATCATTGCTTTCAAATTTAACATATCCATTTTAGTGACTCTATGACCGAGGTCCACTCCACCCCTACTGTACAACAGAGTGAGTTCCTGATTTTTATTTTTTTGGTTTTTCGCGGCGCATTTGTAAACTACTGAAAAATTTTCAATTTTGACCCCTTGAAGTACAATATAAATTCACTTTGCTACCTATATTTTTAAGATTGAAGAACTTTTACTACTCAAAAACGTGATGACAGATACAAAAATAAAAAAAATATATAATTAAACAAAAAAATAAAAAACACACATCATTGTAAAGTCAATACATTCATCACTCTGTTCAGGATCTAAAATAGTAAAAAAATGTAACTTGGTGTACAGAAAAAATGGTAATATAAACAGTTATTTAAAATTTTTATAAAATCAGTTATAAAATATTTAAGATTCGAATATATTCTATAGGTATACGATATTTTTTTATAAGCATTTAAAGTTAAAATTTTGGCAAATTAATTCATCAATCAAGAACATTTGTTAATTATTTTGAAGCATAAATGGATAATATATAGGTACCTGATGAATCGAAATCCAGTACGCGTCCTTTGATTTCGGTCGGCTTCATTCGTTTAACCGGTGTTTCAAAGTTTGTGTTTTCAGAATTTTCACATTTTGGAGAACCTTTTTAAAACATGTTTTCAATTATTTTAAGTTACAAACCATTAAGAGGACGTCGCACCCGTATATTATGTTGTCTACTCGTCTTCGTCTTACACTCGTACAACATAGCAAATTTTACTCTCAGCAGCTCACGTTTAGCTCCGTTAATTTAAAAATTAGAGTAAATTTACCTCTTATAAAATTGAAAGGTAAGATAATTTTCTAGGGCATCTCATCGGATTTTTGTTATATTTTAATTTTAAAGCTAGTTATGATTATTTTAAAACTGTAAATTGTTTGTACACCTTTAAATACTTATAACTCGGTTTATAATTAAAATAAAACAAAAATCCGATGAGATGCCCTAGAAAATAATCTTATCTTTAAATTTTAGAAGAGGTAAATTCACTCTAATTTTTAAATTAATTTAGCTAAACGTGATCTGCTGAGAGTAAAATTTGCTATGTTGTACACGTGTAAGACGGAGACAAGTAGACAACATAATAATATGTGGGTGCGACGTCCTCTTAAGGTAGTACACAATTAAAAGTATTATTAATTAAGCTTACATTTATTTGAATTTCCGGAGTTATTTATAGCAAATTTTATTGGTGTAGCATTCGGAATTAGTTTTCGTATTTTTTGATTAACATTCATAAACATATTTTGATCAAAGTGATCACTACATATATACTTCTTGCGTAGTATTTTCGGGCTTAAATTGTCTAAAGCCATATTTCCTAAATTAAAAATTATGTTTTAAAATTTAGTTTTAGGTACTAACCTAACCTACTTAAAAGTTAAAATTTATAGTTGATATTTTTAAATAACAAATGTTAATGTAAATGCAAATTGCTTAATATGTAGAATATAAATATAATAAATGAATAACTTACCCGAATGAATAATCCAAGTTTTCATTGAGTGTTCATCACTTGGAAACGTATGAAAACTTAATTCGGGGTTATTTCTTTTTGATTTACCACAGTTAAAATAATTACACTTTTGACCAGACATGATGAATTTAATAGTAAAACATAAATAAAAATGTACCAACAATTTCAATAAATTTTATTTTAACAATTTTAACAACATTGACAACTAGTTACTACTCCAGTATTTATATTACTGTTTTGCTTTAATAAACAAATAATAAGTCATAACTAATAACTAATAATACAACTGAAGAAATGGGAATATAAAAATACAAATTAATACTACCGTACTGTCATTAATTATAAACACTATAAAGTATAAATACTTATAAATAACTATAATATTATAATGACTATTCTTGAAATAATGTGGAAGAAAAATGAAATAATTTTTAATAAATTATACAAATTATGGCATCCATAATGAAAAAGTGTACATTATAATTAAATTTTTTAAAATAAAAATTTCCAATTTAAGAAATTTAAATACATACAATTTGTTAACTGGGTAAGATAAAAACAACGTTGGTTTTTACTATTTGCGTTATTTGATCTAAAATTGACATTAACAATGAGTCTTTAAACTCGAAAAAAAGTCCCACTGAAGGTACGATTTTAGAGTTTTACATTTTTACGTTTAATGAAATGTGAATTGTTTAAAACAATTCAAAAACAAAATAGGGTACTAGTTTGTTGACGTGCGGTTAATATCGAAATGCGTTCGGTAATAGGACCTTATAATAGTTAAACAGTTAAACCGTATAGAAAACTGTAAGTAGTATAAAATATACTAGTATGTATAGTAGTAACAATTTCGTATACCATTTATTTTCTGGTACGATGATTTTATTTATCATTAAAATTAACCTTACACCTAGTATGTAAAACATCTTAAAAATAAGATGAATGATTCAATAATGCGACGATACAATATATTAATTGGTATTCACCGGTCAGTCCTAAACTCCTAAACCCCAATGTCCCGGCAATCGGCATGTTCGCAAACCTCAAGTCTCGACGGCCGATGTACGACCGCGACAGACTCGACAGTCGACACTAGCGATTACAACGTCGACATCCACTAACTAATCTTCGACGAGAGCGCTTCATAACGGCAACATCCATTTTTCGCGCAACGTGTTTACCCGGCCAGTGAGCAATCTATAGTATTTATAATCAATGGTGTTAGCTGTAGGAACTCTTATGATTAATAGAGCATGGTTTAGTTACAAATTAGTAATCAGTATTGATACAATGATGATTCTTTTTGTTGTGTTTCTGTTACATCTTCATTGATAAAGTCTTTTCTAGTATAATGTTTCTGAAATAATACAAATGCATACAAATATCTGCTGATATATTTTTAGAGTACATAAATAATTCTAAATAATTTACCACATAGTGTGCGAGTTGCAGCCAGTTGAAATGCATGTTTGACGTTTGATACAAATACATTACAAAATCCGCATCAAGAGAGAAGCACGTAGAGGTTGTCAAACTTACTCTATGCCTTAGTACTTAGTACAATGATGATTCTTTTTATTGTGTTTCTGTTACACCTGCATTGATGAAGTTATTTCTAGTGTAATGTTTCTAAAACAATACAAATATATACAAATATCTGCTGATAAATTTTTGAGAAGGTACATAAATAATTCTAAATAATTTACCATCTAGTGTGCGAGTCGCAGCCAGGTTAAATGCATGTTTGACATTAGATCCACATGCATTGATAACCTGCATTGATAAAGTAATTTCTAGTTGAATTCTGCCGCCTTAACTGCTTTACTCGCCTTTGGAAGTAGGATTCCGCCGCCTTAACTGCTTTACTCGCCTTTGGAAGTAGGATTCCGCCGCCTTGACTGCTCAATTCGCCTTTAGCTCCTTTGAAGTTTCTTTTTCGACTGTGCCAGTGTAATATACTGGTAGTCCAGGTAGTACAGGACTAATTGTATATTAACGTTGCAGGTAGCTAGACCACTTCGCTGATGATGATTGGGTAGTGATTTAAATAAGTTGTAAACATATGTAATTACAATGTGGTTTCATTTTAATGTTTTCCAATAAATCGTGTTAAGTCCAAATGACAATTATTACACAGTGTCTCGTGAAGGTGCTTGGAGTAGAGATGAATGAGCACGTCTGAATACAGGCCATTTCGGGGTCCCTCTTATAGTCCGGTACCCGCTCCCCTTGCCTAGTGATACTGTATCTCGGTTCTCACGGATGTGGTCCATGTGGCCATCGACCTAGCTACGCACTTGCAAATTCCTAATCTATTCTGCGTATTACCATAATGTACTGATAGTTAATTTATTAACTGTCAATTTCATTATAATAAATCATACTACTTTTTTACATCGAATATCTGTCATATAACGCTATTGCATTTATCACATCCGCCTATTCCACATGATTGCAAAATTGTGCTAATCTGTTGTGGTATTATTTTGGACATCGTTTCCCCTTGAGCCAGTAATTTATTAATCGTAGTTTTGTTTATGCGTTCATTTTGGGCATTATACTCCCCATGGTTTATTTGATTAAGTACAATAGAAAAGGTTAACTAGTTTTTGTTTGACATATCTACAGTATGTTATGCTAAATATGTTACCTATCGGGACTTTAAACGTTACGTAGTAACTCGCTTACTACAATATAGACCTACTGGAATTACAGTTTTTAATAAATAAGGTACATTTACAAAATGCAATAGTATAGGCCAGAAACTTGATTTGGAACTAGACGAAAGTGGTACATCATCCATGTTAAAACTTAGTCGAACAAAACAATTGTTTTCAAAATGCTCAATATGTGGAGTTAAAAATTTTAATAGCATGAATTTAACACCAAGGTGGATGTATGATCCTGGATGAATAGAAATAATATCATGACTACCAGTTTTTGGAGTTTTTAACAAAGTTCTTGTATGTTTAGGAAGTTCCAAACCTTCTGTTCTTAAAATTGCTAACAATGCATTTATACAATTATGAGTAACATGAAAATCAAATACTCATTTTTGTCTAAAGAACCATTTTCTGTTTGATTGTTATTATTAAAACTAAAATGTTTATGAAAATTATCACTGGTATTAGTTGCTATCTCTTGAAATTGATCTGAAGGCTGCATAATATTATCAAATGCTAAAGGCATACTAATAGAGACATCTATAGTAGTTGATTCTTGTTGCAGAATTTCTGAGTAGCTGACATCAGCTTGCTGTTGATTTGTCAAAGATAATTGTTCAGAAAATTGTTCTTAACTAGTCGTTCAAAATGCCTTCTCGATATTGAATTACATTATGTCTTTATTTTTTCTATTCTAAAAATTATACGTTACAAAATATATATAATCATGCTTTTCATTTAACACTTACGTTACTGTAGCATTTGTTGTCTCCATCTTACAAGTGTGTGGCAAATTGTATGCTCAACAGGTCACATTTATCCCCATTAGTTTAAAATTTAGAGTGAATTGACCTCTTATAAAATGTAAAGGTAAGATTATAATTTAGGCAATGGGTGACTCCTCCAATCAAATGCGTCATGTTTTCTTTTTTATGTAGCTCATACTCTCATCGTGCCTGCTGGTACAGATTGTATATACATAATAACAAATAAGAAAAATATACTCTAATTTTTAAACTAGCGGTGATAAACGTTATCTGCCGTGAATAAAATTTGTTATGTTACGCAATTGTAAGACGGAGACAACAAATGTCACTGTAACGTCCCATTAATTAACACTCATGCATTCTCCAATTCACTTCTGCTACACTCTTTATTCTGTTCTATTATACACTACCCAACATTCTAATCCATACAACTATCCTCAGGAATGTTTTATGAAATCTACCTTTTAATCTTGAAAAATTAATTTCCTACAACAATATTTTTATTTTTATTAGATAACCCGCAGCAACATAGGCCATTGGGTGTGGGGGTGGAACTGTGAGTTTTTGTTTTAGGTAGGTTGGTACACTTGTGTGTGCGTTGTGGCAGAATTTCTAATGGGGCACCCGTAGGTTTCTGCCATGCCACGGCACAGTGGTCCAAAAATTAAAAAAAAATGGAAAAAATGTTGAAAATGATAATTGGAATTAACTATTTTTAAAAGTTGATTTGTATTCTATATAAGATTGAATATTTAATCAAATAGCTATTAGTTTAATAGAACCACTTTTAGTGAAGATAACACATCGCTTAATGTTTGCGATAACTAGATATAGTATTTTTCGTACACTCACAAAACTATAAGTACTCATTTCTTCCCGACATTTGTTCGAAGATAGTTAATATTTAATCGACATATTTGGTACCAGTATAAGGTAAGGAAAATAAATTTACTAAAATTTATATTTTTATTTACCTAGAACATATTATTTTAATTAGTTAAATTATATTTAAAATACGTTTTTATTGTACATAAAAATCTAAACTAGTCGTAGTTTTGTAGCGTGAAGTAGTGTGAGAACGTAGGTTAAAAATAATTCTATAATTTGTCCTAAATAAGATTTCATAATTTCCAGATGCCCGTATTTGCCCAATTTTTTATAAATAATTTTTGTTTAGAATTTGTTGAATGAAATGGAGTCAAAATTAACACACCGTGATTTATACTTCAAAATATTAGATTTAAAATCTAACAAAAATTATAAAGTTGAGGCACTCTATGATTTTGTTTGATGTAAAGTGGATTATGTGAAAGAGCAATCGGAAAATTATCAAAGTGATTTGAAAAAAAAATTGCATATCTTTATGAACGAATTTGATAAACGATGGCAGAAATGCAATAAAACAAAAAATCTGTTTGACCCAATTTTGGAAACGTGGCTAAACAAAAAATTTATTTTTCCTGAAGTTTCAAAAAGTTTACCAATGTCACATGCAGGACGACCAAAGGTGCTTTTTTCTGATGCATGTGACAAGACAAAGGCATAAAACCCAGACATTGCATAGATTGAACTCAACAGAAGAACTTATTTATGCGGCCCAGTTAAATTTAAAAGAAACCGGAAATGCTGCTTAATTATTAAAAGAAGCAACGTCTACTACTCCTACTCGTGCTTTGAACATTTAAAGGGCGTATACTGCGTTTCAAAATGTTAAACCAGTTCAAATGTATTCTGAAGAAGAAGCATTGGCATTAATTATACATGCTAAACTCACCAAATCACAGTACACATCAATACGATTACAGGCAAAACAGAGAAATGCAAATATATATCCTGCATAGTACAATGAAATACTCGAGGCGAAGTCCCAATGTTATCCCAAAAAAGACCAAGTATTAATTACAGAAATATCAAAATATCATAATAGCAACTCTACAATCGTTATTGAACCATACGGGACAACGAATATTTCAGTCTATTGAAAATTTATCAGCATACGAATTTAAAAATAATACTGTTGTTTTGCTTAGTAAGTGGGGATTGGATGGGTCATCTGGGCAGGCCCAATATAAATAAAAATGTTATGATGTTTTTTTGACGTCTTTCGTTCCAATTCAAATTATTATGTATTCAGGTGAATCAAAAGAGTCATTAAAATAATGAAAAATCCAAGAACATCTTCAACCAAATACTGCCGACCAATTCATATACAATTTCAAAAAGAAACAACCGAATTGATTCAAAACGAAGTATCAAATATATCGAATGAAATTGAAAACTTGGTATCTTCAATAGTTAATTTAGGAAATGACGATTTTGTATCAGTAAAACATGAGCTTGTGTTAACTATGATCGATGGAAAAGTATGTAATGCTATATCAGATAATAATTCGGCACAAAAATTTTATATATGTTATATGTGGTGCAGGGCCAAAAGATATGAACAATTTAAATACGATAAAACATCGTCTAATTGATCCATCAACACTTTCATTTGGTTTATCATCCTTGCATGCTTGGATAAGGTTTTTGAATGCCTCATTCATGTTGCGCATCTATTAGGTTTTAAAAAATGACCAAGAAATGTTAAAGGAAAAGAAAAGGGAAATACAAACTAAGTTTAGACAAGAAATGGGTCTGTTGATTGATCAACATCGTCCTGAAGGAAGTGGCATGACTAATGATGGTAACACGGCCAGACGATTTTTTTCTAATCCAGACGTATCATCTTCTATAACCGGTGTTGATAAAAATATCATAGTACGATTCAAAGTTATACCTACTTGAAGTTATATCATCAGGTAAAAAAATTAAAGGTAATATAAAACAAAATAATATTATTTAAAATAGTATCTTAGGTATTCTACTAGCTTAATAAAATAATTAATAAATAGGTAATGAATGAATAACCATTTAAAAAATATTAGTTTTCTTTATTTTATTTTAGGAGTTGAAAAAATAATTATGCATTTGAGACAGTTCAATTACTCATTAGTAAATATCCATGGTTTTTTTGTTTTGATTTTCGTGATATCTTATTATTGCGGCCAATGCCCTTTTGTTACACACACTCTCTTATTATATCGCTCGTACAAAAAACACGTAAAGTTTTTGTGTTTTTTTGCTATTTTTTCTATATTATAAACCTCTTTTTTGGTGTTACATATCCACAATTGTGTGGATTATTATTGCTAGTGTTATTGTTATTCTTGTAACCAGAGCATCGTCGGATCATTGTGATCCGAAAATTATTATTATATTGTTTGTTAAATCGTTAGTGTGATCTCCGTTCGTCCTTTATTGTAACGGACAACGCAACTGTATATTGTTCAACAATAAAATATTCATCGTTACCAGCATATCCGTGAGTTCTTCTTAAATTAAATATTAATATTCGACTGGTTGCTGGAAACTGTCCAACCTTGGAGTTGGTGACAGACGTCTTGCGTAAGTCCGCCAGCCATTCAATCGAGTGGTGTGAGAGGCCCCCACGGGCGCCCAGATCAGCCTCCAGCGAGTTGTCTTGCGTAAGTCCGCCAGCCACTCACTCGAGTGGTGTGAGAGGCCGCCTCCGGTGTTCCAGTGCGTCGAGTCGACCAGAGGGACCAGTATAGCCGTCTGCCTTAGTTTTAAGTTAATCTTAAGTTTTTAAACCAATTCATGTGAGCTCTGTGGTCATTGCACCAAACCGAATCGACCGCAGAGACTCCCCCCCCCCATAGCTAAACTGTATCATCCTGTTTCCGCCAATATCACACCTATACCTATACTGAGGAAATTCGCCGTTGTGTGTATTAGGTTGCCTACCCAAATTATTACAAGGCAACATATATTGATATTGTATCCGTTCCATTAACATCTACATTTTGGTCTCGACTCTACTCGTCGAGTGGTCCTTCGGCTTTGTGTTTCGTCCGATCTCTGGGCGTGCACACAAGACATTCATCGCTTGGCATCATGTCATTATAACTTGTAGTGTTTGGTATCACATTATGGTTCTTGTCAAATGTATAGGGCTCAAATCATAGACTGAAGTAAAAGCAGCTTAAAAAAATAAACCTTAATTTTAGTATCAATGAAAAAAATAAAAATATAATTAAATAATTACACGTAAACACTCGTGACTCTATTGCAGGAGAGTTTGTCGTTTGAGTTTTCTCGGAAGTTTCAAAAGAAGCAGCATTACCTAAAGTTGAAGCACAATTGTTGGTTACTTTCAAAATTTTCATATGTAGGAGTTGAGTACTGCTGCATGCTATAACATTGAATATAAAAAAAATATCAGGTCTAACAAGTTACATAATTGAAATAAAATAAAACACTACTTATATAAAATAGATTACTAAAAGTCTAAAACTAAAAGTTTATAATACAAATTATAATGTTAAAATATTATGGGTACAATATCTGCAGCTATTATCGCCAAAAATATTTTTTTCTATGTTCTTTCTCTTTTTTGTCTGTTCTTTTAATATTTCAATGTTTTCAGATTCAGATGTTGTTGCCAATATAAAAACCTCTTTTTCCTTAATAGCGGCTTCTTCATAAGTATCAAAGAATTGTAAATTAGATACATCCGTCATCATTAGGATATAATTTGTTAATTGTATCATATTTTTAAATTTGGTTTTTGCAATTCATTTTTGTATTAATGGGTCATACAAGTTATGATTGTAATACCTATTTATTGTTGTATCTACCTAAGCTACACATTTTTATTTTCATCTTCCTGGAGTTAAAGTTATTTTTAATTAAGATTATAAAAAAAGCTGAAGTTACTCAATATTTTATTAATTAATACTTACTAAAAGACTGTGTGATAGTTTTAACTGGGAACGTTGGCAAATATTTTTCAGGTTCCTCAAAAGATGATTTCATTTTGGAAATATTTCCATTTTTAGGCCATTTGCAAAAGTATGTATTCCCACATTCTATCAACCAATTATTAGGTATAACAGAATATTTGTTCTCCTTATCAAAATAACCAACTTCCCACTGTAAAACATAAAAAACATACACACATAGTTGGTACAATTCTTGCAATTAATTCACATAAATCCATTAATTATGTATAATAATTATAATAAAATACACCAGCTAGCAGTGGCGGCTATCCTATGGTCAAGAGTTTCTCAAGCAACACCATTATATTGTGGGGGGGGGGGGGGGGGTGTTCATAGTATGGAGTTGTAGGGGTAACACTTTGTACATGAACATCGTGGCCAGTGTATTGCAAGTGCAAGTTTGCAACTGCATCATCATGGGTTAATACCTAGTTAATACGATTACATATTTTATCATTGATTATATTTATACAATTATGAAGTTATGCATAATCAGTAATCACTAGGGCTCGGAAGTTGTAGGAGTTGCATATATTTCTGGATGCCCTTAATTTATAGCAGACCAAGCTAGAAATCCATTCTATACAATGACAAGCTTAAATAAAAAAATTAAAAGTGCATATTTTTGAATATTTTGTCAAAACATCGTTAATCTTTTTAGTCATTATTTTGCATCTACTTATATAAAATAAAATATCCCCATCACTTCAAATAATTCTCCAAAAATTGAATCACCAGACTCTATCAACATTTGCCAAATTAACCTAATTGATGTTTTTACTGAATAAGAAAACTTAAAAAATAAAACAGGTATCTGATGGGCTCTCACCTATATTTTTACGAATGTGTAAATTTGTCCTTAGTATCCTATTATAGTATTATGTATCTATTTAACGCCTCCTTAAATAATAGTTGTTTCCCCTCTTTGTGGAAATCTACATTCATAACCCCAATTCTCAAAAAAGGGAATAAATCACTAATTTCTAACTATCGTTCTATATCTTTGATATCTATTCTCCCGAAATTATTCTATAAAATCGTTAATGCCAAACTCACGCCTCTCTCCAAAAATATTTTAAGTCCACAGCAACTTGGTTTCCGCAACAACAAATCTAACAATATCAACCAAATATCTATTTAATAATTCATTCTTAATTCTTTTTCTAATTATCAACAGACTGACGTTATATATACAGAATTTGAGAAGGCTTTTGATAGAATTAACCATGAACTTTTAATACATAAACTTAAAATAATAGGTTTCGTCAGCCCTATTTTATCATGGTTGAATTGGTCCTAACTAAAAGAATCCAATTTGTAAAATACAAAATTTTATTTCCAATCCAGTTCAGTGTTATCTGGAGTCCCACAAGGAGATCACCTTTCCCCGTTACTGTTCCATTTATTCATTAACGATATTGTCTCCTCTGTTGAATATTAAAATATTCTTCTATTAGCTAATAACGCAAACATTTTCAAATGTATAAGCAATACTGCTGATGCTGAATTATGCAATATGTTTTAATAGATTTTCAAAATTGGTGCACCTCAAAGGGTATGTAACTTAACATTCATAAATGTCAGTGTATCACTTTTTCCAAAAAAATATAATTTAATTTTCCATGAATACATGTCCTCTAACTAAAATTTTTTTCGTTCAATTCAAGTTAAAGATCTCGGATTAATCTTTGATTCTAAACAATTTTTTAATCTCCATATATTAGCTGTAAAAAAAAAAGCTCTGTCTTTAATTGGCATGATTAAACGAAATTCTTCTAGCTTTAATGACCCATTTACACTAAAATGCCTATATACATCAATTGTTCGTCCTGTATTTGAATATGCGACAATCATTTGGGAAACATTTAACATAGGCCATAGCGAACAATTAGAAAAAATTCAAAATAATATTCTTCGTTTTATCTGCTTTAAATGCAATCTACACAGACCACCTCATTCTGGATATGAAAATATTCTAAACTTTTTAAATTTAAAAACATTAAAGGATAGAAAAAACTAATTGTATACCTTCTTATTCAAACTCCTTAATAATAAAATAGACGATTCTTTCCTCTTAAGCAACATCATTTTAAAAACAAACAATCCTTACACTCGAAATAGATAATTATCTTTATATATTATTAAAACGTGAGGCGATTTCTTGTGACAATTATATCTGAAGTTCTAATGGGCCGATTTTCACGGTTTTTTTTTTTAAACGAAAGTACTCGGTGTGTAGATGAGCCATCAAAAGAGAAAAGACCAAAAAAATAATTATTCAAATAGATATTAGAAGCATAAAGTTTGCCATATTGTTACATAGCGATGCGCGTTGCTTGCCATGCAATCACACACATTTTTAGAACCCCCAATACTCCTACTTCTGCTGCAGTACTGTCGTAGTGTCGTCGTCACGCGTCGGCAGCGATGTATTATTTGCCATTGACGCATTGTGCACTGTAACTGTTGTGTTCGGGGTCGACGAAAACCCACCTTATCGTAGTGACCCCGCTCAGCCGTCCGACGTGAGCTGTTACGTGGCTCCAAGTCGCGCGCTCGTGAGCGGCGTGCCTATACTTTGGGCAGGAAGCAACCCGCAAAAGACTGCAGTGTCCTTTGTCTGGCAGGCGTCGCGGGCGTAACCCGGCCTCAGGGTCTGAGGGTTGTAGCAGACGGAAGTACAGGCAACAAATCATAACTGGGGCGAACGCCCAGGACATATACCAGTTCACTGGCGTTCAGGCCGGGCTGTGGACTTAACCATCTGCGGTCCGGTGCGGGTCGAACTTCCGGAGGTTGGCAACTCCAGTCGTAGGCGGTAGGACAAGGACGGAATGGACAGACCCTGACCAGGCTGATCCAGGATGCAACTTACGATTAGCCCGACGTGAGCCAGAGGGATCAGGGCCAAGCCTGGCGGTAGGTCTAAAACGCAGGGAAGGACACCCGGCCAAACCAAAGATGAATGCGACACAAAACATAATTACCCCAAGTGATAATCCGGCAACTTCGGCAAATTCACCCTCTGCGGATGCACGGACCCACGGATTTTTTTTTTTTTTTTGGGGGGGGGGTCCAGCCGCATTCGTCCCGCGACCTGAGCTGAGCGGCCAGGTTGACGAGCCTACTGGCGAATATTCTGACTTAAGACCTGACAACATATCTGACTCACCCTCGGGTGTAAACTCTAAAAAGACGGTATTAGTAACTATTCTCGACTCTGCAGGTTATGACTTAACCAGCAGTTTAACACTGAGGTTTAGAGGTGGCGCCCCAAGCGCTGACCAATGTGGCACACCATCAGCTAGTGGACCAGTGTGTACAAAGAATTTGTCATTGGTGATCTTTCGTATAGACTACCTATTTATAATTCTAATGATTACGAACAGTTGATGAGCCCAGATGGCGAGTATGTTGGTCACGTCGAACTTGAATGCATTAGTCGACTTTATTCAAATCATACATTTCGTGTGTATAGATCTAATGATCTTAATGAATTTGTAGATTATGGTTCTGGTGTTACAATGTGAATTTATTTTTATCTGGCAATGTTGACCCAGAAAATTATAGTGTTTTAGTTTTTGGTAATAATATGAATATTCAAAATTCATTTATCCTACCTAAAGAAATAACTGCAAACACTAATAGTAAGCGTAAAACACATTCTGTAACTGGTATACGAGAAAGAAAAAAACATAAAGAAACCAGGAATCACTGTATTATTGTTTAAATTATTTTATAAATGCGCTTTATCACATAATATAGTTCACGTTACTCCCTATAATTTGGGTAATTTAACATTTAAATGCGAGCATTGTCATTCGTTTCACTTTGAATGTGAAAAAACGACTAGAGGGTATTTCAGTTTATGTTGTGGTAATGGCAAAATATCTTTACCGGAGAGCCGTTTGCCTAATGAAATATTTGATTTGTTTGTTGGTGAAAATGATGAGTCCAAACATTTTAGAGAACATATCCGTAAATATAACACGAAGCTCCCGGGTTTGACGTCATCCGACAGGCCTTGCGGCCAGTCTTCCGACTACAACTACGGACCTTATATTAGCACTAGGTGCTAGTCAAGGGCCGTAGAGGCATACGACCGCCAACCGACGGACCCTCCCCACACTGTTGCATGGCCAGAGGACCGCCGGAGACTGGCGACCGCACGTCGTCTAAGGACCACGAGCACCGGACGCGCACGGAGGAATGCCCCGGAGCGCCCGTACCATCCGGCTAGGGCATACAGGTGCCTTTCGCCACCTTGGTGAGGCCGCAATCTATCCACTTTGCTTTCCGTTTTTGGTCACGGACAACCTTCGCTGCATATAGCTCCAACGATAAGCTGGGTGAGCTAAGGAGGGACCGTGCTTTCTCGGCCGACTGTCGCCGTACGGGTCCGCCCGGCACCATCACTCGGCAACTTTCCCCTGACCAAGCGTGTGGTCTATTACCACATAGTATGCTCCTGCAAACTGCCACTCCGAAACCAATCCGCCGTCGGTCGAGGCAGTGTCCACCACGACCGACGTGTGAGGGCTCGGTGTTAATCTCTCAACACCGAGGGGCCCCCTCACATCCCGAAGCACCATTCTCGCTCCCCGTTAGGTGAAGCACATCATTGGTGGAATGCTCGGACGAAGCTTCGTCGGCGGCTAGCCTCAGCTTATGGTCCTACCGAGATTTGGGCTCACGGTGGGCCCAGCTACGCCTCCCAGAGGCCTCACCAGGTGACTAAGTCCAGTGACCGACCCGCTCTTCTCGAGGTCGCGGTCAGAACCTCTCAACGCCCTAGTCCCGGAAGGTTTCGGTGCGTCCGCGCCCCGGGCGCCGACCCCGACTGGCCAGTTCCCTTTTAGTCGCCTCGTACGACAATCAGGGAATACTGAGGTAGAATTCTCCAAGGCCCCCACCTCAGGGCCTAACTCCTCGTCCCAGACGTATGAGCACGTCCCGGGCCAGAACGCGCTCGAGCGTGTTCCCCCGTTTCTGCCACTTACGCCTTACGTGCTCATCGGGAACACCCCGAGACTGTGCCTTCCGTCATAGACGGGGCAGCGTTCTGACCCATCGGGTTCGCAACCCTTTTCAATTCTTACGAGGAATCATATCATTTTGAGGCGTTTATCTATTCGTGCGGTTAGTAAGGGCTTCTCTTGCAAATCTTGCTAGTGCCTCGTATGTAGCCTTATTTTTGAGGAAGGCCCCGTCCGCCGGAGGCCACGCAACGCCTTCGTCGCTGAGGGCACTTTTAAGCCTTATGCGAGCACTTTTCGTCCGTGGGCCGAACCTAAGGACATGGTTGACCGTTTCTGGTTTCCGGTCACACTCGCAGATTGGGTCTGGGACGAGTTTAAAGCTGTGCAGTTTCGCCCGGAAGTCTCCATGGCCAGTTAAGAACTGGGTCGTGTAGTGATCCAGCTTCATCGGAAGATTGTACATATATCTTACTGATGGTATCATCTTTTTAGACCAGTTCCCCTTGGGCAGGGTATCATATCGGAGCTGCCATTCATCAAAGAGATCGTTTACACTTTCATGTAAACATCAATTAATGTTCTACTTTTAAAAATTGAGAGTAATATTTCCAAACAAAATACACACTTTCGAGAAGCAATACATCCAAAACAAAAATTAGCTGTTTGCTTGAGGTAAGGGAATATAATATTTTTATCACAAAAATAAACAATCTAAAATACATACATATTTATAAATTTATTATAATAATTATTATAATTTATTATAAATTATATAAATTTATTAATTAACATATTATATTACGTATTTGTTTAGGTTCTTAGGAACAGGTGACTCTTACCAATCGATTGCTTTCAGTTTTAGATTGGGGCACTCAACAGTGCAGTCCATTGTACTGGAAGTATGCAGTGCAATAATCTCTAAATAAAAGGAGGAGTATTTGTCAATTCCTAGTGAAGAAGATTGGAAGCGAATCGCGAAAGAATTTTGGGATATTTGGAATTTCCCCAATTTCATAGGTGCATTGGACGGAAAACATGTGGTTATCGAGGCACCTCCTAATAGTGGATCACTCTACTTTAACTACAAAAAAACCTTCTCGATAGTATTACTTGCTCTTGTGGACGCTCAATATAAATTTTTAGCTGTCGATATAGGAGCATACGGAAAAAATAGTGATGGAGGAATTCTCTCGAATTCAAATTTAGGAAAAGCTTTAGAAAGAAATAAATTAAATATTCCGAATGACCAATACCTACCAGATGCTAATGAATGGCACACATCAGCCTCACCAAGGCAAAAAAAATTAAGGATGACACGGTATACTGGTTGTGGTAGAGGAAAGGCCCAAGGTGACACGAACAACAGAACAACACACTAGTATATTGTATTAAGTACTTTTATTATACGTCAAAACTATTTATTAACATGCGGTGATAACTCGCGGTAACGCGTACGGAACAAGACAGTCGGCCCGGCCGGCGGCGAGGTCGGGTGTCGTTGCCGACGTCCGAGTCCCCTCCACCTGCCGTCCGACTATAGCGCATATTAATAAATATTATATTCCCTTATCTCAAGCAAACAGCTAATTTTTGTTTTGGAGGTATTGCTTCTCGAAAGTGTCTATTTTGTTTGGAAATATTACTCTCAATTTTTAAAAGTAGAACATTAAATTGGTACTTTGACATTCGAAAATATTTAAAAAATTTGTTTTCATAGTCTTCGAACTCTTTACACAAAGTTGCATGTTCTCCTTCCACTTTTCTCTTTTTTTAAATGTCGTGAACCCATAAATATCGTTTTTTGACTACCGCACGGTCAATTTCCTCTTCGTCGGCGTCGAGCAATAACGCCATCAATGCCAAATCTTCAAAGTTTAAATTTCGAAATATGTTGAGAACAATTTCCGACAGTTCGACACGAAAATTGGAATCAACTGAGTTCGTTTCTGTCGTTTTTTGTCGGTCGTTTGTGAATTGAACATGATTTTTGTCTGTCGTATCGTTTCGTGCCGTGTCGTGTCGTACTAGTGTGAATCGCGCTTAAACCGTACAATACTCTGTAATCAAGTAAATTTATATATTTAAAATATAAAAGTACACAATAGTAGAAATAATTTTAATCATGAAGTTAAATTTTACAGGATATAGTATACATACCTGGGAAAAATGAAACCAACAACCGATTAGTCTGCATTCAGGTAAAACTCTCCTTACTGCATTACGCATTGCGGTTTCAAAATCTGTAATAATTTGTACATTTTCCCAACCAAAAATATTGAATGGCAAATCTCTTCTCAAAAATTGCCATAACCGAATGTATACATTTTCTGTTCTGCGGTTTAAAATGACATACAATACAGGAACATACTATAAGTATGATATAATTAATAATATATATATAATTATAATAATAATCAGCTATTAAACATAATAATATTTACAATGTTGTCTAATACCACATGAATAGTGACAAACTGCTCCATATCAACTGGGTAACGAGGAAGAACACTAAATGTCCCATCTACTGCCACAACTCGAGCTTGGCGAAAATAGGGCGCATAGTGGTTAAGAAATGCCACATTAGCAAATACTAAACCACCAAACACAACTTCATTATTATCGAGGTATTCAATATTACCTTGATAGAATGGGACATTGTTAATGTCACCAAATACATTTAAGAGGCGTCCTTGCCATCTTAAAGACATAATAGTCCCTCCCAAAGCCCTCAAAGTGTTTGGTACTTCCGGACTAAATCTACGCTGAACGCCGAACGTATTGCTCTAAGGGCATGTTCTCTTGACACATCTATTGCTGCATTGGGATATCTGAAAACAATGTAATTAAATTTTAATATAACTACAATTACACAACATTTTTTAGTATTATATTTATTTACCTTCTAGAGACATCTTCATAAATTGCTCTATCTGGTATACCCTCGTTAGAAGCTCTGAGTCTTAATGCTGCTAAAAATTGGCCAATCTCAATATCATTACCTGGCCCATGATTATGTGGCTGGTACATAACAATTGGTTCATTCTCGGGAAATAATGACATGGATGCAGTCGATCCACAACCTCGTTCATATCCTGAAAATCTTAGCTGCCTACAACAATATTTTTAATTATAATTTTTTATGTACATTTATTATTTTATTTATATTAACCTTCGATTGGTAGATACATGATTTTGAACATAAGTGTAATCTTGTGAATCTGCATATATTAAATTGCCTCTCATACCTGAAACTCTTCTAGATTGCAAATTGTCATCAACATTTCCCAAAAGATGAGGAATGTTAATCATAATTGGAGATTGAGATCTAGAACGCGGTGTTGGATCATTTTGTGAATCTAAATTAATTAAATTAATACAATTTGACAAATATTGTTAATACCAAAAAAATTATTTTATTTAAATATTTATTGCTGTAAAATTTTACGTTTTTTGTTTCTTAAATAGGTACATGTAAATATGAAAATAATTTAAGTGTATACAATTTAAATCCAATTTTTAAACTATTTATCTATAATTTTAATTAATTTTAACTTAAAAAGGTGGGCAAGTGGGTGTCGCTCTGCTGTACCGTAGGTTACAAGTGGGTCACTGTAATGGATGGTGCTAAATTAGAATTCAATGATATCATATCATTGTATACGAAAAACGATTCTGAGCGGAGACGGTTTGTAAGCGTATGTCATTACCAAGTATATTTGATGATATTATTGTGTACAAAGTAATTTATATATAACCTATTTACGTGGAATATTGTTTTAAATTTTCAATCCTTAGCTATAAAGGTTGAACAATTTATACATTTTTTAACTACAAAATCATTATTACATTTTGTCAAAATGCGAACTTTAAATGCTTATAAAAAAAAATTATGACTGTATTTTTAATATTTTTCAACGGCTATTGTAACAATTTATCAGGAGCCTTGCATTAAATTTTCCCCCTTTTTTACCCAACAAATCTTGAAAACTGACGATGTCCGTAACTCAAAATAATTTGGCAATTTTTGTGATTTTTCCGTATTTTGTCAAAATTTGAACTTTAAATGCTTATAAAAAGAACTGTGACTAAAGATTTTTTAATATTTTTCAAATTTCATTGTTACAATATAGTAAGAGCCATTTATTCAATTTTCAATCTTTTTTACCCAGCAAATAAAGTTTTATTGACATTTATAGAAAAAAAGACTAATAAAATTGAAAACTCAAAATGTTTCTAAATAGTTCCAAACAAATCAAAATATTTTGAAAATTTTGTCGTGTATAGCAAATGCAAATATAAACAATCAGTAAAAATGTCATGTATATACGTTATACTAAAAAGAGTTACACTATAAAAACCAAGATCGATTTTTCGTAAAAATTCCTGTTTTCCTTAATTTTTATGTTGTTTTTCCCGGTGCTTTTGAAAATTATTGGGAATTTTAAATTTTGACCTCTCGAATGCACCAACTAGATTCACTTTCCCATCGAACAAGATACTGTTGAAGAAAATTGAAGCAGTTTTACTGCCCAAAACCGTGATGACACAAAAATTAAAATTAAAAAAAAAGACACACATCATTGCAATCAATACATCCATCGTTCCGCTCAGAATCTAAATTATATTAATTACATAATATAATAGTCTAACCTGTCATATTGAAAAATGTAAAACCTTTTTTTAAAAGACGAAATATGTACAAGAGAATAAGAATTGCATAGACATTCGCGACGAACTATGTCCATGGAATGAGTTCAAATAGTTGAATCAAGGAGGAATCTAATGTAACGACTAATAATGTTATTATTATTATTATTTAATAAAATAGTTTTGCACATAACCTTAAAAAGCCTCATATCGTCTTTCTCTCTTTACGTTCTCTCTTCCCCAAAAAAGCACACGGCCTCATATGGAACTGGTATAGGCATGTCCTATCCATTCTTATATTATGTATGTATAACAATCAACAATTCAATATCTATTCATAGTTAATATATGTTATAACTCCTATGCTTATTGGTTTACTGAATTGAGTGTAAGTCTAGTGTTAAATCACCTATATTTCATTCTATACACACACTGTGGTTATTTTAACACTACAAAGCATATAATTTACAATTGAACTGTTTGAAAAATTCAGTAAAATATTAAATCAACTAAAGATTTCTAACTGTGGTAAGTAAGTCGTAGGTACGTCATATATATATTATCATAAGTAGGTACTAATTTTTTTCGTGAGTTTTGTCAAAACTCATAAAAAATTGGGAAACTGTAAATTAATTTGTTGTTGAAAATGTGAAATTCAAAAAATGTTTGAACTCCAATCGATAGATACTTGGTAATAAAGTACCTAGTTCAGTGGGGCTAGAGACTGGGTGTAGCATAATATAATATGCTTAGTTTTAATGAGTAAAATATATAGGCAATTCTTATGACATAAAGGTACATTTTGAATGTTTCAATCATGTGTGACTGTGTACTAAATTAACATTATTGTGTCTGTGTGTGTAATCTGTTATCTGCTGACTGCCGCCGGCGAATGCAACTCTCGCAAGTCTCTGGCAAGTACACTCACAATGTAATGTCATGTCAATGCAAACATATTTTAATAAGTTCGATTATTGTCTCAAAAAAATGGTTGAATACATACTTTTCTTAAGTAAGCATTTTAGGAATCATTTTTTCTGCTTAAAATCTAAAATGTGCCCAAAATAAATATAAGTGTAAATTATTTCACAGGTATTTAAGAATAATATTTAATTATTTTTTTATTTGATTTAAAATTTAAAATTGAACTAAATAACCCAGATATTTTGTCAAAGAATGTATATATAGGTACATTAAAAATTAAAATTGGACATTTCGAAGTAGGTAGGTATATTGTGAAGTTCACCACCGCTTCCTGGTCTAAGAAGTATGAAGACAATTTGTCCTACAATTCCCTTAAGAACCATAGATATTGTTGAACACATTATTATTTATTTTGTATAATATGTATTTTAAATAACAGTGCAGTTTAAAAATTACTAATTTAAAATTACGACTTATTAGAATTAAAATATGTTTGTCAACTAGCTATTACAAAAATATCAGAAAACGAAATTACCTATGCGGCTATGTATGTAATAATAATAACAATTAATAGTACCTAACGAGAAATTTAGTAAAGTAAATTATATAATGTTATACCTACAAAATGTTAAAAATTTAAAACGTAAGCGTGAAAATGTACAATATAATATTATATAAAAATCATAGCTAATAATAATAATACTTAATAGCAATGGTTAGGTAAAGTAACTACTATATAAGGTAATTATTTTTTTCTTGTGTAATGAATAAAACAATGTTTCTCATTGCACAGTGGCACATTGGTGTAATCGTAATGGGTATTAATATTAAGCGTACATCATATACTATGGAAGCAATGAAGTAGCCTGGATATTGAAAAAACTAGGTTTACATGCCAATATTCCACTAATAGACACTAGTAGTTTTACTATAATTTATGGATATTAAAATATATTTGTACGTAAATATTATGTACTTTTATACATCATTTTGAGATTCGGAGTAATCTCACGTCAGAGCAATATTTTCGGAGTAGTATCACATCGTAACAATTTTTAACAAGTAATAATAATTTATATATAATTTCGGTGTAATAGTATATTGTTACGTTAAAAACACTAAAATACCCTTTAATCCTAATCGTTTAATTATTGTTATATCCGTCGTTCCATTCCAAAATACTATTATTGGATCCCTATTATCTATGTGCAAATATCTTTGCAAGTAAATCGTTGACAAGGTTGATTCCCCCTGGTGGCTTACACTTTTGTATAACTGGTCCAACAGTGGTGCAATCACGCTTGCCTTTTTCCCACGGAATACCCGTTTGATTGTTTGCACGATATTCTTAAGGTCGCATCGCCGGAATCTCCTTAACTTATCGTCTTTCGTAAGTATAAGAGGACTTCCTTCCAATTTCTTGGGCTTTTATTTTTCAAAACTATTCGAAATCGCCCCGGATACCAATAATGATCGTCTTTACTGGCCGTAAAAAATTCGAAATCCACTATGAAAAAACGGATCTGTGAGCTAAAATAAAATGTATTACCTAAGGGTTATTAACATAATAATTTTTAATAATATTATTATATATGTATGTTTTTATTTCTTTTAAATATTCTTCATTTATCGGTTCGATCGCCACGCCTCTTGTTGTTAGTTGTTCTAACAGCAAACCCAATTCTACACAGATAGGTCTGTTGTGGTCCGGTCGTTCAACTACCGCGCGTACGAAATCGTTCACATGTACCATAACTAAAGTGACCATATATTTTTTTAATCAAAACGGGACGAAAAAAAAAAAATCATAATTATTTGTTACAGACAAATATTTTTAATTTAATAATATTATTAGCAAATTTCTGGTACTTATAATGTTTTTAAAGTACAAAAAAATTAAATTAACTTATTACACTTACTACATAACTTATTATAAACAAAATGTTTTCGTGTAATAATTACAAAGTTAAATACTTGTATATTTTTCGTTTGAACAAATTTGTTTTTATTAATCTGGCGATGACTTCAGAAACGAGTAAAATTCTGTACAAGACATTTTATAGTTCACTTTTGTTAGCAAAACATACCTAACACACATAAGAAATAAGATATAATAAAAACTATATTTCGTCAACGAACATTTATTTTCATTATTTTTTTTTGTCTAATTTTTGAAAACGGGACATTTTAGCGTCCCGAAGATTTCCCAGGGGACAACGGGACAGATTCAGAAAACGGGACTGTCCCGTTCAAAACGGGACGTATGGTCACCTTAACCATAACTCTTTCTAAAACTAGTTGTCGAAAGGGGTGTGTCATGTTTTCATTTCCCCTTCTTAGGTGCCTTCTGAGACAGTGTAAGGTCACTGTTTCCCCATAATTAATTTATGTGTGGTGTGCTGTTATTAATTCTGTTTTAAGTTTCCGAAGGAATTCCAGTGTTTAGTGTCAGTTGAACTGAGCGTGGTAGAGGTGGTATGTTTCTATATATTTTTATTTCTACGTGTATGTTTTAAATATTTGTTTCTTCTTCTTAATTTCTGAAATAGTTAAAAGTTATTTGTTATATAATCGTTTGTTCTTGGTGTTCCATATCTAACTATTCTTCCTGGCATTTCTCTTATCCGTACATGTCTCAGGATTAGAATATGTGTCAGTTTTTATGAAGTTTTGCATTTTGCATGGTTGGCGTTCGTTGTTGTCTTGTATAGGCTGTGGTGTTTTACATATTCTGTACATTGTAGTTTCTTTACATTAATTTATAGTACGGCCAGCGAAAAATGAGCCACGATTGTAGCGCCCCAAGTGGCGTCTTTTCGGTAAGGCCATAGTTTTTAGATAGCCCTACTGAAAAAAGCCACTTGGGGCGCTACAATCGTGGCTCATTTTTCGCTGGCCTTACTATAATTTTTGATCTGTGTATGTAGTAAACCTTTTTTTATATTTGGTTGTAGCAAAATTGTTATAAGGAATGTCCATTAGATACCATCCAAT
The DNA here is from genome assembly GCA_949089665.1 of Macrosiphum euphorbiae. Classification (NCBI taxonomy): domain Eukaryota; kingdom Metazoa; phylum Arthropoda; class Insecta; order Hemiptera; family Aphididae; genus Macrosiphum; species Macrosiphum euphorbiae. Next base: position 17,415,608 of record CARXXK010000001.1, on the reverse strand, counting down.
GGAATTATCTTGATTATGACGCATTGGTATTGGTGTTAACCTATTTAATATAAGTTCAATGTCAACAATTAATGGTATTACTATATCAAATACTAATTTGTTGTCTAAGTAGTAGACTCTTATTTTTGTAATTTTTTGAAATTCATTTAGCTCCCATCTCCTTGTTCCCATCGGAATACTATATTTTTTCTTTATCGTTTGTTCTATTGCTTTTAATGTTGATGCTAGTTCTTGCGGTGTCATAAGACTTAGATGTATCATTCCTTCTCTAGCGGCAGTTACTATTTGCCCTAATGTTTCTGTTTCGTATTAATATTGATTTGTAATTATTGTATATAAATTATGTATTTCATTTTCCATTAGTAAATCTAATATATCGTTTGTTTTGTTCTGTATTTTTGACATTTTTACGTATAGTTGTTGCTCCCTTTCCGTAATATTATTGTATAGTTGTTCGGTTTGATTTAGTGTATTTCCAATATTTCTTATCGTTGATTTCACTATTGTTGTTTGAGTTTTCATTATGTGCAATATGTTAGTTCCTGAGTCTTCTGTTTGTTTTATAGCTTCTTGCGTTTTCTTAGTGCATTTATCATCACATACGCCAAATAATGTATGCATGGCGTTACCTATTATGTTTATTAATCCCCTTTTCTTTCTTCGTTTATACTACTTCCTAGTGACATATACATACGTTCTTTCTGTTTAGTTATTTCATTATATATATCTGTAATTACTATTTGGTATTTCCCACATAGATCTTGGTGTTTCTGGTCAGTACATATATTTGTTATATTCTTTATTTTTTTCCCCCAATAATTCATATAATTCTTCTTTCCTGTGGATATATGTGACCCTTAGAATAACCTACTTACGTCCAACCTTGTTAATTTTTATAAGTTATATCTTGTGCACGATTGGGCAATCGTTTGTAAATTATTTAGGTCCAACTTATTTTAACCAGTTGCCAACTTTATCAAAAAAGAACTTTCATTATGGCTTATTAAATGACAAAAAAATCATAACTGATACGCTTTTTTCAGAATTAAATATTTCTTAGTGAAATCCGCATATAACGATGTTTGTTAGTCTATATTTAAATATTTAAAACATTTTTTATTTTTTAAATACTAAATCATGTTTCTTTAGATTTTTATTTTATTTTATAATTGTGTATAATATTATTTTAATTTTATATTTCTTATAATTTATGTACGATTGTTCTCTAACGCTCTACTCCACCACAAGCCTAGGCTTACAGGAGTAGATAAATTCTTTATCAATGTATATATTTACATCATGTATTTGTATCTTATAAAGAAATTTATTTAATAAAAAAAAAAAAAAAAGTAACAGTTATGAAAATTGGACATTCTATAAATATGTTTAACTAATCATTTTAGATTCTGAGCGGAGCAAGGAAGCTAGTGGTTTTACAATGGTGTTTATTTTTAATTTTTTTTTATATCCTGTATACAAAATTTCTACCAGAAGGAGTGCTTTGATTTCAACATATAGTACCTTATCTTTTAGAAAATTGGACCAAGATGGTACTTTAGAGAGGTCATTTTTCGATTTTCTCAATAGTTATTTAATGCCACGGGAAAAAGTACTGAAAAATTACGAAAAACCGCTTAAAATGGGATTTTAATTTCTAACAATTTGTTTATCACCGTAGCAACGAATAAAAAAAAATAGGTAGGTATTATCTATATAAATATCATGTTTATAGTATTAAAACAACTTACATGTTATAATAATTAATGACAATATAAAATATACAGACTGACAAACCGTCTCCGTTCAGAATCGTTTTTCTTATACAATGATATTATATCATTGAATTCAAGTTTAATACAATCCTTTAAACAATGACCAACTTGTAACCTACTGTACAGCTGAGCGACATCCACTTACCCGCCTTTTTAAATTTTAAATTTGATAAATGTTGTCGAAACCCGATTTTGAGTAAAAATTCCGTTTTTCCTTAATTTTTATTTTCTTTTTCCCTGTGATTTTGAAAACTATCAAAAAATGTTTACTTTTACTTTTACTGGTCTAAAAGGCGATGAAAGACAAAAAAAAAAAACAAATCATTGTAACATCAATACATTCATCTCTCTACCCAGAATCTAAAATCAAATGAAAAATGAGTAATAACTATACCATAAATCAAATATAATAATGGTCATCTAGTCTAAAATCGGGAAGAAGCAGGCGCGGATCTAGGAATATTTTTTTGGGCGGGCTCGTAAATTTAAACACATAAGATAATGCAGTAAAATTAAGATTTAATAAAGAATAATTTTCATTTAGTTATAAATATAATAATTGTTAAAAAAAAAATATATTGAAATACAGTTACGTGGAAAAATTTAACCTTCTTAACTTATTACTAGCAAATTCGTTTAAAATTTCGTCTGGATTTTGTATTTACTCTTCACTTTTTGGAACGAAGTTCCTTATGGGGCGTTAGGTGGATGGGAGTCGCTGGAAAAAAATCGCAACACCAAAAAGCGTAACACCGAAAAGCGTAACACTGAAAAACGCAACATTGCTCGGCTCGGCTCGGCTCTGCTCGGCTGCCGGCTTACATATCCCCTCCCTCCTCTCATATTATCGTATGTCCCCACTAGGATCGTACCATCTGGCAACCGGGTTCCATTCGCGTAGGCTACCCAACATCGGTCGTCACGCGCGTAGAGGTGACCGTCGGGCGGAATGGGGGGGGGGGACCCATTAAACGAGTAATTATTTTTGACGAAGCATAACTTAGCCGGTATTCGACTTAGAGACCCCGGACCAATGGGCATCTCAATTTTTTAGGCCCCAGATGAATTTTCAACATTAGGGAACCAAAGCCCCCACCCCCCCACATTTTGAGTTGAGTGTAACTCGGCCGGAATTCAAGTTAAAGACCTCGGACCAAGGGGGAACCCATTCTTATTATGAAGACTTTAGTTTTCCGCTTTAGGGAACGGGGGCACCTCCTCCCCCCTTTTGGATTTTGCTTTTTTGATGGATTTTGGTCCGGGAGAGTACTAACACCCACCTCGCCAAGGGGAAACTCGGGGTTTTGAGTTTTTGATGGGATTTATTGGGATTTTCATAAATATTGTTTTTATTGATAAGGAAAGTGATAAGAATTTTATTTTCAAAATAATTTTTGCCCCTTAAATTTATAAATTCCATTGTGATTTCCATTTACCTTCTTCTCTATATACATACAAATCTATTAAACAAATGAAATTAAAATTTACTTTTGAAAAACGATAATCGAGTACAAGCTGTATCAACCGTATCATTATTAAAATTTCTTTCAGTAGAATTTGACTTAAGCATCAATAGGTTTTTTTTTTTTTTTTTTTTTTTATTGGATAACCCGCGGCAACATAGGCCATTGGGTGTTGGTAGGTTTTTAGATTGGGTAGGTTGGTACACGTGTGTGTTTGTGGTGGCAGAATTTTTATTGGGGCACCCGTAGGTTTCTGCCATGCCCCGGGTTGGGGGATGGCGGCACTTGTACTCCGGACACCGTGACTTGCCCGGAGAAAAATGCCGCCCAGTGGTCGAGAGGCGAACCCGCGCGACTGCCAGCGCCGCAGTCGACGCGTTAGACCGCTCGGCCACCTCGTCCCCCATCAATAGGTTTGTTCCATAGACATATTAATATGTCTATTGTCATTTATTAATAATCCGTCGGAATCTACAACAAGATACAATACCACTATCGATGCAGTTTTTTCGAGATATATAGAAAAAATTCAATCACAAACATACGTGACATATTTCAGCTACCACAAACCAATATTTACTGTTATTGAGAATACTGATTAATTTCATAATTGCTTTGTACTTTTATAATGATTAAAATACCATTTTTTCATAATACTCAGAAAAAATTTATTATAATTTTATTACCATGCGCGTGATATATTTATACAAGCATTCATTTCTCTCTCTGTCTCTCTCTCTCTCTCTATCACTATTTATTTATATTTTTCTAACCATATATGTTTCCGCGTCTCGCATCACATGCACTGAACTTCGTTCCTGCCGAGTGTTCAACAACACTCACTGTTTTTTTTTCTCCTTCAATCGATAGCAGAGCTAGGTTGTGTAAACGTTTTCCGGTCATGGTCGATTTATTATATACGTTTTTATTCTCCTCATTGTAGAAAAACTCCTTTCAGCTGTAGCACTTGAAATTGGAATAACTAAAATTTGTCTGTACACTTCTTCTAGCTGTAAGAATGATGCTCCCATGCTTTTAATTGATAAATAGGCTTCTATAGAATTTGAATCTGCAGCAAACATTTTTTTTCCTAAATCACATTGTGCTCTCAACTTTTCAATAAATTGATTATTTGTAGAAATTCCTGGCAATTTTATAAGTGTGTCAAAGTCTAAAAACATTTTGGAGCTTGGATTACAGAGCTTGAATAACTATTTACTATAATAATATAACAATCTACGTGTATATACTGTACATACTACATATAGGTATTAGGTAAGAAATTTGTTTTCGTGTAAGTATTCAATAATTGCGCAAACAATTTGTTAAATATAAAATAAATGGTTATGCCTTAATAAATAGCTAAAAAAACAAATAAAACTTACCTATTTGATGTATATGCTCAGCACATCAACAATTCATAGATGGATTTCCAACAAATTTTAATATTTAAATTATTTAATTAAAATGTGGATTCAGGTATCGCGTATTGGAAGTTCACAGCAGACAGAATAATATTACGAGTACACGTGTCACCCTGACGTGTTATCTAAAATAACAACTTGAATGAAAATATTGAAAATTAAAATTATTGTTCTTGAAAATTTTGGGTGGGCCCGGCCCACCCTCTGGATCCGCGCCTGGAAAGAAGTGCACTAGATCTTGTCTAGCTTGAAAAAAAATAATATTTTGATTCAATTTATTCCGAATTGTAAAGTATATTATTATAGAAATGGTTATGTAATATTTCTAATATTGCATTTTATCATTCATCCTGTGTGCAATACATTGAAACATAGATATAGATGTCACGCTGCGATATGCGATGTTTTATTCTAAAGCGTATACATCACTATGCAATGTTCTAGAGATGCCAAACACGCAGTGGCGTAGCCAGAATTATGAAATGGGGGGTGTTTAAGTATAGATTAAAACCTTCAAGTTTTTACTGTTTATTTCGTATATAAATAAATTTAGGGTTCGGGACTTGACTTGTTGCACTAAAAATTATCGAAATATGCAGTCAACATTTTCAAAATATGCTTAAATATATGCAGCTACATTTTTATATTATTTTTAAAAAATTCATATTCAATTATTTTTCTTATTCAATTTTTTAATAGTATGATTTTAGGCTTCAGCTTCCCCAAATCTCAAAATTAGCTCCTATTGTACCTAACCAAACATAATATTTTTAAAGATATTTTTCAATGTTGTCCAAATATGATATTTCTCGACAATTGTATGTAAGTACCTACATTTAAGTTAAAAAAATTCAATATATGCACAAATATACGAAAAATGGCTCAAATGTACACTTTTCCTACAATATACAAAAATATGCAAATTCAAACATCGTTTGATAAGACAAAAAAATTTCATAAGACAAATTTATAACTTATCTAAAAGAACCTACTACCACTAGAATAAAACATGCAAGGATGAGTCCCGAACCCTATAAATAATATATTTATTAGGGGGGAAATGTCAATGGGGGGTGTTTAAACACCCAAAACCCTACCCTGGCTACGCCACTGCAAACACGTGTTCAGTTGCGCAATGATCAATCTGTAGATCGGTTTTCGAAGCAATTGTTGGACATCGGAAATGCTATGTTGAATGTTATGATATCTTATGTTGAATTTTACATTGGTATTTCGGATTTGGATGTATCTTTAAATAATTATGGTAATGATGTACAAATATGTAGTGCTACCCAGAATGAGACATATTCACAGATAAATATTGAAGAAAGTACTTCTCAATTATGCAGTTATCTATCAGGTAAACAGCTTGTGGTTTGATATATATTTGGATGTTGAAGAAATAAATACTTAATTGAAAATAGATATAAAACGTTTATAAGAATTTTTTATAAGCCATAATAATAAAATTTAAATTACAAATAAATTTTAAATACTTTTTTTTTATTATACCATTTGTTTTTTAGATTTCCCAAATTATCCAGCCATTTTGCCTTCAACTGTATCATTTGAGTTGAAAAATTTTTTTTTATGAAACTTATTATCCCCGAAAGATTGAAGATGGAAAATGTGTAAAACGGTTATGGTTATCATACTCCCTTTCACAAGACCGTTTTTATTGCATCACTTGTAAGCTATTTGGTCTGCCTAAGGCAGAGAAAACGTTTTTTAGCAGATAAAGGGTCTAATGATTATAAAATTATTAAGCGAACAATAGAAAACCATGAAAGTTTCCCAGATCACCTAACAAGTGAAATGGATCGAGTAATGTATGAAAATAACGTAAGAATTGGTACTGGAATGCATAAACGTGTCAATCGAAAAGTTGCAGAGAATAGGCAAATTGTATTAATAGTTATAGACGCTCTTATTTTTACTTCAAGATAAAATATTGCACTCAGGGGGCATAATGAGGAACACAACCAACAAAGGTAATTTTCTAGAATTATGCTAATTTATATCAACATATAACCCAATTTTAATGTTACATTTAGAAACATTAAAAGAAAACAAGTTCATACCGCCTTTCATTTTTATCTAATGTGACTCAAATAAACTTCTTTGTATATTGGCGGATATGGTTCGAATGCGGTGCAACTCGTTTGCGCACAATCCAAATTGTTTACCTAGATTTCGATGACTCGTTTGCGCACAACGAATACCGTCGTTAACCTGAAATTGGACGATTCGTTTGCGCACAACATAAATAGTGAGTAACATATATTTTATATTTTTAAATTTGGACTTACCTAAAGTAATTGATTATCGGTACAAATTATCAGTACAAATTACCAGCATATCAATTATCAATATATCATTAGTCATTATCTTCATTGAAAATAATCGACGTGTATTAAACATAATATTTTTAAACAGTCGTAACGCGTCGAGGTGAAAAATGTATAAATATAGATAGTTTTTAGAGAATTTCGAACTTTAAAATCTGGTGATACACATTTTAGGTGTACAAATAAAAAATGTTCCGTGAGTGCTGTAGTAAGGTTAGTTAATAATAAAAAATATAAAATTTTAAAAATTACAAACACGCATACCCATAACATACGCATACACCACCATTCAAAATTAATATAATTTTATAATTAATAGACTACTATTACAATTTATAAATAGTTTAATTTTACAACTAATAGACTACTATTATTACTTCTTACTAATAGTATAATTATATACTTATTCAAAACAAACACACACGTCATGCACATTTTTAATCACGCCTGTAAAAAACAGATAGTCCTAAGCCTATATTGAAGTGAGAAGGGAAATGTGCTGTTCTGCTCAAAGGTAAATGCGCGCAAATGAGTTGTACCTTTATCATTTAAACCTAAAATATGTGTGCGCAAACGAGTTGTGATTTTGTCCTCAAACGTGCCGTAAAAAAGGTAAGTGTGCGCAAACTAGTCGCACCCGTTCGAATAGGTATCATTCATTTGGGCGAATAAGCAAGGCGAGAAATTAACCGATCTTTAGGCGAATTTATAAATTATTGAATAATAGGGAAGTGACATACCTACGTATACATTACTACAGCTAAATATTATTATTATATCGTTTCGGCTGATTGTTGAGACGAATTTACAAATATAGATAGTGAACGATAACATGTGGGTTTTCATCTTTTGCCTACATCTAATCTAATCAGATACTGAAATACGACATTAATTTTGATTATAAACGCACTGCTGGTAAATATTATAGTGGTATAGTATTTACTATTTAGTCTTTATGTCATAGTTGTCGGAACAGTATCTCTAAAATTGAACGAACATTTTTCAATACTTATAAATTTTCTAATAAAATGTATACGAAAGTTGACGCCAAATTCAATTTTATAAAAAATAACGAAGTTATAGTAATTGAAAAATATAAATTTTGTAAATCATATGTTTTAAAAGATGATACAGTACGTTTTCGGTGTGCAAATAAAAAATGTGGATCTAGTGTATTAGTGTCGCCAAACAAGTCTAATATTATTTAATTTAATAGTACATCTCACAATCATCCTGTTTCTACTCCGAAGACTTTAGCATTGAATCAAGTAAAAAGTGCTGTAAAATAAAAGCAAATATAGATTTAAACTCAAAACTAGGTAAAATTATACGTTCAACTTAACTCCCGAAACCTGAAGACGAAATTATGTATTCCGATTTATCATCTATTAGGCAATGTATATATCGTGTCAGAAGATGTCATTTTCCTACTTTGCATCATACCATAGAGGAAGCGTATAAAAGCTTTATGAAATTCGAGAAAATATTACTTCTAATGATGAACAGTTTTGTTTTGTTACTCAAGAAAAAAATATGATAATAATAACATGCTCAACTAATCTTAAATTGTTATGCGATTCTGAATATGTATTTGGTGGTGGGACTTTTTCTTACTCCCCAAAACCTTTTGTTCAGTTATATACACTTCACGTGTATAAGCAAAAGTTTTATGTACCCGTCGCATTTTGTTTCTAATCATCTAAAACTACTCAACAATATGAATTAATGTGGTATGAAATTATTCATTTGTTTAGAACATTAGTAAATACTAAATTAATATTGTAATGGGATTACGTAATATCATGTATTTGCTCATAAAAACAACCAGGAATGCGACCACACCCAAAAGTGTTTTCGACTAGAATACCACTTTTAGTCGTGAGGTCCGAATCATATCAAGGACGACTGTACACGCGCTACCCGCTTTCAAAGGACGCCGCCACCATATATATAGGGGACAGCGAGACAGCCTGAGTAGATGTACCAGAGCCGCCAAGACCGAGCGGACAGCTTACGCACCAGCCTTTACACACGACTTACATGGAGATTATCAACTACTACAACTAGTCAACTCACGACGCTGCAATTCACCACGACTATATTAATTATTATTGGTTTTAATAAATTACAATTGATTTATATTTAAATTGACTACATTTTATTGTAAAAGTGCAACAGCTTTTGGATCCCTAAAGGATCCCGTTCGTAACAATATTACTAAATTTTATTCGTATTTTGAAATTGCTGCTCATACATCATTAAATGCTTTCCAACAAGCCAAATTATTTGCTGTGTCTGCCATCTTGCACAAAATTGGTTTAAGAAAATTCAGAAAAATACTGTTTTACATAAGCATTACTTGAACAATCACTCAGAAATTGGTGATTGGCTGAAATGTTTATTTGGTTTACCGCTATTACCATCAGATCAAATTCAACATGGATTTACAGAGTGTATGTCTATTTGTCCGACCGATATTTCTTATTTTTCAGACTATGTTCTAAATAATTATATTATAGAAGATGCCAAATTTCCACCTTCACAGTGGGCAAAAGAACCAACTGACGAACCTCGTACTACTAACGGGGCTGAATCATTTCACAGTAATTATAACTCGTAATTTTATCATCCACATCCTAATATTTATCAAGTAATTAATATTTTAAAATAAATTCAAACGGAAAACTTACTAAAAATTAATTCTATCAACAAACAAAAAATCAATATATTACGTAAAAAAACTATAGAAAAACAAGACTATACATTAAAATCATGGGAAGAATATTAAACCGGAAAATTAATAATAATCGATTATATTAAAAAAATGGTCATGAGATACCATACTAATAAAACAAATTAGTTAGGATTTTTAATACATTATTATGATAATTTTGACACTTTATTAAACAAATGGGCATATGAGTTACCATGCTAATAAAAAAAAATTCGTTAAGATAATAAATATTATATAATAAAACATATGACGATATGACAATACATTTTTAACCATACCAGTTAGAGTTAACTGAGAGTCCTATGTCTCTAAAAATGGGAAGGAAAACGTATTAGTCTACATACATTTTTATAAATATATATTTATAGTTCACCCAAACGATGTATTAGATAAATTAAAGGTCCGTGTAAATTTCGCCCAAATGATATATATAAATTCGAAAAAACGATATGTTATTTTGGGTCATTCACCCAAATGAAAGCCGCCCGTTCGAATGGATATTTTAAAACAAGTGAATAAGTCAGGACAATTTGCTGTAATAATTGACAATAAAACAAATGTTTCTAATCAAGTCAATTTACTGTCATTTTAAGATACACAGATGTAGGAAAATCTCAAGAGCGTTTGGTAGCAATAGAAACTGCTTCTGTTTCTATTGGTCTAGGTATGTTTAAAGTGTTTTGTTGCATTACAGAAAAATACAATATGAACTGGAAAAAACAGATGATTTCTCAAACATATGATGGTGTTGCCTATATGCAAAGTAAATACGGTGGATTTAAAACACGTATACCAAGTGGAGAATCCAAGAGCTATTTTTAATTGGTGTTTTGCTCCAAATTAAATGTTGTTATAGTTGATACTTGTAATTGCTGCATTAATACCAAAACTTTTTTTGGTAATGTTGGCGGCTTAATTGATTTTATGTGAGCTAGAAAACAGATGGCTGCATTAGTAGAATCTCAAGAAATATTAAATCCGAGAGAACAAAAGCGTCGCATCAAACGTTTTTCCATTGCTAGATGGACATCCCATGATCGAGCTTTGGTTGTCATTCAAGAAAAGTACACTGATCTGCTGAAAGCATAGGAAAATATTTCAAAAGCAAATAACTCAGATCGTGATACAACTTCAACAGCCAAAAACTTAATTTCGGTTATAAAGTCATTCCAATTTATCTTAATTTTAGTTCTGATGAGAAGAATATTTTCGGTTTCCATTGAAGTTTCAAACTTTAAATACCTATTTTCAATCGAAATCTATTGATTTTATGCAAACTCTCAAAATGGTGAATGTATTAAGATAATAGATTGAAAACGTTGCATACTGATGAAGGATGTACTGATTTAATTAATAATGCTAAAGAATTTGCTACTAAAAATAATCTTTCCCAATGTGACTTAAAAATGGTAAGAGCAAAAAAAAAATAATAATAATGCCCGGTGAACTACCCAGACATGAAGTGCTACAATCTCCTACTGATTTATTTCGCTGTGACGTTTGTTTTAAAGTTTTAGATGGTATTATGAGATACAACCTAAGATGTTTGAGGCAATTATATCAAAAAAACTATCAAATTTACTAACCAATTATATTAGTCCCTCTCAACATAGATTTTTAGCTAAACATTCAATTTTTACTAACTGAATAACATACCATAATTACTTAATAACATCAATAAATGAAGGTAATCAAGTAGATTCTATATATACTGATTTTGAAAAAGCCTTCGATAAAGTAGATCATTTATTATTATATCAATAATTTAGAGGTGTTTGGAATAGGAGGTAATTTCCTTAAATGGTTGTTCTCTTTTCTTATTTATAGAACTCGGGCTGTTAAAATATCATTTTCTATCTCGACTGATTATCCTACCTCAACAAGGGTCTAACTTGGGGCCTTTATTATTTTTGATATTTATAAATGATTTAACATTAGTTCTCGAACCGTCTATTAAAATTCTCCTTTTTGCTGATGATGCGAAAATATTTTGTAAAATCAAATCAGTTGATGAACAACATACGTTACAAACCAATTTAAATAAACTTTACGTTTGGAGTGAAAAAAATCATCTTCCTGTTAATATAAATAAATTTCGAGTAATATCCTTCACTCGTAAAATTAATTCCTTTAGTTTTCAATATAAAATCAATGATTTTCCACTTACAAATGTAAGCTCCATTAAAGATTTGGGAATATATTTCGAAAAAAATCTTAGCTTTAAAACTAACCATAAAGTAATGATTAATAAATCATATAAGATGCTTGGCTTCATTAACAGAAATACGAATGATTTTAAAAATATTACCTGCCTAAAAACTCTTTATTACTCATTAGTTAGATCGGTTCTTGAATTTGGTTCACTTATCTGGTCATATAAATACTGATTTTGATAATGTCCAATTTAATTTTTAAAAAGAATAGCCCATGTCATAGGTTATACTTTATCACATCGCTCGGTTAGACACCTTTAAGATTTTATAGGGGTTCATCATCTTGAAGTAAGACGAAATTTAGCGGAAATAATGTTCATTTTTGACATTCTGAACGGTTTTGTTATTTGTCCTGAGATCTTAGCCCTAATAAATTTCCGTGTTCCTCGTAAAAACACACGTAACTTAGATTTGTTTAAAATCCCATTCTACAAAACAAACATTGGTACTAACTCATTCCTCCCTAGAGCCCTTTTTTTAGCCAATATTATCTCTGCCACACTTGATTTTTTGATGTGAAACATCTTAAGGTACGGTTTCCAAGGCGCGACCGGTCGCGGCGGCTAGCCGCGACGACTGGCCGCTGGGACTCGACTGTTTTCCAAGATACGACTGGTCGTCTCGCGACTTTTCAAAAATATCTCATATTTTCAGTACTGACGAAAATAAAATTCAGTCTAGACGTGTGTTGTTGTGTTGCACTGTCCTATCCGTATTTTAAATATTTAATTTACTAATACCATTATGGCTGAGTCGTTGTGTATATTGAATAATAATAGAGTAATACTGCAGTTATTAGAGGAGGAAGAGGAAGAATTTGAATTATTTTCTTCCCTACACTCATTGGCGCAAATAGGGGGGGGGGCTTGGGGGGACTTAGTCCCCCCAGATTTCGGTCAAGTCCCCCCAGTTCAAAATCTAGTAATTAGTACTAATTATTATATTCTGTAGTACTAAACATGTATATATTTTAAAAACTTAACCAAATTACAAAATACAATTATTGAAAAAAAATTATTATTATGCTAGTTTTTTTTTTAAATCTATAAAAAATACTATAACATATCTTAGTCCGTGCCTCGTGGTCAAACTGATAATTGATAACTGATAAGTAATTTATAGGTGATAAACTATGAGGGCTGTGTCACAATCACGGCTATAGTATCTATAGCCAAAGAATAATGCCGTGGTTGCTGTTGACCTCCACAATCGACGGTTTACGCGCCAATTTTTGAACGGAGCATTTTGTTATCATTAATAATTATTATTTGTTACCACGGTCTACGGACTAAGATATATGTTTATTACTTACTTGTTAGGTTATATTTATAATATTTAATGGAATAATGGAATCTCTATTATGCCTCTATGAACTATGAAATATCATGGTCTATGAGTCTGACTATTTTATACAAAGAGCTCTACCGCCTCTAAGGGCCGCTTTCACCAAATACTTTAAACTTCGATTACGCTTAATCGACTGATAACAGATATTTAACCGGGCAAATTCGGCCGATTAAACCCCGGTTTAACTCTAATCGGAGTTTAAAGTAGTGGTGAAAGCGGCCCTAACTATATTAAGGTTTTAAGGTCTTTAATTTTATAAAAGTGTTTTCGAGTATTGTCGTGTATTGGTGTATTGCATTCTCCAGTAAGTATGCTGTTGCTGTAGGTTTGCACTTTGCAGTATTTATATTGGCCATTGCACAAGTTTTTAAGCCACGTGATTTTTTTAAGTCAATGTTCAGTACTTCAGTGCATTTTTTACTAAATAAGTAACCATGAGTAAGTTTTTTGACATTTTCAAGAAAAAGAAAATAGTTACAACTGGTGACAATAATATACCAGTTGAAAGTAACGTTGATAATAAACCTGAATCGAGACCTGAATTGACTGAAGGTGAACCATGTTGTAGCAGAAAATCTAATGTTATTGATATGAATACTTCATTGATCGATACTAGGGACAAAAATGAATCATGTTCTGATACTGATGTAACAGATTTAGGTAATTTGATATCTGGACCTATGCAGCCATTATTAAAGGTATGAATAATAATAATAATTTATTAATTGCATTTAGCACATACCTATTGCATATGATTGTAAATACACCTAATACAGTGTCACAGTGATATATATATATATATACATAAAATATTTATAAAGATAATGTAGATATAATATTATTATTTATTTATATCCATCATGTTTGACTACAATACTATTTGCTTTATTAATATTTAATAGGCTTATCCTGTAACACAATTTGGCAAACAAAATAGAGCTTTTTTTGCTACTTATTTTAAAAAATTTGACTGGCTAGAGCAGGTATAGTGTCAAAAATAATGCTCTTTATTGCTTTGCTTGTCGTAATTTCATCTCTAATAGTGCAAATAATGATGATACATTTGTAACAATCGGTTTTAGTAATTGGAAAAAAGTGAGTTTATTTTTACATTTCTTTAAATAATAAATAAAACATTGAAATTCACTTTTTATTTAGCTTTATGGTAGCAGAGGTATCCAAAAAAGCAAGCAGTCAAAATTAGAAGCTCATGCATCTACAAAATCCCATATAACTTGTGCTGCAAAATGGTCTGCTTTTAAATCAAGTAAAGTTACTGGAAGTGTAATTTCTCAGCTATCCAGTGCTAATAAAAACTTAATTGTGAAAAATAGAATATATATAAAAACTATAATTGATATTGTATTGTACTTATCGCGTCAAGGAATGGCATTTAGAGGGCACAACGAAAATATATCATCTATTAATCAAGGTAATTCTATTATATTTATAAAACAATAAACTAAATCAATTTGTTATTATATAATTTTGTTTTATGTAATTCTAAGGAAACTTCAAAGAGGCCTGTAGACTTTTTGCAAAGTATAATCCTGAGTTTTCTCTTATACATACTAAAACAACTAATTATACCAGTTGGTATATTCAAAATGATATCGCAGAGATTTGTTCCAAAAATGTAAGGGATGTAATTGTTAATGAAATCAAAGAAAGTAATATGTATGCAATTATGTGTGATGAAGCCAGGTAATTGTATTTTTAAATATAGTTATTTTGTTATTATTGACTATCATGTTATTATGCTAGTAATTGTTTTTATACAATAATAAATTTTTCTATTTTTTTTTAATAAGGTGTTTCAAAGAACAATTGGCATTCTGTGTCCGATATCCAAAAGGTTTAACTGTCAATGAGAGGTTCCTTGGATTTATTGATGTGTCCAAAAGTCAAAAAGCTGAGGCTTTAGCTTCTAAAATTTTTGAATTTATTGATTCATTAAATTTAAATTCCATTCCTATTATTGCTCAGTCTTATGATGGCGCAGCTGTAATGTCTGGATGTAAAAATGGTCTACAGACAAAAATAAGACAAAAGCACCCAGAAGCAATTTATGTTCATTGCATGGCTCACAAGCTGAATCTTGTGGTTGTTGATACTTGTAATTATTATATTAAAGTAAGTAAATTTATTAGGTGTATTGACTGACTATTGAGTATAGATTATGGACCATAGTAGATAGTACTTTTGGTTATAATAAAATATTAAAATATTTTGTGTTATTTCAGTATGCAAGAAATGTATTCAATACAATCGAAGCAGTTTATGTCCACTTTTCTCACCCTTCTATTAACTCAAAATTAGTACTTCTGCAAGAAAGTTTAAAAATAAATAAAAATTCACTAATGCGAGTGTCTGACACAAGGTGGAATTGCCGTTTTCGAAACTGTCAATCAATAATTAATAATTATGAAGCAATCATTCAAATTTTAAGAGAAGAAATTGATTTAAATAATGATAAAAATGTTGCTCAAGCCGTTGGTATGAATAAATATCCCATAAAAATAAAATACATACTTTTTATTATCTGCATTGTTATATATATAGTTAACTTATTTTTTGTAAATCATAATTTCATACAAAATTCTTTTCTTCCAGGTATTTTAGCCACATTACAAAAAGGACCATTTATTATTTACTTGTTTATACTACACCAAGTTTTAGTTATTATAAATGTGCTTAGTAATCAACTACAGAAAAAATCAGCTACGCTTGGAAATACTGCAACGACAGTAGTAGGGGTTATTAAAGCATTTGAACAAAAAAGATGTGGAGAAGAATTTACCAAATTATGGTTAGAAATACAAAGTTTTGCTAACAAACACAGTATTTCACTGGTTATTCCATCTCAAGGTATGACTACTATGAATATAATATTTCTTAAATAGTTTAAATCAACACACAAATATTGTTTTACAGGATCAAAAAGAAAAAAAACTGTACCAAATTCATTCGAAAATTTCTACTTAACAACTACTTCTAGTTTCGAATCTGCTGCAAATGTAAATGATGCAAATTGTTCTGTAGAAGAATTTTGGCTCATTAATGGATATTATGTAGTACTAGATAGCTTAATTTTAAACATGAACGACAGATTTTCTGCAGAAAGCTTAAAATTAGCAGTGTCGGTTGACTAATTATTTAAGTTGAACTTTGAAAACAGCATGAATTTTTTTGATCATTTTATGGTAAGTCTTTGTCACTTTTACAACTTAAATGTTGTTAAATTAATCAATTAAACAGATAATTTTAATTAACATTTCAAAAATATTTATAAATATTAAAAATTACTGGAAAATATATTATAATTTATGTTTCTGAATTGTAATTATGAATTTAAAAATAAACTTCATATTTTTCAGTACACATCAAATCTAATTGATATTGTTTGTTTTGTTTACAGAGACTAACAGGAAGTTGCAAAAAATCATTAGAAGCTGAGATGACCGTTGCTAAATCTTGCTTATTAGCAAAAAATGTAAATTTTGATATGACAGATGTGATTGAGCTTATTAGTCCAACAGTATATCCTAACCTGTACAAATACTTGCAACTCGCGACAACGATACCCATCAGCTCAGCTACATGTGAACGATCATTTAGTGCCATGAGAAGGGTGAAAACTTGGTTGAGGTCAACTATGGATCAGACTAGGTTCTCAACTCTATCTATTCTACATATTGAGAGGGATTTATCTAATCATATAAACACGGAAGATATTTTAAATGTATTTGCCGAAAAAGAAAGAAGAATTTTGTTAAAATAAATATTTTCTAAAAATGTAATACTTTGTATTTTTATATATCCGTAACGATAGTTGCTCAGTGGGTGGGGGATTTTATGGAGAGCGTTTCCCTCCAACATTTGTTTTACTTATATTATGACCTTTGTGGAGGGGGGCTTGAGTCCCCCCAAAAAATTTAGTCAATTTGCGCCTATGCCTACACTCACGTAAAAGAAAGCCTGTTTGACAATATTTATAAATTTCGTGAAAGTGAAGGTGTTTTTGAAATTTTAGTTAACCGTCATATAAATAAAAATGAAACTAAGTTTCGAGAATTTTTTCGCATTAACTATAAACAGTTCGACTTTTTGGTTTCATTGATCGAGGTAGAATTGTGTAAAGAACCTAGCAATCGAATAAAGAAACCAAGAAGTGTTGCAGAAAAACTGGCACTCACCTTAAGGTATTTATTAAAAATACAATATATATATTTATATTAAAAATATATAGTTCATACAGAGTTGGGGATGTTACTTTTTTTTTATAGTTAAATTACACCACGTATAACCTTTCAAAATTGTAACTCAGTTATTTTAAAGTTATTTTTTGTATTTTGTCAAGCTGTACCTATTATTTTTGATATAGAAATTATTAAGTAACTGCATTAGAAATTACAAATAATATTACTTTTTATTTTCAAATAAATGATTATGTCAATAGGTAGGTATATTAACTACCTATAACTTATAAGTAATGAATAGGTAATGAAAATTAACAATTATACTTAAAATAAAATAAATATATAGTATATACATTAAAATTATTCAAAAAGTTATTATTTACAATAACTTGTAACATGTCAAGTTACTCCCCAACACTGATTTTAAATTATAAAATTAAAATAAATATATTTTGTAATATAGGTATATGGCAACTGGCGAGTCATTCCGTTCGTTGTCATTTGGCTTCCGTATTAGTCATAGCTACATTAGTCTAATAATAAAGGAAACATTATCTGTTTTAAGAACTAAATTAGTGCCCATATTTTTACCGGACGCTAATACAATTGATTTTAAAGTAAAAGCGGCCGAATTCAGTTATAAATGGAATTATCCGAATTAAAGAGGGTGACAGCGGGATTTTTTTAAAATCCGAATTGGGAAAACAAATTCTTGGAGGAACATTTAGATTTCCCGAAGATAGTGCTCTTCCTGGGTCCAATATAGTAATATGGTAATATTTAAAATTTTTTCATTTTGTTTTTCAATAGTTTCTATAATTGTGTTTCGATCTTTTGCTCTCTTTGCTAATAACACGTTTAATTTGTCTGTTTTCGATCGTACACGTTTTCCGGCGTATGAACACCCAGGCGACACGGGAGACTCTTCGTCACTAAACTCATTAACGCCAACGTCTATGTCAGCTTCAATAGAATTGCTTTGCTGGGTACTTAAATTGGAAGAAGAGCTGTGAAAAATAAATCATTAAGAGAATCAATGTTTTCGTCATCCGTATTTTTTAACAGACAGGTGCACGATAACTGCGCACTGTTGTTGTTCGAGAAGGTTCGATATCCGCAAAGGTAATAGAACAGATGCACTTGTTTGCGAGGATTCGCGATGAGTCATACGAATCCCTGAAAAAAAATTCCCGACCCTAGGAAAAAAATCTCCAGACTACAATATTAGGTACTCACAAACTCATGTAAATGGTTGAACAAATATTTTTTAAACGTTAATTAGTATTTATAATTAATATTTAATTACAAATACGTAGATTATCTTATAATATATTATATTGTTAAAAAAATTATATATTATAAATAATATTTTGTTTTAAATTACGATAATATATTATGTGTAATTCAAATTAAATAACTAACTTAACAACGTTACAAATAGGTGTAGTATATAAAAATATTATGAATGATCGATACGTCAAAATATACAGTTAAACACATAGTATACAAAAATATTATACAAAATATAGGTAATAAAATAATATAAATAAATAACTATAAATAATTTTTGAAAAATTAACAACAACATTTTATATTACTATACTATATTAATACACATTTTATGTTGGTATAATTCTGTAAAAATTAAATCCCTGAAATAAAATATTACGTTTTCAAAACTTCAAATAATACTTATGAGTTATGAGTTATGATTGTTGTGTGAGGTGTAGTGTACACAAATATATAAAGTATAAAAATATTTCGAGTGATCGATACGTCAAAGAATACAGTTAAAAACATAGTAGGTATATAGAAATATTATAAAAAATTTAAAATATAGATGGTAAATGATAATATCAATAATAATAATAATAATAATAACTATAATCATAATAAAATAATTATCAAACAATAATTAATTATTGATTTCAATTTTGAAATTAATTGGATTCAATTTTTACAGAATTATACCAACATAAAATATATAGGTACCTATATTTTGTATAATATTTTTGTATGTATATTATATACTATGTTTTTAACTGTATTATTAATTGACGTATCGATCATTCTAAATATTTTTATAATATTTTTAATTTTTTGAACAATATAATAGAATAGAATATACGTATTTGTCATTAAATATTAATTATAGTTACTAATTAACGTTCAAAATATATTTGATCAACCATTTGCATGTGATTGTGAGTAATATTGTAGCTGGTGATTTTTTTTCCTAGGGTCGGGGATTTTTTTTCCGATTACGGAGTCATACAGACGCTACGATAAAAATACGTGAATTTAGACTTTTGAACGATAGAGTGTAATAGAGTATATTATATACTACCATAAACAGCGTATAAAGACATGGTGGAGTTTAAGTAATCGGTAAACATTGGCACGTAAAACAGTTTGTTGATTACATAATGTAATCGAACCAAAAACTAATGCCTAAACAAATAGTTTGTTTACACACGTCGGGTACTTGTGAAATATACGTATAAAAACTTGGACTCACCGGTCTCCGAAGTGTCCTGGAAAAATGTATCTGAAAATAAACTGGATAGAGATGAAAATGAAATAAGAAGTGAAGTAAATAAAAGGGCAAATTGTTAAATGACTGGGAAATGTGCAAAAAGAAGAAAAAAAAAGTAGCGATCAACTGTCTTGCACGGATGTTGAAACGCTACGTGCCGTGGAATGTGGATGTCGTTCAACGGCTCGGTCGTCGCCTCGTACACCCTCCCCCCACCACTATTACACCATCCAAAGATTATTATCGCATATATCGCGAACATGTTAACCGACACAGAAACGCGATGTCAGTTATGACCAGCTTCCCAGTGGCGTACACACGGGGGGGGTGTTCAAACCCCCCCCCCCCTTTAGTATTTTTTCAGTTTACGTAATAACGTAAAAATGTATAATAAAAATGAAGACAATTTAAAAAAATATTATATTCCAAATTATACTCCATTATATTATAACTTATAAGCAACCCAGTTTGTTGTTACCTATAATATATTGTAGATATTATTGATAACTTGTTACAAATTAATGAAATTATTGGGAAATTTGTTCAAACACAAACATGAGGGTCGACAATCGTGTAATGTAATCCGATATAATATGCCTTAATAGCTATCTCAGTATCGCTAATACTATAGTATAGATATAGAATCTATTTCTCAGTTTTCAATCAAATTCCTGACTCTTTGGACGTTTAGTAAATTGTACTTACTGTTTAAATATTTTATAAAACAATAAAAATGAAAAGAATAAACGAATATTTTTCTAACTCACTAATTTGTGATACAATGAACTCGGAGGAACCAGGTAAATATTTAATACATTATAATATAATGATTATATTATCAACCTAGGACCTAGGTACAAAAAAATGATTAATATGATAAAAATAAATTTCTTTTTATACCTATCTTTTATTGAATTGTATAATATAATATATTATTATATACATATTGTATGTACGCGTGTAGCTTTGTAGTTATACTAAATAATTACCTGTAGATAATAGGTATATATTTTTTAAATAATAATCGAGTATTGTAAAAATATTTTTAATTTCACCTTAAGTCATTGCTAATGAGCTGATTACTCATTATGTACAAAATAATTACTATAGGTACATCGTTTTGATTTATCAATGTATAATATATATTATATATGTATAAAATTTTTTATATGTAAGCCCCCCCCCCCTATTGAAAATAGCTGTGTACGCCACCTACGGTAACCTATACTCGCCATCTACGGAATACGAATATCGTTATGGGGAAGCTCAATTGCTCAAAGTCGACAGTTGGACTGTTCCAGAGTTTCGGTTGTCCCAACTCCCAAGTCTACACGTGAGTTCACAATGTTTAATTATATTTACCAATTGTCATGTATGTGGAATTATTATGTATTATAGTTTTGTATTATTTGGAATTTGAATTGCAGGCACCAAACCCAAAGGGAAAAGGGAAAAACGGCCCCCGTCGACGACGACAAAAGCCCCGTCGTCAAAAGTGGCCCCGGTGACGAAGACAAAAACGAAAACGGCCCGAGCAATAATACAGATACTGGAAGGAATATTATTATTATTATTAACACTTGTTTTATAATATTATATTAAAATAATAATAAATTGTGTTTTTGTTTCAGCTTTTTAATAAAAAAAATTGTTATACACCTAACTAACATATTTCATTTATTTATATTATTATATATTTTTTCTAACTGATTTTTTGTAACATTCATAAATAAATACATTTTATGAATAATAAACTTTTGTCTTGTTTATATAATCTAACTAATTGTCTCATTCTATATTTGAGCAAAACTTACAATATTAACACTTAAGCATTTTCTATACAGGTAATATTATTGTATAATATAATTTAAATGTCTATATACATATATAGATATATACGCATGTATATATACGCATATATATATATGCATGTGCTACATCAGTTACAAATTAACAATGAATAATAATTAAGTGTTAGCTGTAGTAACTCTTATGATTAACATAGTATAGTTTAGTTACAAATTAGTAATCAGTATTGATACAATGATGAATCTTTTTGTTGTGTTTCTGTTACATATGCATTGATGAAGTCATTTCTATTATAATGTTTCTGAAATAATACAAATGCATACAAATATCTGTTGATATATTTTTAGAGTACATAAATAATTCTAAATAATTTACCACCTAGTGTGCGAGTCGCAGTCAGTCTAAATGCATGTTTGACATTTGATACAAATACATTACAAAATCCGCATCAAGAGAGAAGCACGTAGAGGTTGTCGAATTTCCCCTATGCCTTAGTAGCAGTACAACAATGATTCTGTTTCTGTTACATCTGCATTGATAGTCATTTTTAGTATAATGTTTCTGAAATAATACAAATGCATACAAATATCTGCTGATATATTTTTAGAGTACATAAATAATTCTAAATAATTTACCATCTAGTGTGCGAGTCGCAGCCAGGTTAAATGCATGTTCGACATCAGTTACGTATTCATTACAAAATCCGCATCCAGAGAGAACCGCGTGGAGGTCGTCGAACTTTCTCTCCTCCGCGAGTCGTACTTACGACTGCTTATAAACCATGTGTCACACAGATCAGATTCGATGTTCATTAAGTTCTTGTAGACTTCATTGTACAGTTATATCGCTTATAGAATTTCTCTGTACACAATGTTCTTAGTGACGAATCCACCACGGCCATCACTGTACATAGCAACTCTAATGGATTTTATGGATTGAGAGTCCCTCACTCGGGAAAACGCTGCATACAGTTGTCCTATAATAAAGTTTAAAAAAGTAGAATATAAATGATACCTATGTATTTATTAATATAATATATATAAATCATGTATAATACATTTTTGCATGCCAACGACATAATAAAAATGTTGACAAATATTACAATATTTTAAGCATAGTTTTACACCTTTGGAGGAATTTAAACTCAATTTATTATAATTTTATAACATATAATATGTAAATGTAGTTTTCTTGTTCTGAAATTTGTTTGAAATATTGCAAAAAATTAATACGTGTAACCCAATGTAAAGGTTAGAACAGGTATAAGGTATGAATTGAAGTAATTAAACTTGGTAATACAATATTAGTATATTATAATCGAGGGGTAAACACCTTGGGGGTAATCATAGGTAATCTTTGTAGTAAGTCATGGGAAATCATAGGTATAATCATTTAAATCAGTAATCTGGTGTACAAACTTTCTGTAATTACCCCTCGTATATAATATAATAATATTACATAACATGTATGTTTTAAAAAATTGAAATGTATTGAATTTACTTACCTATTATTACTTACCTTATTACGTATGTAACGACATTGTCATAAACAATCGACACACCAAGCTCCTACTAAAACTCTTAGCTATAATAGTTAAATTTACTGCAATACTCGTGAAAAATGTCTATCTAATCCGTGCATTCAAACTACTTATATTTTTAATATTATTGAAATGCTGAATGACTGAATGGCGGCTTCCACAACGGTACGATAATAAAATTCATAATAATGACATTTACATAACACTTGAACCGTTTCTGAATATTGCGTTTTACATATTATATTTATTTTACACACGGAAATATCACAATTTTTGTAAAAATCGCACACGCACTTTTTTATTATATTATATAATAATATATAGAAATACGGAATAACTCGGGATAATAATATTCGAAAATATTCACGTCAATCGTCGATAACGAAAAGGGAGATAAGCGAGCGGCGACGTGAAAATTTAGCGAACGCGCGACAAGTATTATGATTGGTCGTCATGGAAGAAACGCGGAATTCCTTATTTGTCGCGAGTAAAGAGATAATATGTACACCTATGTTGTTGCGTATAAATAAATTGATTGTACATTACGTTGATTATATTGTTACATCTATGTATATTGTATATTATGCTGTTTTGAACGGACCGTTGTAATAACGATATATATTTTCTAATGAAATATGAGTAAAAGTGAATATATTACAAATATAATGGATCGAGACAGTGCACCGCCGCCAGAAAAAAAATTAAATTTCAAGTTAACCAAAATGCAGGTCGGAGTGAAATGTCTCTGTCATGTGCTTTTGATGTAGGTATATATCCCTATTCACAATTTACTGATTCGAGCCAAAGGTTAGTTTGTTTATTTTAATAAGAATGATCTCTGTATAACTTCGTCTTTATATTACAAGATAGTGAAGAAGTAAAATACTAATTAGATTAATAGATATTAGTTATAAATTATGTTTATGACTTAATATGGTTATTAAACGAAATGGGATAAGTGGTATTCGAATGGTGATTATCGTGGTGCTATAGATAGTAACTTAACTCAATGATCTAAAATCTAAATGGACGCTTGTTATTGTTGAAGCGGTTATACTAAAAATTTGATTAGTAGATATTATTAAGGCCAGTTTAAAATGTTATAAATATAATTTGTGAAAAAATAGAATTCATTTTTCAATGGAATTATAGAAAAATATATTGTTAGAAAAATCTAACACGTCATGGGCAATCGAGTATAATAAAACGCGATGTGCATGTGCGTGTTGAAAAAATACTTTTGTTTAATAAGTCTTAATCGATATATTAAATATATTATATTATATATGATATAAATATATTATAATATATTATTTATATATAGTGTTTTATATTATATTATATTATATATTATATATATATATATAATACGTATATTATAACAGTGCTCTTAGTAAAAAAGGTCGGCAACAACGATACAGGGAACAGCACCGTGAAGAACTAAAACAACTTGAAGCAGAAAGAAGGAAAAGTAAACAAAATGTACCTTTCCAACCTACGACAAGCTGTTCAGATTTTAATTGTACAGTACTCGTACAGTCGTACCGCATAACGAAAATTCCAGTGAAAAGTAACATTTTATAACTATCTTCATTGCTCTGATAATAAACTGATTTTTATTCAACTTTTCGTTTCAGTTTTCACAATTTCAGTGTAGACATGAAGAGTGCTGGTAAAAAAGAGAGAACATACGAAAATATAGAGAACTACACAGAGAACAACTTAAAGAACGTTTTATGTTTCACATCTGCCAAGCGTCCCGCGACGGCTCACTTTTCTTTTTAATATGTCTCGTTATACCTTCAAAGCTAATACGTTAATTATACTTAATAATAATAATTTAAATAGATGAATCATCTCTAATCTTGGATCAATTTTTATACTGTATTAATATTTTTACTTACTGTTCATTTACCTATTACTTTTATTGTTGTTTTAATTATTATTAATGTTTTGGAAAACTATCCTAATTATTTTTACTTTGTTCTATTCTGTTTTATATTTTTATGAAATTTCTCTTTAGTCTGTTGTATTATTGTACATTTTTATCTTTTCTGTTAAAGGACTTATCGTCCGTTGAATATATATATAAATAAATAAATAAATAAATTATTACATCAATTGACATTAGATTTAATGTTTAAACAACAGAAGATATTAAAAATCTGGCACGTAATAATGTAGACGAACTTCTAACGTTTATTTTGGTGAAAAAATCATGTTTCTACGACTAACGAGGGCTGAGGAAAATGGGAAGTACATGTTTTGGGCACGTAAAATTAGAAATTTACAACCGTCATGTGCTGCTCTGCCGACAATAGCGGTAGCGTTCGATAACAGAATTCAGACCATCACCCCGCGTACGACTGTAACCATACACACCGCACCAAAGGTAAAAACAGGTTTTCATATCGCGACCGGGTCCACTCGCCGTTTATAGTTAGTTGGTACGAAAACAATTATTACCTATGTTGGTGACGGAATATAAATTGTTTTATTATTTTCATAATACCCTTATCGAAATTTATATTAATTCGTATATTATTATATATTACATATCGTCAGATGTTAAACTCATCTGCCCGAGCGGCACGTCATGTATTATTATATTTTGGTCGCAATATTATAATACATAATTTGTGACATTCTTAAAGTGTTTATGTTGTGTTTCTTTCATCACCTCAATCCTAACCAAACACTTCGACCGGACCACGATCAACCTTGAAACAATCATCGTGTCCGCGTCATAGTATTATAGTAAATAGTAATGTTTAAGTTTTATACATACTATTAAATTTAAATCCTAGATATAAAAAAAAACTAAAATATGTTTATTGTTATTTCTTTTTGCCATTAATTGTTATAAATTATTTATTAATTATTATTATTGAATTGAAAAGTGAGTAATGATAATGTTAATAGACCTATAGAAACATTTGTTTCGTTAAAACGCATGACATCAGTAACTGATGAATCAATTTTCAATACATTATGTGATTTTCTAATTTTAATTTTAAAAAAACTGGGAATCAGTGATTGCTGTATATTTCGATGGAGCGTAAACTATGGCAGGTAGTATGGTCGTATCCCATTTCACCGCCATTTAATTTCGCCGCGGTACCATTTCGCCGCCAAATTAATCCCATTTTGACGCCGACCCATTTTGCCGCATAAAATTATTTTTGTCTTAGAACATGGTTATGAATTTGTGATTTGAAAAGTGATAAATAGACACAGAAAAATATTTATCAGAAATATTTATCGTTTAACAAAAAATGTCAATACGTATATTATAAAACGTAAATTTATAACAATTAATAGGTAATACTAAACTATAGGCAAGTATAATATATTATATAAATAATAAAAATATATTTTTTTCTTCTTAGTTGAGGTGTGGAAGAAAAGAGTTTTTACTAGTTCTGACAGTCATGATTATTATGCATTTATGCAAATATCAATGCGTTCAAATCACTGGTGTTATCTACCACGCATCACAATCTCATAGTTCACACTTCACGTCATTACAATAGGAATATTTAAAAAAAAAATAGTATAAAAATCAAATTATTTTGCAGATTTGGGATAATATTATTATGAGTATTATCAATTGATGAATTAATGATTCATTTGAAAATATTATTATTACTTATTAACTACAAATAAAACAATGAATAATTGTTGAGTAATCTTAAGTTAAGAGTTAAAGAGTTACTTAAAAAATAAATTCGGCGAAACGGTACCGCGGCGAAATGGGAGCTGACCGGTAGTATAAATGGTGTACAAATGAGATGTAAAGAACAAAATAATGAAATTATGTATGTGCTTTGCTATGCGCATTGCCTAAACATTACACTAATTGATGCTGTATGTGAAAAAAATTCTAAAAAAGTAGTTGAGAATCGATTGATTTTTAACTTAATTGAAACTATACCTACAATATGTACACAACTATATAGAAATCAGTCCAATGAGACACTCAACATTAGAAAAAGTTGCAAAAGAAACAGCCAAACAGGAGTTACTCTTCTAACGTTAAAGTCTTGTTCAATTACACGATGGAAATGTCGTGCAGAAGCTGTAAAAGCTATTAAAAATAATTATAATGTTTTAATTACTGTAACTGATGAAATATGTGAAAACACTTCAGTAGCTGAGATTAGAGCAAAAGGAATTGGTATTTTACAACAACTCCAAACATTTGAATTTATTTTTGACATGGAATTAATGAGTCCTATTTTAAATATAATATTAAAAGTAAGTTCTACACTGCAGTCTCCAAAAATTGACCTTTTGATTGCAGCAGAAAGTGTAAATACTTTAAAGAATACCTTATTAAACATGATAAATAATGATGAAGAATACAAAACTATATTTTCCAATACTGAAAAAATGTGTACAATGCATAAAATAAATATTCCAGAAGTATAAAAAGAAAATTAGTTGTAACTTTTCTTTTTTTAACTAAAATTGAACCATCTCCTTCAAATCAAGTATTTTTTTAAGACTAAATATGAAGAATTAAAAGTTTCTGTATATTATCCATTACTAGATGATCATCTAGTAATGGATAATAATAATAATAATAATAATAATCTGGAATAAATTCAAGATTTAAAGTTTAAACAAGATACAATTTGCCTTATAAATGCTGTTGCAAATATTATAAATTTAAATATAACTACTGAAATAGCTACCATTTTGGAAAAGTTTGCGAAAATTTCATCAGATACTTTAATTGCTGAAATCAAACTTCTCAAGAACTCGACAGACAAGAATATTCTTAAAGGAACTACTAATGAATCTGTGTTTTTGTAGATTCCGGTAGATATAATATTTTTAATTGTTTTTTTTAAATACTACAAATGTTCAGCATTATACCCGTTACTAGTTGTTCATGTGAACGAGTATTTTCAAAATTAAATATCCTAAAAAGTAAATTAAGAAATACTATGGCCCAAGACCGTCTGAAATCATTATTTTTACTTTTCACAGAACAAGAAATGGCCTCTAATGTTGATGTAGATTTGGTTATAAATGAGTTTAGTAATTTAAGTAATAGGCTCATGTTATTATAAATTTATCATTTTTATATTACAATATTGAATAAAAAACTGTAAGCCATGTTTATTTGTGCATTATAATTTATTAAAATAAGTACATGTCTTTTTAAGAGAGGGCCCGAAAAAATTGTAGGCACCCCCCGAAATTCAGGTCTGCGCACGCCTATGACTACAAACTATTACACAACATATTTCCTTGTTAATTTGTTTAACAACATACGATTTACTTGGTGTATGTTCACTATCTACATTCCAGCTATTTGCATCGTTCTTGGTAATTTTTAAATTAAGTGAAATACTGGTTACATGTCTTTTTTTAATTTCCTGTATTCTTGTTGTTGATTTACATGTAATAAGTCTATTCTAGTTCCAAAAAAAAAAAAAAAAATATAGAGTTTTAGTAGAGTTAAACTAGCAAATTAATTTTATATAGTAAATTAAATACCATATAAAGTTTACACATAAGTTAAAACTTTCATTTAAAAAAAAACTATAGTATAATATGAAAAATAATAAAACTCTTAATGGCTCTCCTGAACATTTTGGTATTTGTGACATATCATATTATTTGGCCTTTAAGCCATCAATATAATAATATATTAATAACATAAACATATTTTGTTGTTCATTATACTTTAAAATCAATTATTATAATGCATACCTATATTATAGTATTAAAATAAATGAAATAAAATAAGTCAGTTTTGAGGGGGGGAGGTCTTCCTCAAGTAAAATTAATGACGAAATCGTATTTGTATTCAATATTCTCGTCTGGAATATATTATATTGGCTGTATGA